>OY282587.1:28425570-28741119 GCA_958298965.1 Chrysolina haemoptera
TACTGTTCATTTCGCCTTGTGAATTTTTTGTTATTAATTTTTTTTTTTAAAGTGTTGCGTCCATATATACAGCGTGTATGGAAAAAAACATAGTGTTAGAGCGTGAATGAGATAGATTCCATATATACAGCGTGTGTGGAACAAAATATATACAGTGCATGTCAATTTTTTTTTCCATTTTATATACAGCGTGAATGAAAAAATATGTTGTTTGAATAATTGAGTGAAATATTTCGCTCTTCCGCAGATGTCTCACATCACTGAAATTAACAAGGTTGGTTTGGCCCGCAGAAAGGAGTTGAAAAGTTGGCCGAGCTAACGTTGGACGAGCCCCAGTTGATATTAGACGCGGAGCTGAAAACCACTAGATTCGGAGAGGCAATCCTCGTCGAGTTGGCAGATTTCAAAGTATTCCTGCCGAACAGAGCCACCACTGCCCTCAAGAGCACTTTGAAGAGTCTCAGCACGTACTCATCTACAGGTGCGAACACAAGTCCGGCAAGCAGCAGCACCCGCAACAACTGTTCGAGATAGCCAGGGCGTAGTTCTCATTTTCCACGCACACAAAGTGAGTTTTCTTTATTTTTCATCAATTTTTCCGCATATTTTTGTGTTTTGCCAATTTGGACGCTGATATGACTTTGAAGAAGGCGGAAAGAATTTTTTTGAAAAAAATTCACCGCCGATGAACAAAAAACATGGCTGGCACAGTGCAAGAGTCGTCTTTTGACTAGTGCCATATCGGCTGAGGAGTTGATTGGACCCTACGCAGACTCCAAACTTTGGCGGGCCATTTAAAAATTATTCGTAATTCCATCAAAAATTTGGGAGCTCGTCATGTGGGCGAAGGGGTTAAATCAAAATTATCGTCACGAGTCAGGTGGGAGGATTTGAAGTCAGCATTTGCTTCTCGTTTGCGTACAGGAATAATCAAAAATTTGGTCCATAAAGATATTCGGCAATTTTTTCACGATGCTCATACCTTATTCAAACGACGAGTAAAAAATAAAAAAAAAAGAAATAAGATAATATAAAGATATAATTAAGGTAAATGCGACATTTTGCGGGGAATTCGTCAAAAGTAGTTTAAATCAAGATAGTGAAAAAATCGACTTCAATTATTTCAGCACTAAAAACGCTGTGATTGATAGGGGTACTAATTTGGAAGGGTGGTTCTTCGAAAACGTCATAGATCAGATACAAAAGAAATTATCCGAATTTGCCGAAAAGGAGAGTGGTTGGAGTCTCGTCAGTTTGGAAATAAATACAAACAAATCCGGCATCGGCAACGGATCGTCTTACATCGAGTTGCCAAAATCCATTGCCAAAAAGCGAGCTTGCATCAACATTATCTCATCCCTACTATTCAAGTATTCAAATTCAAGTCAAATTTGACAGGTATCGAATATCCGATGAAATTTAGGCAAATTGCCAAATTCGAGAAAGTAACATTTCTATGAATGTGTACATTACAAAGAGGCATTTTTCGTGACAGTTCCGAGTCGACTTACTAAACAAAAATTAGATCGACACGTCAATTTATTGCTGATTCAAAATGAATATCACCCAAAATTGAATCATTACGAAGCGGTGCCAAATATAGTCGATCAAAGTGATATACGCTATCATTTTTGTTGGATTGAAGATTTATTGAAGATTAAGTTGTTGAGTAAACAACTAAGTAAAGGCAGTGATGTAAAATTCTTTTGCGACAGGTGTTTGAATTATTTCACAAAGGAAGAAAAATTGGACAGGCATACGGTTGATTGCCAAAAAACAAACACATGTAAAATTTTGTTTCCCCACTACGATCACGTAGCCGCCGGGTGCACTTCTCAAAAAGAAAAGTTCCAAAAACATATTCCGTTCGGTGCCGGATTTTTTTTCAAATGTGCACATGAAGACACTTTGTCATTTTACGATAGCCATCGAGATTTGGACCCAATGGATTGGTTTGCGCAGCGAATGGGAGACATAACCAAAATATTCGAGGCCAAAACTTTAAATATAGTCCCCATGATTGCGTCACCTGATGAGGTGAACGCGCCATGTTGCCACATCTGCGAAAAACCGTGGAAATCTGGCGACAAAATTGTAAAAGACCATAATTACTACAGTGATGCCTTTCGCAGATATACGCATGCGCAGTGCAACTTGTCATACAAAAAGTCTTTCGTGGTGCCGACTGTTTTCCATTATTTATCTGGATACGACAGCCATTTTATTATTCGAGATATAGCGAAGAGGGGGCAAGTCAGCTTGTTGCCTATTAACAAAGAAAAATACATATCTTTCACCCAGTATGACGACAATACAGACATCAAGTTTAGATTCATCGATTCGTTCCGTTTTATGGGCTATGAGTTTCGACCATTTGGTTCAGACTTTGACAGTGCACGATTTGAAAATATCTAAACGCGAATTTGCACATCTGACAGCAACCCAGTACGAATTACTCACTCGAAAGGGCCCATACGATATCGTCGATTCGATGAAAAAGTTGGAGGTTGGATGTTTGCCAGTGCTCCATCATTTCTACAACAAGTTGAACGATTGTCACATCAGCAGGGCAGAATACGAACATGCGCAGAACGTGTGGCAAACGTTCAACTTGAAAACACTTGGCGAGTACTCTGATTTGTACATGAAAACAGACATATTGCTCTTGGCGGATATTTTCGAGAATTTTCGAAATATCGGTCACGAAACATATGGCCTGGATCCCGCGTAGTCTTACACCCTACCCGGCTATACGTGTTCGTGCATGTTGAAGTACACCCAGTGCAAGTTGCAGATTTTGAAGGACGTCGACATGCTCATGTTCATCGAGCGAGGAATTCGCGGGGGCATCAGTCAGTGTTGCAACAGGCGCCCCACGCAAATGATAAATACATGGCTGACAGGTATGACGTCACTCAGCCCTCCACTTATTCGCTAAATCTCGATGTAAATAATTTATATTGGTGGGCCATGACGGAATATCTTCCGTACGGAAAATTCAAATGTCTCGAAAATGCTGCCGATTTGAATGTGCTTGAGGTATCAGACACTTCGGCAATTGGCTATATTCTCGAAGTCAATTTGAAGTACCCCGAACACTTACATGACAAACACAAAGATTTTCCATTGTGCGCCGAACACCTTACTCCGCCAAGACAAGGAAAACTATGTTGTACACTACAGAGTGTTGAAACAAACACTGACGCACGGACTTGTACTCAGAAAAATTCACAAAGTGCTGCAATTCAACCAATCAGCCTGGCTCAAACCATACATTCAATTAAATACGAGATTACGCGCAAAACCACTTTCGGTAAAAATAACTCGCAGTATTCGGGAAAACTATGAAAAACATACGGAACAATCGTGTACTGAAAACGGTCTCAAAATGGGAGGGGCGATATGGCGCGAAAAATTCAATTTCCATCCCGAATTTCAAGAATCGCACTATTTTCTATAAGGACATCGTCGCTATCGAGATGGCAAAGACGGATCTGTTGTTCAATAAGCCCCTGTACGTCGGAATGTCAATACTTGACATTTCCAAGGTGTGCGTGTATGATTTCCATCACGACTTCATGATGGAAAAATACACGAGCGATCAGTGCAAGTTTATGTACACGGATACTGATTCGCTGAATTACGAGATCAAATCCGATGACATTTATCAGAATTTATTAAAATCAAACATTGGAAAATTCGATACAAGCGATAACCAATAACCAATAAACATTAACCCTTATGGCATTCCCCTTACAAACAAAAAAGTCACCGGCTTGATGAAAGACGAAGCGAATGGCAAAATTATAACGGATTTTGTGAGACTTCGTTCGGAGCTGTATACCTATACGATACAGAGTGGAAAATGCGTCAAAGAATCCAAAGGAGTGAAATACAGCGTTGAACAAAATAAAATCACTTTAGACGACTATGTAGAAAATTTGGAAAATCAGCATGAGAAAGTCACATCTCAACGCTGTATTCGCTCTTTTGCGCACAACGTTATTAGTGTTTAGTGAACAAAAATCGCTCTGAGTCCACATGATGACAAACGGCGTTTGATTGCCGGCTCTCATGATACTCTGCCAAGGGGGCATTACAGTTTCATGACTATATAAAATTGTTTCAGTCCCAACCATGGCACACTCTATGCAAAATTTTAGTTATCAAGAAATCATCAGAGCCGCATATCATCTTTAGCACAATTTATTGAGATTTCACCTTTGCCGTGGTCCATCACGGAGAATATTGTCAAAATGTGGTCCGCCGAAAAATGGGAAGAATTAGTAGACCAGGCTTGAGGCGATCGACCTTTTAACAGTTTGGCGCACTTGGAGTACACACGAGAACTTGATGCTGCAGACAGAAAAGACGCACTCGCTGTTATATGTATACTTGTTTTCATATGAAATGAAACGAACCACATCTGATAGAGAACTGCTTTATTCCTGATTTGACATCAGGTCAACTATTCGATATGCGACAGAACCATGGGCGGCTCGTTAATACAATATACATTATAAAATATAATGTTAATATGTCACACTCGCCACCGAAGACTGGTCTATACATTTCACTGAAGATGTCTATTGCGTATGTATGAACCAGTACTATATTCCGAACTATGGATTACGTCTGTGTTATACCTGTTTCGAAGACTTCAGAAAGGCCATGCAACACCATACATTTCACAGTATCAGAGACCATAAATGTACAATTCGAATACCTTGAGCGAATTGTATCGAAATCCTTCATCAAGGTGTCACAACAGATTTGAGGAAGTACTATTCACGCTGGAAACAAGCGATTCATGTCATTATGACCTGCATTCATACGATTACAAAGGTCATCGTTTCGAAATGACTCCTCCATATAACCGCTTCATTGGCTCTGCTGATGAGGATTCTTATCTAGATTGAATCAATGCAGAAACATAAAAAAATATCCGAAAACGGAATGGTGGAATTGTGGAAAACTATAAATGTATCATTATTATTATATTGTGATTATTATTATGTATCAATAGATGTATAAAATAAATTTTCTCGACATTTCTTTTGTTGGACGTATGAGAGAGAGAAAGTGTGTTAATTTTTCAATCAAAAATGCTTCATTTTGATAGTAAAAATGAGCGCTTTTTTTCGATGAAAAAAGTACCCATTTTTTAGTCGAAAAACAGCACTTTTTCTGATCAAAAAAGTACCCATTTTTGAGTCGGAAAATAGCACCTTTTTTGATCAAAAAGAAACTCCAAATTTGACATGATGGTCGAAATGAGTGAAAAGTTCAGTGAATTCAGTGAGACTCAGCGACTGAAACTTTTCACTCAACTCAAATTTCCCATACTTTTTTTCATGGGGCCCGAAAGTGAATTTCAGTGAAATTTCAGTCACTGAATTCAGTGGCACTCAACTGATACTCAGCCGCTCAGCCACTGGAAAAAAGCACTGCCAATTTTGGTGTGTGTTTTTTCACTCAAAAAGAGCTTCGTTATTGAGCCTAACAATGAGCACTTTTTTCGCTCAAAAATAGCATCGTTTTTGCGTCTCAAAATGGGAACTATTTCGCTCAAAAACATCATCAATTTTGAGCAAAAAAAATTAGCACTTTTCACTATTAAAAACGATCTATTTTTTGAGGCTAAAAAGCTCGAGTTTCATTAGAAGAGAAAATCAAATAAAAATTATCTAAGATACATATATTTGCAATAAATTCCAAATTGGTGCTCTACATACTGCGCATGTGTCGCACAGAGCGGCACATCGTGAGCAACACACCAAGTGTCTACAAGGTAGAAACAACACAGAGCGCTCATTCATAAAACAAACACGACATATCATCATAGTGTCCTGTGGTGAGTCTGCACTGCCATCATCTATGGGCTTACTGTCATCCATGGGCTTGCCGTCATCTGTCACTTGTCGCACTACGATATCAGCGCCAACTGTTGGCAGAGTGTCATCTGTCACCGGCCTTGTATCTGGAGGTATATCAACGCCACTTGTCGGTTCTACCGCTACCACTGATGTCTGATTGTTGTTGATGTTGTGGCGATAATTTCGAACCAATTCACAATTTGGACTCCATTCGTGATGGTCAGCCATTGGATCGTCACTCGGCTGCCAATGGAATCCTTCAACACCACACACACGACACAAGACAACATCATTCAAGCCGGTGTACGTGAAACCAGCTCTGGCAAACGCACTCGGTGAAAATGATGAAGTCCAGCCTCGAAACATCTCGAGTCTTGCTTCGTACTGCTGCATCTCTGTATGCATACTGAAATGAAAATGCTACTTTCGTTCCATAAATACATTTATTTCGATTCATAGTCGAACAACACTTTGTCTCTCATATAAAATAGACATTTTTGGAAACATACATGTGTATCATCTTACGATATAGTACACAAATTTATAGCCTCGTCTAATGTCAAATCGTTAGGTGCCCCATAGGGTTGAAAAGTATATCGATTTGAAGTAAAATGAAGATATTTTTACGAGTGGCTCCTGGGGATAACATACCGAGAATTCGATTTTTCAGAACAGTGCTTATTTGTTTCCCTCGTGTTTCTATTTACGGTACGAAACTACAGAGGGTGATTCGTTAAGTCGTTTTGAGAAAAAAAGTTTTTATGAACATATGTTCGGAGTTGCTTCTTTTGTGAGATACAGGGCATTGATTTTTTTTTCAAACGCCTCTGTATCTCAGAAACGAAGCAACTCCGGACATATGTTCACAGGAACTTTTTTCCTAAAGGCGACTTAACGAATCACCCTCTGTAGTTTCGTACCGGAAATAGAAACACGAGGGAAAGAAATAAGCACTGTTCTGAAAAATCGAATTCTCGGTATGTTATCCCCAGAAGCCACTCGTAAAAATATCTTCATTTTACTCCAAATCGATATACTTTTCAACCCTATTCGAGGCTTGTATGCGAAAATGAGGCACCTAAATCTGTCACTAGCTGACGGTCTATATTGGCAAAAGTTCATATTCAATAAATATTCAAATCTTCCCGCCAACACTGTGGCATCCAAATGCAGGATTTCCTGAATTTCTAGCTCCGTCAAGTTAAGTAGGTGTCATGATCTTTGGAATCTCGCACTGTGGCACTCTCTCCATACATGTGTGTAATTCAAAGTCCATAACATCGTCCCAATCGAGCTTGATTCGGGCGGTCTTGTCGGTCACATTCGGATCAGCTCGGTTTGTGTACAGTCGACAAATAGCTTCCACAAAAATGGCCCACTCGAACTTGCTGAATGACAGGCTGAAGGAGATGGTGTGTGGTATTTTGCACACAAGTCTCACTGCTGGCACGAAACTTCGAGCAAAACTTATTCCACATTGCACAGGCAAAATGTATGTGTTTCGGAACTCGTAGGTGGCGCTGCACACGTTAAATCGTTCCTTCTTGATGGCGTCTTTGTACAAGTCACAAACACGGTCCAAATCAGCAACACATTCTGCTCTCTCTGCTGATGCCGATGATGATGATGATGAAGAATCGGCAGACACCAGTGACGAAGACATCGACTCGTAATCGGTCGTCGTTGGATCGTTAGACTCGAAGTGCACTCCACCAAGCATGATGATAGACTGACTCACCGTGTCGCTGGTTCACGATTTGGAGTATTTCGCAGTCAGCCCCGGAGGAACTTGCTGTCTGAAAGGCCCCCAATTTTGTGGAAAAATGTGTCAATTTTCCATTGGATTACAAGCGATTTGTCGCATCTAAACAGCTGTTGTACTTGCTGCTGAAACCTGGCCATTTCACCAAGACTTTTCGACCCTTACGTCTAATGATTTTCTTCACTAGATAGACATCGGGATTTTTTGTTGTTTGTAATTCCTGTTCGTAGAAAGCGCCTTTGATTGGTCGCCCTTCAAAATCTTTCAGCAAGTACGTAATTGGTTGAGTTACTTTCACTTTGATGACTTCAAAAAGTTCCGTCGTTCAATTGGGTGTATACCCCTTCTCGAACACATGTTTGGCCTTGCTAATTCGCACAAAGTCTCCAATTTTGAACTTTTTTCAGCCAACACGTCCTGCATAATCATAGCAAATTTGTACACCTTTTCTTCATTGTCTTTGGTGACGTCACACAGTTTCATGCCGATCGTCTGATGTTTGCACTGATTGTAATTTTCGGCAATGTCCGGCAAAATGTCCAGCCACTGGTAGGTACCGTTCAAACTGAAATATTTGAAGAGTTCCTCTTTCAACGTGCGTATTACTCGTTCCGCTTTGATCTTCGTATACGTGCTTAGTGTTTGATGTTGTACTTTTTCATGGATGCATGGAAACTGGCGTTGTAGAATTCAGCACCCAGATCGGATAGTAGGAACGTAGGACTCCTGTTCAATTTCGATAATATGTCCCCTATGGCTTCGGTGACGTCTCGACCACCTTTGGTCTTCAAAGGCCGCACCAATAGATATTTCGAAAAGGTGTCAATCACCACGAGAATATAATCGTAGTTTTTATTGACTTTCAAGTATTTTAGAAGGTCGGCCAAGTCCATCTCCCACAGATCGTCGATTCCTTTGATGATGGTACGTCTGCGGGGAAATCCCCTTCTGGCCGGAGCATGGAGCTCATCGACCAATTGTTTTTTTGGCTGCAGACGACGCCATTTCTCCCAAACGACTGCGCAATGCTAATGCGCAGCTCCATTGTTTTACTCTGTACTCAAGTCCAGAATGGTTGGCGTTCTCAACATTTTCTTCAATCTGCCTTTTCAAAGTCTCGTGGTTTTTCAAGTGTCACGAATTTCATAACTTGAATGTCCAAGTCTTCGTGACCGTATTTCTGCGCATTCAATTTCGCTCTGAGCTTCACTATGACGTCATCAACGTAGCATTTTTTTTTTGACAACATCATTCGGAGTAGTTGGCGTTTCGACATTACATATTTTCATATGTTCAGCATCAATTTTCCCGTTTGCCGTATAGTTGAGTATGACACCGGGAAAATGATAAGGCTGCTGCTGAGCGCGACGAGCTGGGGAACTTTGACAGAACTTGTTGATGCTCATGATGGAACTGTGTGGTGCGAAACGTTGACGCTCATATTTATCGAATATAGCCTACTTCTCTCAGCTCATTAATGATGGCCACGATCTTGTTGTCGGTAGAGGTGCTGCCAGCATCTTTAGCTGCGACGAGTAGCCTATATCTGTCAACTAGCTCTTTGATTCCGTCCCAGTACACATATTCTACAGGCTTCGTATTATATGTCAATTGATCTGGGATACTGCCGCCCATTTTCGATTGACTTGTGTAGGGGTCTTTGAACAGTGGGTGAATCAAGTTCTCGTATTTGTATGTCTGAGACGAATTCAGCCTACCTTCCGCATCTAAATGAGCACCTGTACTCAACAAAATTTCCACCAAGCCGTGTCTCTGGGATTTGGGATTCTTGTAAAAAATCAAACTATATAGTCCCGGAGTACCCTGGTATGTTTCACCGTCATTGCGAATGTCCCCCGTATCTTTGCCCAAGTCCATCAACTTGGTGCCGAGTATCCATTGCACTCTGGGTCTGTCGATTTCGCACGATGTTCATTGACGAATTTAGATGCTACTTCGGGGTAAACTTCGAGCAATTCTTCGTCTTTCCCGTCAGATTCGTCGTAGTCATCCGTGTGATAGCTTTCCTCGTCTTCTTCTTTCTTCATGGCGGTGGTGGTGCGTATTGCATTGAAGCCGTTTCCAACAACGAATACCAAATTGACTATTTCCAGAGCAGGCTCTTGTTGCACCACTTTCAGTTTTCAGCTATACATGTGACCACGCCCACACCGTACCGTACCGTACGTCATATCCTTTCAAAATAATGACATTGTCGAAATTGTATGTGTATGCGAGGTTATACTTGTTACGCAACGATTCTCGACACTTGGCCACTGCCGGTTGGACATATCCAGGTGGAGCTATGCGCAACGCCAACGACGGCTCGTTTGCATTGTGGATTCCGCTTAAGCATCGGTTGGCATATTCCGCGACTACAGATATGCCACAATCGAAAGACAGTGCATTCGTTTGGTGAGAAGCAGAAACGATAACAACTCTATGGTTATAGGAGAGGTTGCCAATCCGCAAGTCGCAACCACAGCCGCCCTGACTATCAATAGCATCGTGCTCGAAGTGAAAAATGTCATTCCCAATGACGACATTCTCTTGCAGCTGCTGCAATCCATTAAGACTGACAAACCTGTGGTCATCTCATTCCGCAAATTGGAAATATGGTCTGTCAAAACTTGTACGGCATTGGAGAGTCCTCGATTCGTCATTGTCGCCTTCCAAACGAATCGAGTGAACAACATCGCACGAGATTGCAGCTACTTTGACCACGTTGACATCAGCCTTGCGCTTGCAATTTGACAGGAACAACTTTGTGGAAGCTCATCGCGCCTATACGGAATTCTACCCAAGCTATGCAAATTGTTCCCAATAACGCCCTCTGCTGTATTACGATGCATTCAAGAACCAAGCCGACATCTTCGTTATCGATTGCTCACGGAGAGCGGAATTCATGAGATCGTTCACCGTCGATGTCAAACTTGACATAGAAGCCACAGTTGGTTTTCCAGCCAATAGTCGTGCATATTGTCTATAGTGCACGATTTTAACATAGAACACTTGCCTTTAAGTGAGATCGTACGTCGTCTGTCATAAGATACAAAACACTTGCCGTCATCTGTCATCTGCCATCTGCCAGCGAAATCGGCGGTAAAGTGAGGGTGGTGCTGGTTAAATGCACCTAAGAGGAAGCAACAGCCAAAAAGAGGAAAACAAGAAGAGTAGGGATGGTGGAGAAATCCTCTCTCCGCACACAGGTATAGACAGGTTTGCCATCGCCGGCGCAGTTCACAGTGAGACGTCCACGATTAAACTTGTAGAGTGCGATATACAAGGTTTCACCATAGCCGGCGAGTTCTAGCCGAAAGAACTAGCAAATACCGACGGTCAGTGCACAAATCACTGCAAATCCGAGCCCTAAGTGCCGCTGACAAACAGAAAGTGTGATACCTCGGAAGAAATCATCACGGAGTGCCATATTCCGCCGGGTGTATCGACTTGGCGGAGTCCCTCATCGAAGTGCTCCAGCCCATCGCAGATGCCGACTTGGTCTTTGTCAAAGGCAGCCAAAAATATGAATATCTCATGAGGTACGTGTAGACATTAAGCTCAAACAGAAAACCTCACATCGTTGATATTGGGGCCACCACCAACAGCACGCTACAAGTTCCAGTATTCAAAAAAGTATCTCCGCTGTGCCTCCAGCATACTGCCGCAGTATCCAACGAAGTTCACTGTGCCCTAAGACATTGCTTTACGGTATGGTCATGGGTCTCGAATCAATTGATATGGTTAGGTTTAAATGTGAGTGAGCCCATATCAGGCCCTCCACTGCGGCCAATGGCCTATTGATATGGTAGTGAGGGACTCCGTCGGCAGCAGTGCCCTAGAGACTCTATACAGCGTCACCTAGACAATCTAAGAATATTGAAGTGTCAAGTGGCTGAATACGAGAGCAAAATAGAGACTTTCAACGATGGCAAATGTGTCTTCATCAACTCGAAACGTTCCGAGGGCCGAAACGACAGCTTACCGCCGCCGCTGAAGAAACGACGTATTGATATTCGAATTTTTTATGTGTATTGTAATTATTATTATTATGAATCAATAGATGTTTTAAACGAATTTTCTGGAATTCCATTTTGTTGGATGAATGAGAGCGAGTGAGAGACAGACACAGTATATCTTTCCATTTTATTTCATTTTTGCGGGAAAATGTGCGTGCCTCGCAAAAATGAAATAAGTTCGAAAAATATACAACGAGAGAGCCATTTCGTGTGTTTGAACGATTGAATCACACACGAAATGTCTTTCAAGAATTTTCTCTGAGAATGTGTCGGTGGTGAGTTGTAGGCACTGATATATATGTGCGTATTTTTCCCATATATTGCGCAATGTTTATCAGTGTATACCGAAATAGCGCCATGTTGATAGGCTATGTAATTTTGACAGCTGTCTTGTCAAGCGAAGTTCTCGACGACGCCGACGAGTTCCTGCCCAAAAGACGGATTCATGTTCTTTGTGAGTTTGGCGCTGATCTACCAATTGGGCGAATCATTCTACAAGTTCTTCATTTCAATCAAGCAGAGATACGCAATTGCCAGTGAAAATGAAAATACATATATCGTTTATGGTACTGATGTGTAATTTTCGAGCAAAAAATAAATGATTTTTTCCACTCTTTTTTTGCATTTTTATTTCAAGTCTCAACACGAACAAAGACAGTCTTGAATTCCTAGGATTTATTTGTTTATTCAACTCTCTCTCTCGAGTCGAGCTACGTGACAAACGAATTACCTTGGAAAAATCTCCCAATATTGCGTTTCATTTTGATTTCAACAAATAGGTCTCTCCTCCGAATAACCTTGAATCTTGAATCCCCCCTCCCCTACGCCCCGCCAGCAGGTAACCGCGTCATTCTCAAAGACAAAGACTGAAAAAACCCGATGAGTTAGAGTGAGATGCCAAAGATGCCTTATTTCCAACACAACACACACTGTGAGCTTGACAAACAAACTCGAATTTCTGGAATTCCATCTTGTTCATCAGTGGCGAATATCCATTTCCATTGCACACTACGTCGTTTCTGTTATGGTTCTCACGCTATTTTCAAGAAATTCGTCTGGACAACACGTTCACTCCGGTGACGTCATGCTTATCTCAACAAACGCTGCCTCTCTGCGTAAACAACAACCAGTGGCGAAGGCAATCCACAGGGTCTTGTCACCAGTGCCAGCGTCACATTACTAAAATTGACGAAAAATTAAAATCAGTATATCTCGGCCCCCGGCGTTCCGGCGGGCCCCATCTTCCTCGTCATCGCCCCCACCCCCCCACACTTTCCTCCAACCGACCCCAGTTGACGCCACTCAATTCAATTGACGAAATCTCGGCCCCCTTGGGCTGTAGCGCGCCTCCTCTTCTGTGGGCCGTTCCTCGGTGGGGCCCCCAGCCTGGAGCATCAGCCCCTCCGCCAAAATCTCGATGGGGGCCTCGCAAAACACCGAAAGTCGAAAAGTGAGGTTATGTCACGAAAAAGGCGTCATAAAGGGTTTGCCATACTACTCTAAGTGAAAAACCATAAAAATTTAACAATAATTGGAAAGGATGGTAGTATATCTTCACACTGACAGTTAATAATTTAGCAGTTATTGACAGTGCATGAAATCCAAGGTGACAACATAATGTACTGGTATAGCAAATAATGTAGTACAATAACAAATTGGGTAACAAACAATATTCTAATTGGAACACCGAATACGTGCCAGGACAGCTCTCTTCGATGTATGTCGATCTAATGTTATTTATTATTATAAACAATCATGTAATTAGATCGAGGACAAAATAAATTTTATAGTAATTTATGTACTGATGCCTCAAATTTGGCTATCGGATCAGTTCTGTCAAATTCAGATGATAAGCCAGTTGCTTTCGCCAGCAGATCCCTGTTGGAGTGTGAAGAAGTTCCGCCCTTATCTTTACGGGAAAAAGTTCAGTATTCTCACAGACCACAAACCATTACTATATCTTTTCAGTATGACGAATCCTTCAAGTAGACTAACGAAATTTGGGCACTAGAAGAATATGATTTTAAAATAAGTTATGGTAAAGGAAAAGATAATGTAACAGCTGATGCATTAAGTCGTATAAAAATTGACTCTGACGAACTGAAAGGAATGTCAGGAAATTCTTGTCAAGTCATGAATGTCGTGACAAGGGCACAAACGAAGAATACAATCAACAATTCACGGGAAAATTCCAATATCTCTTTTGATAACAGGCCTGATCATCCTGGTGTCGTAGAATTATTGAAACCACCTGAAGAATTTGTGCAAGTGTATCCTTTGTCGAAAGTTGAGCTTCCAAGAAAAAACCGTTCTGGGTGTATAAAAAAGGGGAATATATTATATGATGAAAAGGCAAATACTATTTATATGAATCAGGATGAATCTCGATCAGCGACTGCATCCTGTGCATCGTTGAGAGACCTGAAAGAAATTTGCCAAGAATATGGAATTCCAGAATTATCAATAATAAAAGAAGATAGATGCGCATTAAAAAACATTTTGAAAGTTCCAAATGAAATTAGAAATGCAGGAATAAAAATAAATGTAATAAAAGCTCAACAGCACATAACTAGGAAGGAAACCCAACAATTGATTATGAACGATTACCACATGTTACCAACGGGAGGGCATGCTGGAATTATTCGCGTGTTTAACAATATTAGGAAACTCTACTTTTGGTCTGGGCTCCGAAAGGATATCGAAAATTTTGTAAAACGTTGCGATGACTGTCAGAGATATAAGTACTCTAGACCACATCAGCAACCAATGAAAATAATCACAACGGCTAACTCAGCGTTTCAGAAAGTTTTTCTTGATTTGGTGGGCCCTTTAGAACAGGGAAAATAACCGATACATTCTGACGTTGCAATGTGAGTTAACGAAATTCGTCGAAGGATATCCATTAGAAAATAAAGAGGATGTAACAGTCGCGAAAGCTTTCGTAGAAATTTTTTTTGCGATTTGGTATTCCAGAACAAGTTTTGACAGATAGGTGTACTGAATTTCTAGCGTCCACATTCAAAGAGTTGTGCAAACTGCTCAAAATCAAATAGCTGAATTCAACTGCGTATCATCACGAAACCATTGGGCACTGGAAAACACACATAAAAATCTAGGTGATTATTTACGCATACATACATCAGAGCGTCCAGACACCTGGAGTTCATGGATACCATATTGGTGTTTTGCATATAATAATACAGTTCATACGGAAACTCGTTATAGTCCTTACGAATTGGTTTTCGGGAAAATTAGTAGATTACCATCGAGCAATGCTACATAAATCGACCCTGTATATAATTTCGATGATTACCCAATTCAGTTAAAATTTCGATTGCAAACAGCTTGGAATGACGCGAGAAATAATTTAATGGTATCAAAGTCACTGCGGAAACAAAAACTAGATATGAAAATTAATCCTGTCAATGTTAGGATAGGTGATAAAATATTAGTAAGGAACACGTCTTCAAATAAATATGATCCTATATTGAAAGGTCCCTATTTTATAGTAGAAGATAAAGATCCAAACGTTGTAGCTAGAATAGGTAATAAGTTGGTAGAAATACATAAAAATTGGACCAAATTGTTTATTGAATGAAAAAAAAATATATGTCCACATTTTTTTTCCTCGTCATCGGGGGAGGTGTACTGGTATAGCAAATAATGTAGAACAATAACAAATTGAGTAACAAACAATATTCTAATTGGAACACCGAATACGTGCCAGGACAGCTCTCTTCGATGTATGTCGATCTTATGTTATTTATTATTATAAATAATCATGTAATTTGATCTAGGAGAAATATAGTGGGCTGGGGAGGTCTCACAATCATGTACCGAGCATGGGCAGACCAGTCCAGAGATTATGCGCTGGCTATACACGGCGGTAAGACCAAAAATCCAATACGGGTCAGCTGTATGGTGACCAGGCGCACAGAGTGGCAGAATAGGTCGAAAACTCAGTAAGGTCCAGAGGTTGGCCTGTTTATAAATAACGGGTGCAATGAGAACGACCCCAACTGCGGCATTGGAGGTAATGTTGAGGCTACCACGCCTTCCGGTCTGGATCAAGAAGGAGGCAATCGCAGCTCATTTAAGGATGCGAGACTCGGAGGTCTGGGTAAACGAAGGAGAGATGATAGGACATGCGGAAATCGCAAAGTGGGCGGAGCAGGAAATTCTTATTTCCGTCCTCAGAGTGAAAAGCGCACAAGACAGACTGCAATGGAATAGGAAGTTTGCGCTTACTATTCCGAGCAGAGAGCAATGGGAAGGAAACACAGTGGAGCTTCGTCCAGGAGGCCTAGTATGTTACACGGACGGTTCGCGTCTGACTGACAAACAGGCTTCTGGCGCAGGCATCTACCTGGAAGGAAGAGATATACGAGAAAGCTACGCTCTAGGAAGATACACAACAGTTTTCCAAGCCGAGGTGTACGCCATTCTAACCGTAGCTTCGAGGCAAGAGGTGAAAGAAGGGCCCGAACAGAAAATTTATATCTGTTCGGATAGTCAGGCAGCGTTCAAAGCTATCTGTCATCCTAGACCAAGCTCAGTTTTGGTACAGGAATGCGGAGATGCTCTTGAGAAATTAGCTATGGGTCCCTGGTCACAGGGGGGTGCCGGGAAACGAGGTGGCAGATGAGCTTGCCAGAATCGGTTCCGCTGCGCCATTCTGTGGACCGGAGCCAGTACTAGGCATTGCAAGAGTTCAAATCTCTTCTGCCCTAGATGAATGGGTGGAAAGAGAACTAAACGAATGTTGGAGGAATACCGCCGGCTGCAGACAGTCAAAAGACTTTGTGGCCGGCTCTAGCAAGTCAAGGATGACGTGGCTTTTAGGCAGAGATCGCCAAACACTACGCCTCCTTGTAGGAATACTAACAGGCCATAACAAACTAGGTAGACACCTGTCACTAATGGGTATAAAAGACAATCCCACTTGCCATATGTGCGAAGAAGACGAAGAAACTTCGTCTCACTTCCTTGGCGAGTGTGAGGCGTACGGGAGGCTAAGATTCGAAATCTTCGGAGTCGAAAAACTCCAACAAGAGGAACTCATCGAACTAGAGTGGACGGACATACTGACCTTCACTAGAAGGTCACAAAGGTTCGGAAAGGAAGACTAGAAGAGGCAATGTGGTTATGTTGGGAGCAGGGGATGGCAAAAAGGGCCCATTGGGGCCTACTTGTCTGGCTGCGGCAGCGGCCTCCCCATGATTACTACTACTACTACTAGAGCTTTTTTACGAAGTCGTTTCATTTCCACTTCTCATGAAGGAACCTGAAGTGAGTTTATTACAATAGTATTGATATCAAGAAAAAATGCAGGTAACTATTAATTTGGAATTTGATTTAATATTAATACTGGGTGTGCAAAAAAAAATTATCAATTCAACCTCACTGCAACCTCACGAATTTCAATAATTCATATTAAAACCAGTCACGAAAACTGCCTACTATAAATATATAGATATACAAAAGCATACGGAAGGAATCGCGGTGACGTCAATTGATGGCATTGAGAGACTATCCGTATCCAACGGTGTTACAAATGCTATATTCGACCCGTGTGCGTGATGGATAGAACACCAGTGTTGCCTTTTTCACTCAAAGGGGTAAGTGACCACAAAATTTTTCCACTTTAGTCACTGATCATTTTCTGTAATAACTATTACTGAACTTATAACTTTGTCCCACTCAACCGAATTCCCACGCTTTCGAGATCCGAGAAGAGGAGTCTGATTTGCCCTGTAATCCAGTACGATTGGGTTTTGAGACAAGAAGCGATTGTAGCACCGCCAAACTTGGTGTGCTAGTAGTTGAAATCATGATAAATCCGGAAAAAAATTGTTTACCAAAATTCCAGAGGTGGAAAAATTTCAGGTTCACCCTTATCCGCCGCTGGAAGTTCTGGCGGAGCCGAATATTTGATTGGTCATAACTCTGCTAAAAGTGATCGGAGAAGAAAAAGGAAAAGATCATATCGTTTCTGAAGACTCCTACCTTCTCATGCAAATATAATATGCGAGTATTTGTTTGGGTATATGTTTATTGGAACTTTCAGCCTTAAAATGAAGTGAGGATTCTACCCTGAAAGATTGTCCACTTTATTCTGGGACACCCTGTATATATACTAACACTATTATGAAGTGCAAACCTCAAGCTTGAAATCACATACTTCATTCTTTATTTAGGATGTGTATGACCGATTATTTTCAACATTTACTGAAGAAATTGCCGGGATTACGGGCGAGTTGAAAACTGAGGCAGAAGTAAAACCCAGTTTTTTCTTTGGCATGTATAAGTGACACTTGTCTCACTAGTCTCAAATTGTTGCTATAGTCCAAAGTGGGTACTGATTCTTGCTTCAGTATAATTATTTCATATCAACTAAAATATCCACGACTTTCGGATCCTTCGTTAATATCGTAAAAGGGTTATGTGAAGTGGGACAAAACACATTTTAGGTACTCAGATACTCAAGTGTTATATTTGCATGAGGAAGTAGAATTCTTCAGGAACAATATGCACTTTTTATTTTCCTTCTACTATAATTTTTAGCCAAGTTATGACAAATCTAATTTTCGGCCCTGCCTGAACTTGCAGTGGCGGGTTAGCGCGAGCATGGAATGTGACGTCGGCATTAAACCACGTTTTCTGAGAAAACGAGCGTATTTCATAAGGTATTACTGAAAATAATTCTTGTGGAGAATTGAATTATCTCTCAACCTATCGAAATCGTTTTTTAATAAATCTTATATTTTCTGAAATAACAACACTCCTGAATTTTTGGTAAACCATTTTTTTTCTAATAATACATGATGTCGAGATGTCATGTGCTACAATTCATTCTTCACTTTTTGCTCGAGTTTGTCTGTCGTTACTGGATTACTGTGAATATGTATCTGAAACTAGTTCCATATATCAATTGAAAACTTTTTTCTATAGACGTCAAAAAATGACAAGGTTTGCGCATTGACAACAATATAAGTGACACTTTTTTGATTTTCCTTCGTTACCATGACACCGTGCGCGAAGTAATTTATTTATATATTTATTTATACATAGAAAACATACAGGATCAACCTAATTACATGTTTCCTTACTATACTAAGTGATTTTAATTAGAACTAAGATAAACATAGATTGAAAAAGAACAAAAATGAGAATATAGACTATGAAAGATACATCATAACCTATACGTGAGTAAACAAATTGACACTTTTTGAATAAGTTGAACACGACTACGAGTATATTAGAGAGTGCAGAAATTTTTCGAAAATGGGAGTATATTAGAGTTGTTTTTCTTCAATTAACGATTGATATACAAGACAATTCATTTCTGAAAATCCGAAGGGGAATATCAAAAAAACCAAGTTTCATGCTTCCGGCATATCTGTTACATAGCGAGAGCATGTCACCAACAAGAGAAGTTTCTTTGGAAATCTGGAACAGAGTCGGTTTAGGGCGAAGTCCAGGAGCAGGAATATATAATTTTATTTTCAACAAATACTCGCATTCAATATAGTTGTTGAGAAGCTTATACACAAATGTTATTTTGTTGAGACATCTCCGATGTTCCAGCCGAGCTATTCCAAATTCATCACGGATCGGTTGAACTGAGTCAAACCCAAAATTAATTTTATATTTTTTATAATGGATCCATTTGAGAAATTTGTTTTGAACCTTTTTCATATTTTGTTTTGAGGGGTCCCAAATAATAGAAGCGAATTCCATACGACTCCGAATCAGGGAAAAATAAAGATACTTGAGTGATTCAATGTTAGTGAAGTCAGTGGTAGATCTTTTGGAGAAAACCAAGCATCTTCATTGATTCCTTAACAATGTTATCAATGTGATCACTGAATTTGCGATTGCTTTGGAAATTCATACCTAAATCTTTAACGCCGTTGACTCTGGAAATGACCATACCATCCATTGTATAAACAAAATTATTTGGATTAGTACTCTTATTGTAGGTCATAACGATGCACTCATCCATATTAAATAATAGTTTGTTCGAGATTGACCATTTGTGAATGAGATCTATATCATGTTGTAATGCAAAATAATCATTAATGTTTTTGATGGAACGAAAAATTTTGAGGTCATCTGCATAAAGAAGAGAATTTGAAGATACATTATCAGGAAGATTATTGATGAAAATCAAGAATAAGAGAGGACCCAAGTTTGACCCCTGAGGTACTCCAGACTTTGCCAAAAAAGACAGTGACTCATTTCCCTGGAAAGAAACATATTGAACCCTATTAGTCAGGTATGATAAATTCACGAGCTTATCGTTCAAGCCATACGAGATTAGCTTGGCCAAAAGGATGTCATGATGCACTTTATCAAACGCCTTGGCAAAGTCTGTATATACCACATTCACTTGGCTCCCCATATTCAAGAATTCATCAACTTTATTCACAAAAATACTCAAGTTAGTTTCAATAGATTTGTTTTTGCAAAACCCATGCTGAGATGGAGACAAAAGATTTTTTAAATGACCATGCATTTTGTCATAAATAATATATTCGAATAATTTTGCCGGGCAATTAAGAATAGCAATAGGTCTGTAATTTGAAACAATATTAGTTTTTCCTTTTTTGTGAATTGGCGTCAATTTAGTGCATTTGGAAGTATCAGGGAAAATACCACTATCTATATATTTTTGGAATATCATCATCAGAGGATATACTAGATATTCGCTGCAGGCCTTGAATAGATAGCATGGTATCCAATCCTGACCTGCAGATTTTTTCGGTTTCAGTTTTTTAAATGCTTCTTCCATGTCACGAACAGTTATTTTTGTATAAATCAGAGTTTCACTACTTCGTTGAGGTTGATCATTGGAAATATTTTTTATGGTTTCAAAGTCATAAGTAGATGAATCAGTTTCATATACAGAGCTAAAAAAGTTGGCAAAACCCTGAGATATACATGTGGGATCAGATGTGACTTCTCCATCAATTTCGAAATCAGAACTCTGCTGTCTGCCTCTCCTTTTACTATTGACCAAAATACATTGGGGTTGGAGTGGACATTTTCTTCAACATTGGCTATGAAATTTTCGTGTGCATTTTTTATATCAACTTTCAACTCCGAACGCAGCCTTTTATAGTTATTCAGGTAAAAAACCGATAGGTTCTTTTTTTTTTCTGAACATTTCTTTTTGTCTGAGCTTTCGCTTGATGTCATAGGTGAACCAAGGAGGAAAGGATTTTCTATGCTGGTGGGAGCCACAGAATTTGGGAACAGCAATTTCCAGAATGTTATTGAGTACGTCATAAAAAAAACTGAACCTGATCATTTACATTTCTAAAATATACAGTAGTGTCCAATCGGTATCGCGCAGTAGTTGACACAGCAAAGAAAAACTGGCAGCTTTGAAATTGAACTTATTCATTAGGTTATTTGTGGGTTGATTTTTTAAATTGTTTTTCGGTAAATCTATTCCACAAACTAATGGTGGGTGTTTCAAATCTGCATGAACAAGTGGAGAGAGTTCCTCAACGACTTCAACAATTGTATTGCTGAGAATTAAATCAAGTGTCCTGAAATCTTCATTCAGGCAGTTGTTGAATGATAACAAGTCAAAAAAGTTCAATAATTGTGATATTGAAGATGTAATTAGAGATGTCATGCTGAATTCATAGCCAATACCATCAACATTTGGTATGTTGAAGTCCCCCATTATAATCAAATGACTATCACTACAGTGTCATTCAGTTGATCAAAAACATTCAGATAATTTGCATATACTTGAGAGCTAGCCCTAGGGGTAATATATATCGCATTCAGTATGAATTTATTGCCAAAAAAGTTTGCTTCCATGAATAGGGGTAATGTGCGAAAATACCTATTTCGCACACTGCATGTAAACTATATGGGATTATCATATTCTAACCTATCCTCCTCAATTAAGCAAAAATCCAATAAATCATTTATTTCTAACTTTATGGTCCTCAATCAAGCGAAAATCCAAGAAATCATTTATTTCTGAGTGTTCAACAATAATTAAATAAGGTTTTTTAACACCTTTCAAATTGTGACAAAATTTTATACTATCTATATTTTTTACCTTTGTAGAAAAAATGTTGTTTGCATCTCGTGCGTATCTCGTGACGTCGACTATTTTTTTTTAACTCGGCTGCGCCTCGTTGAAAAAATCAGTTCTCGATCACCAACGTAGCATTTCCCGCACAAGATACAAAAATAACTATTGTATATGTCTATCCTGCTTACCAAATTCGGCATCTTCTTCCAATAACCTTTCAACGATAGGCACTGTTGTCCGTAATCTCAAAGTTTCCTTAATCACCTTATTGAGATAAGGCATCGATTGTAAAGTATCCAGAGACATTTCGGGATCTATTTCTGAATAATGACTAACTTCTTCATACAATTTTGCTTGAATATCTGGATGTCTTCCAAGTTCGTATAAGTTGAAACTCAACGCCGTTGCTAAAGTATCATTACCCTACAATATTGAAAGAGTTATGGAAAATGTAAATTAGACTGGTGAATACGATTTACCCCGAACAAAAAAGTGTTCACTTCTTCCTGTATGTCTCTGTCGGATAGATCTGTGTGTTGTAACAGGGCATCTATGAGAGCTACCTTTTTCTTGTACGCATTGTCGGTGCCATTGGAAATTTCTTGAGGTTTTCCCATTTTCTCGTAATATACACGTTTATTACCTATCACTCGGTAAGACAATCCAATTATGATATCTAAATCTTTCTTGAATCCTGCGTATTTCTTAGAAAATAGTTTAAATAATGTATAGAACCTCTGCCAAACAGAAAAATTTCTGACCCAGAGGATTCGGGTGAAATTTTCAATTGCTTTGAGGAAATCTTGATTTCTGCCTTCTTGACTTCCAAATTCGATTCCGAAGGATGTTGCTGAACAAATTATTGTGGGATGATAGTAATAGTAATGGTAATGGTAATAATCAGGCAGAAGGGGATCAACCAACACCTAAAGCTCTGGTGAGTAGCGACACCACCTAGCGGAGCAACAGGTTGCAGTGATCCTCTTAGTAATTCAGGGTTGGGTACGACGGGAAGGTAGCGTGGTAGGATTTATGGTATAAATAATGAAATAACATCAACCGATTGGATGCAGCAGATATGGATATATTGTTATATTTCTCAACAGAATTGGTATCGGCAAGTATACCTTATCTTATTTGCATACAGTGCTAGAATAAAATTTACAATAATTTTAATCTTACCACACTTTTGAGGTATTACATTATAAAAACGTAGAGCGAAACTTAGAAAGACAGTGTTTATGAAAGATTAAATACAAACGGATATCACCTAGAATAAAATGCGGGTCTACGAGGATTTCTCGGGCTCTGAAGTCCTAGCAATCAATTTAGCACTGATACCAAGTGACGCCTGAGAAGTCAGTCCTCACGAAATCTCTAGAAAATCAAACCAGCATTCGAAAAAACCCATTCCGAGTATACCGTACAAAACCAATTCTTGAGGCTACGGACAGATAACGGCCTCACCTGACCGAACGGATAAGCCCAGCAGCAATACATCTGTAACCTGCTACGCGATAAATAAGTACCTACAAAAACAGCGGAAACGCCCACAGATGTCCGTATTAATGTGACGGTGAGAAATTCAGATACAAAATTATAGTACCCAGGAGGGAAAGATCATTTCCCATTGCGGTTATACTGGGCTAACCCCCCGGAATAACCAATCAGTCGGTTTCAAACGCACGAGTTAGAGGCCCTCAAAATCGACCCCTTCTGATTAGGAGTCAAAAGAAAGGTAGTGGTGCTGCAAAAGAGGATTTGCCAGCAGAATACGACCGCAAAAAAACAAAAACGCTTTGAGTAGACTGAGGGACGAACTTCAGCAATGCCACGAGAGCAGTGAGACAGTCCGAAGAGGATATACATGACGAGAAAGCTTGCTCTGTGAGAGACACCCAGAACATGCCACCTTTTTTGTACGAGATATAAAGAGTATGTATCTTCGTGGTCAGAGCTCCTCCTCAGTCGGTTGACGTAGTGACAGAAGTGGCAGATATGCCACATGTCGTTCTGGCTGTAGAGAAGGGTCGCATCATACCGCCAACGCACGGCATCAGAACCTGCAGGGCGGTTGATAACACCAAGCGCTTGGAGCCACAACAACTGGTATAAGTGTCTGTCGTGATTCACGAATTCAGAAGAGGTTGGCAAATCAACTATACCGTATATGACGCCGCTCAGACTTTTTCCCAAGGGGAGAGGGGAATACCATCCTTCTGATTGTGAATACAAGATCAAGTATCAAGTCGGAGAGATAAGCGTTTCGTTTGCATGGCGGCCAATAGGCCATTCACGCCGGCAGTACGGCTAATTGCCGCAAAATTAAGACAAGCTAATCAAGACGTGCTGTTTACCATAGGAAAGTACTGTCTTGACGAATGGTATTGGTTGCAAATAAGTGACTAATGAGGATGGCAAGAAGTATTGCGAAAAACATGAAGTTCGGCGATAAACCTTCTCACTTATTCCAAGATTCTCCATGTGTTATCAGATTACTCAGTATGCCTTTTGGAGTACAGTATTGTCCGTAAATCCTCTTGATAATAATGCATGAATCAAAGATAAAATAAGAAAATGAAAGAACTAAAATACTCGAAAAACCTTTGGCATACCGTTAGGTTGGGCGGATAATCCTCTTTTTCAAATATAAGTTCACGTGACCATACCAGCCATTTGAATATTTCACGTTCATCATTTCATCACGAAACACATGCCAGCCTGATTAAAACCGTACCCGAATAATCATGAAAATAATGATAATTTTTAATATGGAGAACCAAAGGCATACTGAGTAAAATTGTATCTTGTGTATATTCGGCTGGCCGCAGGTCGGGTGAAAACCTTCTGAAATAACATGTATGAGTTTGCGCAACCAAGATATTCCAACCTTAGCACAGTATGAAACTTCCTGCAGGAGGCTTTGTTGATAACAATGATATGCGTAACTCGATAACCCCGGAAGGAGCTCGACAGACCTTTGAAGGCTCGAAGCCTGCTCCAGGCCCTGATGGATTAAATAATTATTGGTTTTAAACATTTTCAAACACATTCTACGTCTCTGCTGGGTCTGCAACCATGTGAAAGAAGGGACCGGATGATTTATTTTCAAAGCAGCGCCCATACAGCCGATGAACTTTGTCTCGTATTAGACACTGATCAAGATGACCTAAACTCTGGCACCGAGATGGAACCCATTCAGCAATGAGCTCTCGTTAAAGCTGTGGAGATGGAAGCAATCCTGCAACTGCATATGGATCAGCCAATGCATGGAGTTTTCCTCAAGAACATCAACGACCTTGACTTATCCAAAAATTTTACAATTGTCTTTCTCATGTCAAATGGGCTGAAGTCTGAGACCGAGTGATTCATAAAAGCCTCGTCCTCAATGCCCTGGTCTACCGTAGATGGGTATTGGGGTCACGGACACTAGATGCAGAGCGTGCCTTGGGGCTCCTGATACAATTATGCAGTGTTATACTACCACCTGCGACACTCGTAAAGCATAATTGAAACACCAGTGTTGTTGCCTTATGCTCAGGGTGAAAATTAGTTCGTTGTGGAGGATGTGAAGTCTACTCATTTCTCTCTCTGAGGCAGATACAAGCCTGATGTAATCTTCCCCGACCATCAAAGTAAGATGATTTTCGTCCTAAAGTTTTCGGCTACTGGCAAAACAAACATCGTTCGAAAATGAGAGGAAAAACAGACTAAGTAATTATCTAGATTCAATCTTTGAACTCCACAGGCTTCCACAAGTTCTGATAATAGGAATACTTGGTGGAATGATGGGCACGCTGCTCTCTAATCTCGAAATTAAACTACGGCAGAATTCTTCGTATGCTCAAGGCACATGATTCACGTGCCCAGTAATCACTCACCCCATGAGTGAATAATTATTTGAGAGTCTCCAAAAGGGTCCGAAAGGGAAAATAATAATAGAAATATTTCTCATAAACACTCACATGAGTGTACCCAAAAGCTTATCCTGTGCGGATAGATTATGGCATGCATGAACAGAAAAAACAAGTTTGTTTTTGATAATTTCACTTCCAACAAATAATCATGAAAACTAGTACTAACCTCCAGCAATATCTAATGTGAAAGGAGGAATGAAAGGATGAATGTCAATGATTGGTCCTTTCCCTAATTCTTTATGAATCCTTTGTACTAGAATTTCGGCATATTTTTTGAAGATAGGAAGATAACTTGTAACCACGGAAAAGTGCAATGATGGGGTCAACATCTTCCTTCTCTGCTTCCATTTGGCACCTGAAATGTATTAGAAATGATGTGTGAATTTAGAAATTGGAGTTATGCCAGCCAGCCAGAGGCGAAGAAAATGAAGTGATTGGTGGATTTATCCAATAAATACCGAGCAGAATATATATATATATATATATATATATATATATATATATATATTGCGAACTTGGGTTTCTTGGGTTTTGGATTCGTAGTGTAAATAATGATAGAGCACTAATCCTGAGTAGCCCTATAAATAGAAAACACGCCATAGAAAAAGTAAGAAACACCTTAATAAATAATAACTACCCACTCAATTTAATAAACAAAATAATAAAACAACGAACCTACAAATATTATAATAATAACGTAAACAAAAACAAAAATACCCAACCACAAACATATGTATCGATACCATACATTCCAGGACTATCAGAAAATATTAAAAACATATTAAATAAAAAAAACTTAAACACATGTTTCAAGTCACATAATTTATTAAAACTACTTTATTACACTCCCCTAATAAGCAAAGATCCCGACTTAAAAAATCCAACCTAATATACAGCATCCCTTGTAATGACTGCGACAAAGTTTATATAGGCATGACATCTCAACTGCTAGAAAACAGACTAAATGGGCATAAATTCATGAAAAAATCAAGCACAGCTCTAAACAAACATATAATGACAGATAATCATAATCCAAATTTTAAAAACACAAAAATTCTAGCCTACGAAAACAACACAGAAAAAAGAACTATTAAAGAAATGATCTACATTAAAAAAGACAAATGTGCAATGAATAATAGGACAGACATAAATAACCTCAGTCAAATGTATCATACTATCATTTAAATAATTTCACGAAACTACAAAACAGAATAATACTCCATACATGTAAATATTTTTGGCTCCACTCATCCCCAACACCTACAACTAGAGAAACAGTGGTACCAACAATCCTTCCATAACAACGAATAAACTGAACGAAACACGTCATCCTTCGAGCAATAGCTTTGAAAAGTCCAAGCCACACGTTGAGACTTTCAAAATCATTATTATCAAACTGATTCCAAACAAAAATTTCTACTTCAAATTCACTATGAAAAAGATAAAATTTAAAAACAACGATGATGTTTTTAATTCAAAGAAATATAAATTACCAAGGTACGTAGCCTAGAAAAGTAACCTAACTTTTTAAAATATGTCGACGTAAACCCTAACAACGAACAGTATTAGATGTACTATCATTATTTTCAGCTTGAACCAGTTCTATTTCCATTAAAAATTAAATACTGATGAAGCCCTTGGCCAAGGGCGAAACGTTTATTTGAAAAAAAAGAGTTTTATTATTTACACTACGAATCCAAAACCCAAGAAACCCAAGTTCGCAAAATATAATAGGATTCAAGAAACCTCAAGAAATTGAGAATAGCAAATATATATATATATATATATATATGGAACTTTTTTTATTAATAGATATAAAGAAAATTTGACTTCGCAGGTAGTTTGTGCTTGAAAAATGAGTCAATTACAGAATCTTTTCTTTTTTCATGTGCTACTCTAAACCTGTCAAATTTGACATTTTTTTCTAAAATCCTCAAAAAATCAGTTTTTTTTGGAAATTTCGAAAAATGCCAAAGAAAAAAGTTGCTCGGTTTCCAATTTTATACCTTTGCTCCAAATTTGTACTCTCCACTGTCACTTCGACTTTTTTCCATTTTTTTTTTATTTTTCGAATTTTTCGCTCTATCGATTCGAACGAAACATGATTCAAATTTCATAATTTTGATGAATATGAGACTTCAATATCATATCTTGCCCAGAAAATACCCACATTGGCCTGTTACCAGAAAATAAAGAATATGCACCTCCAGAAATTCGTCTTTGTTGTTGCAAAGTTCATCTAGTTTTTTCATTTCATTGTAAAATGGATGTGGATTTTCAATGTATGGACGTTAATATGTCAGTAATCGAATAAACGAATTTCTCTTCATTCTTATTACACTCGTATTTCTTTTTGTAATAGATTTTAATCCAGTTTGATTATTTTTCTGACCAATAATTCAGTTACAAACAAACCCGAAATATCATACTGTTCTGTAAACTAAACAATGACCTTCGGTTTCATTCAAAATATTTTCGTTTTAGCGATTTGTCCTAGACATGATATGAAAATTTCGTGATTATAAACAATACAAGACTAATGCAATATCTCGTGAAGAAAATAGTAGGTACTGATCAAATCGAAATAAAATTTTCACTTATTAGGCTTTTGAAACAAATTTTTAGTTTTGGTTAATGTCAAATTATTGCGCTTAATGAATCGAGTTGTTTTGTGTACAGATTTTCTTACATTTATAATTCACAAAAAGTTTTATGTACAATGTTATCCATACAAGTCAAAGTGGAAATCGTTATTTTATGTGGTGAGAATGGTGAGATGTTGCTTGTAGTTTCAATCACCAGCAAATATTCACTTTAGTACCGTGGGAAGGATATTGAAAACATTCAAAAAAACTGGCTCTGTGTTTCAAGAAACCACATAATCCAATAAAGTATAATGAAGAAGAACAACTCAATGTTTGTTTGAGCGTTATTGAAAACGGAAAAACTAATATTAGCAGTATTAATGAAAATACAGGGGTTGGCAGAGAAACTGTGAATCCTATAAGCCAAAGTTCATACACACTCTCAAAGAAAGAGATTTCGATATTCGAGTAGGATTTTCATCCAAGGTGAGAAAGAAATTGATATCGCATTTCCCTACAGGATTTTATGGACTGACAAGGCAACTTTCACGTCGAACGGAACAGTTAGTTCCCAAAATTATCGCTGGTGGTCCAACAATAATCCAAATTTTGTAATTGAATGCCGTGACCAATATTCATTCAAGACAAATGTGTGGTGTGGTTTATTACATAACCAAATAATTGGACCATATTTTTTTAGTGAAAACTTGAACGCAGACATGTACAAAAATTTTATTATGACTCAGTTGTCTGAAGTTTTGGATAATCTGCTTCTAAGTGTTGGACAAAATTTGTGGTATCAGCTTGACGGGGCACCGATCCACCAAACGGTAGCAGTGAAACAGTATCTCGGTGTCAGATGTTAAGAGGCAAAGTGATAGGATGAGATTGGGAAGATCATTGGCCACTAAGATCACCGGACTTATCTCCAATGGACTTTTTTCTATGGGGTTATCTGAAACAAAAAGTGTATAAATACAGACCATGTGCAAACAAAGAACATTTAGAGAATACCATTCGGGAGTGCTAACATAAATCCCCTATTTATTAAAAATGCCACAAAGTCTGTGAATGAAAGGACTATAATTTGTATAGCATGGAAAGGGCGGCATACAGAATAAGATTATTGGGATGAATCAATGAATGTTAAGATGTTTTGTTGTAAGTTTGCTTATAGTTATTTTATTTTATGTTTTTCACACATCTAATGGTGAAAATAAAGAATATAAGATTTATGAAATTAATTCAACTGTTTAGTTTACAAAAAAGTGTGATATTTCGGGTTTGTTTGTAACTGAATTATTGGTCAGAAGAATAATCTAACTGGATAAAAATCTATTAAAAGAAGAAAAACGAGTGTAATAAAAATGAAGAGAAGTTCGTTCATTCGATTACTGACATATCAACGTCCATACATTGAAAATCAGTTCAACAATGAAATGAAAAAACTAGATGAACTTTGCAACAACAAAGACATATTTCTGGAGGAGCATTTTTTTATTTTTTGGTAACAGGCCGATGTGGGTATTTTCTGAGAAAGATATGATATTGAAGTCTCATATTCATCAAAATTATGAAATTTTAATCATGTTTCGTTCGAATCGATAGAGCGAAAGATTCGAAAAATGAAAAAAAAAATGGAAAAAAGTCGAAGTGACAGTGGAGAGTCCAAATTTGGAGCAAAGGTATAAAATTGGAAACTGAGCAACTTTTTTTTGGCATTTTTCGAAATTTTCAAGAAAAAACTGATTTTTTGAGGATTTTTGAAAAAAATGTCAAATTTGACAGGTTTAGAGTAGCACATGAAAAAAGGAAAGATGCTGTATTTTATTAATTTTTCAAGCACAAACTAACTGCGAAGTTAAATTTTCTTTATATCAATTAATAAAAACTACTTCCATATGTTGCGAACTTTATGTGTAACACTGTATATACGGAGGGGAATAACGGGGATCTTCAGTCAGAATACGGTTAATATATTACGAATTAAGGCACTAAGCTTTCGTTTCAATTTGGAAACTTCTTCAGGGTCTTAAAATACATGAAGGTAAATTCAAATTATTTGAAATTTTCATGGAAATAAGTACTTACAGTAATGTGAGTGAAAGCAATGAATTTAAACTAACTAGGTAAAAAAACATGAAAATGTTACAGTAAATGGAAAAGAATGGTAGCATATCTTCATAGTTAATAATTTGGCAGTTATTGGCAGTGAACTCCAAGGTGACAACCTACTATGATTGACATCAAGAAAAAAATGTAGGTAACTATTATTTTGAAGTTTGTTTTGATATTATACTGGGTGTACAAAAAATATATGTAAAATCAATCTTGGTTTATTTGTAAAGATAACTATAGAATTTACTGAGACTTTCTATACCTGTTTTTTTTGGTAAATATTCGGTTAGAGCCATCGAACTTTCAAAGAAAAAAAATTTGCAACTTACGTATTTTGGTCTCCTCTACAAAAAATCCAACTGAAATTTTTGACGTGGATTTTTACTATTTGACAGATCGAATTTCTGTTATTGAAAATTCACAAAATATGCCTATTTCTCAACCAACACACCACACACGCCCTGATTTACTCGTTTTCAGTACTTTTCTGCAGAAAAAATTACCACTTTTTGAAAAATTCACCCTTCTTCAAAACGTTTATGAAGAATAGAACTTTCATTGTCCAACACTTGATGTTTTTTAGATATCACTGTTGGTGATATGAGTATGATATTGTTCTTCTGTCGACTCTCGTAAAATCTCGGCTCACATCGTCTTTTCGAATTCAAATATCAAATTTAATGAAATATTTGAGTTTAAGGGCAAAAAATATTGAAATAAATTGAAAAAAATGGTATTATATCTTCACACTGAAGCATTTCAGTGCCAACCGTCAATTCAACCTTGAGTAATGCTGGCAACATTGTTAAATATGAATCATAAGCAAATCTGTTATTTTGTAAAACAAATGCAAATGAATTTATGAATCCGTCAGTCTCCGAGTTCAGCACATTCGACCTGAGGAATGCATAGGTAAAATTTTTGGATGAGTCAAGCTCTCAGAAGCAGAACCCATGCATTGGTTTACCCTTGAAAGTTCACACTCATACTGCCGGTGTCCTGCGTGATACATCTAGCGATGAGCAGATTTTCCACACAGCTAGCGACCCTCTTCTCTGCTTCTTCCTCTCTAATCATAAATAGTTTCATACTTCGGGACAACTGCGAAGAGTATTCGCGTATATATGATTTGTGTAAGCATCTTATAACACACAGTCAAGCATATTATCGGCCTGTTATTCTTTGGAACTGAAAAAACTCCGCTCTTGGAGATATGCACGGTTCGCCCTTCGACAAACCAATCCAGAATGTGTTCCTCCCCATCTAGTCATCATTTGAAAACTCTTGTCAGGTAGTGATGGGTGCTTTTGCATAAGTTATTATCAAAATTGTTATTTCCGACAACCGGCTACACTCTTACGAGCAACCCTCAAAAAAAAAGACTTGTGCGACTTAGTTAAGACGTAGCCATTACCTTTTAACGTGTGATGTCATGCACGGAACCGGTGATCGCACTGAGAACCTAACCCGAGTATCTTGGGTTAAGAAGCGAACGCTTTACCCACGCGCCAACACGACCATGTATTTATTTAGTTATAGTAATATAATCCATCCCCACCCGTTAGTGTTTTCAAGTTCGATAAATGAATTGAAGTCAATTTCACTCAAAATTTTTAAATCAAATAATTGCAAGTAACCCAAGAGTAAGAGTAAGCTAGTTGGAGAAATTGTTTTCATGTTTGGGTGGTTTTCCATGTTTTTTTTGTTAAACAATGATTTTTGATGAGTGGTATTCTCACCAAAATACATTTTTTCTTCATTTATCTATTCTCAGACAGAACGTTCTCAAGGTAAGTAATTCAAATTCTCAAAATAAATATTTGAATTTCTATTCACAAATAATAATTTACCAACACTGTTGAGAATTCCATCTCCAATCCAAGGTCTGGTCATATCATATATATGCGATTTTGTGATATGAACATTTGATTTCAGAAGATCCTCAAGGATGTTTGCATCTGCAGTAACAACGTAGAGGGTTCCCCCTAAATACATTTTGAACGTTCTTCCATATTCCTTGGTAAGTTCACAATACATCTTGAATAAACCTGAAAAAATGTCAAATCAGATAAACATTTGTTGTACCGTAAAACATGCATGGGGTCAATACAAACATTGATTGAAGGTTGAAAGAAGAAAGTAGTTGGAATAAGCATGGTTACACAGGAGTGCGAGGAAATATTCCGGGAACCATTAGAGGAGATGAAACAGAATTTTCCATTATTTATTTTTGTTTTTGTAAAACTTGGATTATAAACGTTTATTGTTTGGAACGTCTTACGTATGAAGGAACTTTAAAAGGAGTTGATATCAAATGGGAGCAATATTTTTATACTAAGATACTACTCTAGAAAAGTAGATATAAGTAACATCCAGTTTAGCGAATTTTATACTGTGTTTAGCATTTTTATCACTTTGTGGTGTTTTATGATTTTAATAATGAATGCCTACTGATTTCAGTATTCTAACCTAGTTTCTGATTGAACTAATCGTTTTAAATAAATTGGAGCTCCCATCTTTGAACAGTGTCGTATATGTAAGATGCCGGTAATTATTATATGGTAGCAATCCATTAACTTAATAAATGAATAATAATAGATATAGGTATAGTTTATTTTTCAAATCATTCATTTGAAGAGATAATTTTAATTCATTTAAAAATGTACTTAATAAATAAATAACCTTGTATACTGCATAGATTTTGGTTATTGATATATAGTATTGAGTATTAAATGATAAAACCACCAAAAACTCAAAAAAATTATAGTAGGGGCAAAACACGCCATTTCCTATTTCCCTTTGTTCTTGAACAAAAATTCAGTTCTGAAAATTAAAAAATTTCCTCGCTTCTCATGAGAATACCTTTACTTCCGTATTTTTTGACGTAGAATATAGATAGATACACCAAAAATGTACAATTCTACGTAAAAAGTAACGGAAGTTGCGGGGATGTGTTGATGAAATGACATACAAATTTGGATTTCATCAGAAACAATGTGAATTAGTAGTTAAACAGTTGTTCTGATTACGAATCCGGAGATATTTTCGATTATATTTTTTTGTCTCCTACTATGATTTTTTTAAATGTCGGTGGTTCCATCGCTGCAAGTCATTATTTTTGATTTGAGAAATGAACGGAGACGGTAGATAATCGGAAAATATAGACTACATTATGTCAGTTTGATCGAAAAATTTATGAATATGATGGTAAGGATGAAACGAAATCGTTTGACCAGTGAAGCGAAACTCATGAGATTGTTGGAAGGGCAAAATGTGCTCCCAGTACAATTACCAACCCAGTTTCATAATTATACCAGATTCCAGCCATAGCATTAGATTTCAATTGGAAAAAAATGTAAAAAGCAGCAATAGATTGGTTGACGTTCATTGAAAATTTCGCGATATGGCATATATGGCCGTCAAAATTTTTGGAACAGCAAGAAAGTGGTATAACGAAAAACTTGGACAAATTGAGTCATTCGATAATTTTGAAGTGAAGTTCAATATAAAGGTGATAGACCGAGAGCCAGCAACACAAAACACGTATGAAAATTTTTTGAAAAGTTAGCCAGTGTTATAAATAAGTGGGAAACCTCAGGTGTCGGCGTTGCGCTGCGCAATTATTTGTCGAAATTATGTGTCGAAAAATAGCTACGCCCTTTCTGTGATGTACAGTGTGACCCATTTAAGATGGAAGTACTCTTATAAAACTTACATTCTTCAACCGATTGAAAATATATACAGTGATCGCCAAAAAGTATGTACCATATGGGAAAAAAGTTTATTATTAGAGTATTAGAAAAAAGATTCTTGGGAAAAGTTTGTGCATGTCCGATAACCTAAAAATCGATTTTGACACATGTCACGTGATCGCTGGTATGGCGGCAAAATAAAAAAAATTACTATGAGAACTCAAAAAGTGGGATAAAATGGCAAGATATCAAAAAAAGTGATTTGAAAAAGTTGCTTAGAATTGAATTCTATACACACATACGAAGTTTGAAAAGATAATGAGAGAAAATTGAAAATAGAAATTTTTTTTAAATATTTTCCTAGCTGTATAAAAATATCAAATTATTATGATATGAATAGCTTGACCATACTGAAAGATTTGTATTTCAATGATAATAACAAAACTTTCTCATTTTCTCTACACCAGTAAGCACTAAATTAAAAAAATTGGATTTTGTTAAAACCCTGGCTGTTACATTGGTTCGTATCTAACAGTTATATCAGAATTCCACGACCATTGTGATGACATGACACTCCAGAGACATGATGTTTTTCAGATTATAATCAAGTTTCGATGATAATCGTGCCAGAGCGTTTCACTTCGCATGCAATGTTGAAAACTCAAGCCTCTTTAATTTAACGCACTATTTTTAAGATTATGTGCGAAGTGAAACGTTCGTGCACGATTATCATCAAAAATTGATTATAATCTGAAAAACACGATATTTTTGGATTTCCCTATCATCGCAATAATAGTGAAATTGTGATATATCTATTAGATACGAACCAATGTAACAGCAAGGGTTCTGACAAAATAAAATTTTTTCAATTTAGTGCTCTCTGGTGTGGAGAAAATGAGAAAGTTTTGTTATTATCATCGGAATACAAATATTTCAGTATGGTCAAGCAATTCATAAGAAAATAATTTGATATTTTTCTACAGCTAGGAAACTATTTAAAAAAAATTGCTGTTTTCAATATTCCCACATAATTTTCTCAAACTTTGTATGTGTATATGAAATTGAATTCTAAGCAACTTTTTCAAATAACTTTCAGTATTCAGGAAGAAGGCAGAAATTTTGAGCATTTGCTTTGATGTTTCAGATTTTTTTTCGTTAGTGATGTGTCATTTCGTTCGTTAATTTGTAGTTAGACAGATATTTTCAATAAAGTTCATTAAAAACTAGTTTAATCAGATTATATCTCGTTTATTATTAAAAAAAAAAAACATTCTACGTAATTATTACTTTGAGAATAACAGCAGACGTGACAAATAATGGAGTAACAACAATGTTTTTAATGTTATGCGAAGTTGTGACATAACAAAGTATCACATATTATACATCGTTTGAATCAGAATGAAAAACACTATTTAAATTTGTAACAATTCAATATGACGCCCATAAGAAAAAATAAAGTTGATGATGGTGGCCAACAGACGAAACGTTGGATGGTAAATCTGAAAATACCGTCGTATAGCGGGGACAAAATGGCAATGTAAATGTACTGTTTATTTTGATGTCCTTTTATCAAATAAAATATTAATTTCGTAAAATTTCATTCACCTTTATAATATTTAATTCAATTGGTAGCGAATAGTTAATAGCTGATAATTGCGTGCCCGCATACAGGGATTTTGAAGCATCTGCAATTTAGAAGCATACCTATTCATTGTTGACCCTTGTCCATTGTTTCTGTCACAAAGGGATATTTTCTTTAGTTTTGTATTAATTTTTTCAATGTTACACAACGAAAACACCGGAAACTTGTAATTGCAAAACGAAATACGTACTGAATAAGTGGCATCCCCCATTAAAGAGATTATCAATGGGTATAAATACTGATCTGAAGAAACAGATTTAAAAAATGAGACTGTTTGAATAAGACAATTCGCAATGTAGTCTCAACAATAGAAGTTGCCGGGCACAGCAAACCATACCTATTCTTCAGCTATAATCTGTGCATCTATGAAATTTTCAATTGAATGAAATGACAACCGAAATGTGCATATGCACTCTTTGAACATTTTACTTATATTGAGGAAAAATTGGCAAGAAAGAAGGCAGTGTAATAAGGGTTAACGTTCGAATCACAGAGCGCTTATTTCGTGCATTTCAGCTAACAAAGAAAATCCTATCGAAAAGACAGTTCTTATTTTTTGTGACAACTGCTGGTATGGCAGCAAATTAAAAAAAAATACTATGAAAAGGCAAAAAGTGGGGTAAAATGGCAAGATATCAAAAAAAGTTATATGAAAAAGTTGCTTAGAATTAAATTTCATATACATATAGTTTGAAAATATAATGAGAGAAAATTGGAAATAGCATTTTTTTTTTTAAATATTTTTCTAGCTGTATAAAAATATCAAATTATCATCCTATAAATAGCTTGATCATACTGAAACATTTGTATTACAATGATAATGACAAAACTTTCTCATTTTCTCAACACCCGTGAGCACTAAATTTAAAAAATTGGATTTTGTTAAAACCCTGGCTGTTGGGACATTGGTTCGTTCGTATCTCACAGTTATATCAGAATTCCACGACCATTGTGATGACATGACACTCCAGAAACATGGTGTGTTCCAGATTATAATCAAGTTTCAATGATAATCGTGCCAGAGCGTTTCACTTCGCATGCAATGTTGAAAACTCTAGCCTCTTTAATTTGACGCACTATTTTTAAGATTATGTGCGAAGTGAAAAGTTCGTGCACAATTATCATAAAAAATTGATTATAATCGGAAAAACATGATATTTTTGGATTTCCCTATCATCGCAATGATAGTGGAATTGTGATATAACTGTTAGATACGAACCAATGTAACAGCAAGGGTTCTGACAAAATTAAATTTTTTCAATTTAGTGCTCTCTGGTATGGAGAAAATAAAAAAAAATTGTTATTATCATCGGAATACAAATATTTCAGTATGGTCAAGATATTCATAAGAAAATAATTTGATATTATTCTACAGCTAGAAAAATATTAAAAAAAATTGCTATTTTCAATATTTTCACATTATTCTCTCAAACTCTGTATATGTGTATAAAAATGAATTCTAAGCCACTTTTTCAAATAACTTTTTTCGATATCTTGCCATTTTATTCGACTTTTTGCCTATTCATCGTAATTTTTTTCAATTTGCCGCCATACCAGCGATCATGTGTTATGTGTCAAAATCGATTTTTAGGTTATCGGACATGCAAAAACTTCTCCCAAGAATCTTTTTTTCAATACTCTAATAATAAACTTTTTTCCCATATGGCACATACTTTTGAGGAAAAAAAAATTGGCAGGAGTCATAATTCACTACCAACCTCGACCTGAATGAAATTCACCTTATCCTGCTCCAAAATAAGACTTTCCATATCCCGATCTTTTTCTTTGCGACTTTTTCTCCTAAACAACCATAGGCTACATTCAACAATTCTGTGAAATACCTCTTTAACGTCGAGTTATTTTTACTCTGCTCATCATTTCGGCGGTTCATCTACAAAACTATAAATTTTTCTATCCACAGAGATGTATGGTAGATTGTTATCGACTAGTATTTTGTGTTTCGGATTAGGTACATATGGCGCTATCTGGATCAATGAAACCAGAAATGATTAAATTATTATTCGAGTTTATACTACAGTGAAACAAACCTAGCTTGATACGTGAAAATGTGATGCGCACTCGTAGCACAACGGATTATAGTCCGTAATATATCCAGTGATAAGGCACTCAACATGAACGTACGAGCAATCTGAAATGTCAAGCTAGATTGGTTTCACTTCACATATGCACTGTTTTATTGTATCACCCTGTGTAGGCACAATTTTTGCATCGTAGACTATTGTCTGAGTATTAACAACTGTATTGAGGGAATTATTTTCAGAATTTAAGAAGTGGGACTATTTCGTTAATTGACCTGGTTCATTACAGCGATAGCATTACAATTTTCGACGTGTGCCTCCCTACACATTACCAACGCCGCTGTATTACTTACGTCATCGCATATAACTTCGATTTTGACAATCTCTAACAGTTCCGTCAACTTTTGAACTAAATTAGGGTGAAATAATTCGATTTGATTCCTTAAATTTTTTATTCTCGTCTTGCCTCCGTTCAGATTTATATTGATTATGATGAGGCTGATGTGTATACCAATGATTGGAAATATTTTGAAAACATGAAATTTCGTGCAGAAGTTCATCTGCAGTATTGATTTTAACCGCTATCAAACCAGGAATATTTTCTTTGCGATATGAAACCGATTAAAGCCTGCTCTTAAATTTTGTCAAAATCATATCCAATCATATCCAAGAGTGAGACATTAGTATGGTTTATTATGATTATTGGTTCATTTCTTATCTTGAATTTTTCTTTTCATTCTTTCATAAGTATCTTCTTAGCCAGTGTTACAAATAAATATTGGCAGGGCATGTATGGCGACCCTCAAGTGTCGGCGCTGCGCTGCGCAGCTTTAAATCAGTCTGGCTTATTGTGTGCACTTCGGGATATCGAAACAGTATGGCATGATGGTCATCTTGGGTGATGAAACATTTTCTTCTACCCTTGGTAAAAAAAATAAGCTTTGAGCTCGTATTTCAAAAATTACACTTTCAATTCAATTTGGCATACAACTTCTTCATAATTTGTATATCTAACGTATACTACAGTGTAACTCATTTAAGATGGACGCACTCTTATAAAATTAACATTTTTCAACCGATTGGAATGATTTTGTTTAATAGACATTCAAAAAGTGCACTTGGACTAATCTTATTTTCCATGGTAAAAAATCTGAAAAAATTTCAGAAAAAATCTGACTACACCACTGGATTCGCAACATTTTCAAATGGTTCATATTTGAATTACGTTCAAATGCGTCAATCAATAAACAATTTATAGGGCAATGAATTTTGACGAATATGCCGTTTAATCAACCCACCACTTCAATTTCAAAACTTTCATCAGAACTTTGACTACACCACTGGATTCAGGAAGTCTCGAAATATCACTGACTATAATTTGATGGAAATCTTTTAAAATTACGAGATAAAATGACATTTTCCTGAAATGCCATTAACATATTTTTCAAATTTTATTATCTTATGATTTTCTTATTCAAAATTTCCCATAGATATTTCGCGCTAATTAACAAACACAGAAACATAAATGGATGGATTCGAATTATGCTAGCACTATACTTTTGCGATATAACAATTTTCAACTCTAAATATAGCGATTATATCCTTTTAGAAATTACACATCTATAATATCAATATGCAGACTGCATTCTGTAAAAACAATAGAAATGTCTACTGGCAAAGTTCTCTACCAGTAATGCAGAATATTAAAAAAGATACCGAATAAGATTCCATCCAATAAGTTCAATAACAGAACATGTTTGCGCAGTCGCGCACTTCGTCATACCTTACAAATTCAGAATATTCTTCTGCAGACTTCGTACGAAATTCAGAACGCACCAGTCCACGATTTTGCCCTGGCCGGCAGACACAGTAGTGGACACGCCATGAAACGCCGACCTTGCGTTGTGACGTTGTCAAACACATCAATGATTTGTTGGGACCTACCTCATGTCCAGTGCATAGCTATGCGGATGATAGTACCCTTTATACCACTTTCTCTTCCAAAGTTTCAATATCGGCAAGTGAATGCAGAAATGAACGGGAAAGAATCGTAAATGGAATAAATACGGATTTAGCAAAAATTCTAGAACAACTTAGTGGATTTCAATGCGAATAATCAGGAGTATCATCAGTACCCTTTTATGGGAGAACCATGTGCCAAGAGTGCCTCTCAAAAACTTAGTTTTCTGTTTCGTGCCAAGAAGTATTTCACTTCCCGTCAACTGATTATGATTCATAAGGCACAAATCCGACACACACATCGAAACTTTTATTCGTCTTGTCGGTGATACTTCGCTCACAAGCTTGCTTACTTCTCTGGAACATCGCAGAAAGGTTGGCGATCTGTCTCTTTTTTATAGATATTTTTATTGACGATGCTCTTCCGAAATATCATCAATCGTTCCACCGTTAGCGGTCCTATCGACACTGACCCGTCAAGCTCAGTCCTCACATTCATTTACCGTTACATTGGAGACATGGCGAACATCTCTTTTCCAGTGCTCGTTCTTCCACTGAATGGCAAAGCATTGGAACTCGCTATTGTGAAAAGACTCTAACTGAAAAGAAAAAATCTGAAAGTGAAAATTCGCATTTTCATTCAGATAGTAGATTTCTTTTATTTTCTCTACTTTTTATTGAAAATTCATTAAATAAATTAGATAGGATAATGTTCGTTTCTCTGGAGAAAAGCGAACATTGAAATGAACGATTTTTGTGAATGATATTTTTTAATAACAGTCTCCCTATCTAATGTATTTGACGAGTTTCCAATGAAAACTAGACAAAATTAAAAAAAATTAACTATCTGAATGAAAATGCGAATTTTCACTTACAGATTTTTTCTTTTCAGAGTCTTTGCACAATATCTATCAGATGTAGTCAATGTCCAGCGTGGCTTTAGCCGGGGAAATAGTTTTTCTGTTAGATATTACATATGAATCACATTTTTTATTTCACAGTTTTCTTGGAGAATGTTCCCCTTTTCAACATGAATACCTCCCAAGAGAACAATGGAAAATAGCGACTAAAGTTTGTCTTTCAGCCGCAGTTGATTCCACAACAGATTTTATGAATGTCCCATTCATATTTTCGAACAAGTAGTATAAATAAGAATGAGTAGTTTAGTAAGCTTTTAGGTCATGAAGATGCTAACTTTGTTAGCGAAACAAGCATCGAGTGTGATCTTGACGTAGTCTTTGTGTTTTGGATATTTCTATTTCTTGAATTATATTCACAGCAAAGGTTATTCTCCCATTACCCCCATTACCTCCCTCCCCAAATCGACGCCCTTGCTGGGAGCTAATTTTCTGACCTCGCAGTGCGTCCCAGGTCACTTTCAGAAGCATAAAGCCTATTGCAGAAAAGCGCTGGGCATTCGCAAAGCAAGGTTCCAGGCCAGGAAATTGTATGTTTTCTCTTTCTCTGGCAAGGCAATCTTACCTCTGACCTCCTTCCAACCTGGCACCCACATCACAGTGACCTTACTTACTAATTTTTCAAATATCAATGTACTAGTGTACAAAAATCTATCTTCCTCATATCTTCTTATAATAGATGGTAGTCAGTATATTATAATTTATTTTCACTTATAATCTCCCTAGTGCTTGAATTATTGCCGGAAATTTCCAGCAATTAATTCAAGCACGCGGGGGATTCGGTAAGAAAATTTCACACCAAAATATATTAAATTAATGGTTAATTCAACTGACTTGTAGATTATTCTGAGAGAAAACAAGTTGTAACATCAGTGGGCCATGAATTGTTTTTGTTGATATAATGACAGTTACGCGTTGGTATTAGTGGCGGTGTTTGTATGTGAGAAAAGAAAATTCATTTTGCGACATTTTCAACCTAAAATTACATTGCACATCACGCAGAACTAAAATAGTTTTGACTGCTCCATGCGGATTGTCTATTGGGAAGTGATGTGGAAAGGAATTCTTGCAAATTTCAGCCGAGTATTCACGAAAAGATAAGTTGAATAAAATTGTTTCAAATATTAAGTTCATGTAGTCAAGCATAGGTAGATTTGATTAATATACATTTTTTACCGATGGACCTATTCATCGTTGAAATGCAAGTTCTCAAAATATTTTCAGACACATTCTAAATATTTAGTGAATATATAATTATGAAATATTATCTCCTTTCATATGAAAAATAACATTCCATTTGTACATAAAAGCAAAATGTTAACTATCACATGTCAAATATTTGACAGAAAAATTTCCACTTATTAATTTCGCCCAGGGTACCCAGGAGGATAAAAATTTCCGGAAATTTTTTGGGTTGCCATGGCAACTAATAAAAACCAATTTTTTGATTGGCTGAAAAAGTGAGGTGTGAAATTTTCTATGAGTAATACGGCGGTAATCGTGTCTGTATTTCCTACGATTAGTAGACGATAAGTACTTCGTATAATATATGTGTTGTTCTTTATTATTTCGAGTGGCTATGCGCTTTTGTATTATTTGTTTATATTCCATCACTGTGCTAAAATTTTCCCTTATTGATGAATTTGAAATTTGAACTATCTATAAAAACGTCTAAATGGAATAAATTAGGTTTTTACTAGTAGGAGTGCATTATTAGATTCGGGTATATAAAATAGCTTAAATTTTATATTTTAATTGAAATACCAGGTTATCACTTGGTGAAATTTTAGAATAAGTATTAGCCATCTCTAGGTGAATGTCATTGAGAAATATTCGGGCTAGGGAAGAGAAAAAATGAGGAGAATCTGGAAACAATTACCTTAAGAATTGAAGGTTTTAGGATTGGGCACTAGAAAATAAAAAAAAGTCTTGACATTATTACGTTTTTTTTTAAACAAGAATGGATAAATATTTGAAAAATTAGTAAGTAAGGTCACTGTGATGTGGGTGCCAGGTTGGAAGGAGGTCAGAGGTAAGATTGCCTTGCCAAAGAAAGAGAAAACATACAATTTCCTGGCCTGGAAACCTTGCTTTGCGAATGCCCAGCGCTTTTCTGCAATAGGCTTTATGCTTCTGAAAGTAACCTGGGACGCACTGCGAGGTCAGAAAATTAGCTCCCAGCAAGGGCGTCGATTTGGGGAGGGGAGTAATGGGGGTAATGGGAGAATAACCTTTGCTGTGAATATAATTCAAGAAATAGAAATATCCAAAACACAAAGACTACGTCAAGATTACACTCGACGCTTGTTTCGCTAACAATGTTAGCATCTTCATGACCTAAAAGCTTACTAAACTACTCATTCTTATTTATACTACTTGTTCGAAAATATGAATGGAACATTCATAAAATCTGTTGTGGAATCAACTGCGGCTGAAAGACAAACTTTAGTCGCTATTTTCCATTGTTCTCTTGGGAGGTATTCATGTTGAAAAGGGGAACATTCTCCAAGAAAATTGTGAAATAAAAAATGTGATTTATATGTAATATCTAACAGAAAAACTATTTCCCCGGCTAAAGCCACGCTGGACATTGAACTACATCTGATAGATATTGTGAAAAGACTCTGAAAAGAAAAGATCTGGAAGTGAAAATTCGCATTTTCATTCAGATAGCTAATTTTTTTAAATTTTGTCTAGTTTTCATTGGAAACTCGTCAAATACATTAGATAGGGAGACTGTTATTAAAAAATATCATTCACAAAAATCGTTCATTTCAATGTTCGCTTCTCTCGAGAGAAACGAACATTATCCTATCTAATTTATTTAATGAATTTTCAATAAAAACTAGAGAAAATAAAAGAAATCTACTATCTGAATGAAAATGCAAATTTTCACTCTCAAATTTTTTCTTTTCAGTTAGAGTCTTTTCACAATAGCGAGTTCCAATGCTTTGCCATTCAGTGGAAGAACGAGCACTGGAAAAGAGATGTTAGCCATGTCTCCAATGTAACGGTAAATGAATGTGAGGACTGAGCTTGACGGGTCAGTGTCGATAGGACCGCTAACGGTGGAACGATTGATGATATTTCGGAAGAGCATCGTCAATAAAAATATCTATAAAAAAGAGACAGATCGCCAACCTTTCTGCGATGTTCCAGAGAAGTAAGCAAGCTTGTGAGCGAAGTATTACCGACAAGACGAATAAAAGTTTCGATGTGTGTGTCGGATTTGTGCCTTATGAATCATAATCAGTTGACGGGAAGTGAAATACTTCTTGGCACGAAACAGAAAACTAAGTTTTTGAGAGGCACTCTTGGCAATGGATCTCACATGGTTCTCCCATAAAAGGGTACTGATGATACTCCTGATTATTCGCATTGAAATCCACTAAGTTGTTCTAGAATTTTTGCTAAATCCGTATTTATTCCATTTACGATTCTTTCCCGTTCATTTTTGCATTCACTTGCCGATATTGAAACTTTGGAAGAGAAAGTGGTATAAAGGGTACTATCATCCGCATAGCTATGCACTGGACATGAGGTAGGTCCCAACAAATCATTGATGTGTTTGACAACGTCACAACGCAAGGTCGGCGTTTCATCGCGTGTCCACTACTGTGTCTGCCGGCCGGGGCAAAAGCGTGGACTGGTGCGTTCTGAATTTCGTACGAAGTCTGCAGAAGAATATTCTGAATTTGTAAGGTATGACGAAGTGCGCGACTGCGCAAACATGTTCTGTTATTGAACTTATTGGATGGAATCTTATTCGGTATCTTTTTTAATATTCTGCATTACTGGTAGAGAACTTTGCCAGTAGACATTTCTATTGTTTTTACAGAATTCAGTCTGCATATTGATATTATAGATGTGTAATTTCTAAAAGGATATAATCGCTATATTTAGAGTTGAAAATTGTTATATCGCAAAAGTATAGTGCTAGCATAATTCGAATCCATCCATTTATGTTTCTGTGTTTGTTAATTAGCGCGAAATATCTATGGGAAATTTTGAATAAGAAAATCATAAGATAATAAAATTTGAAAAATATGTTAATGGCATTTCAGGAAAATGTCATTTTATCTCGTAATTTTAAAAGATTTCCAATTTCAAGAATTCCTGAATCCAGTGGTGTAGTCAAAGTTCTGATGAAAGTTTTGAAATTGAAGTGGTGGGTTGATTAAACGGCATTTTCCTCAAAATTCATTGCCCTATAAATTGTTTATTGATTGACGCATTTGAACGTAATTCAAATATGAACCATTTGAAAATGTTGCGAATCCAGTGGTGTAGTCAGATTTTTTCTGAAATTTTTTCAGATTTTTTACCATGGAAAATAAGATTAGTCCAAGTGCACTTTTTGAATGTCTATCAAACAAAATAATTCCAATCGGTTGAAAAATGTAAATTTTATAAGAGTGCGTCCATCTTAAATGAGTTACACTGTAGTATACGTTAGATATACAAATTATGAAGAAGTTGTATGCCAAATTGAATCGAAAGTGTAATTTTTGAAATACGAGCTCAAAGCGTATTTTTTTACCAAGGGTAGAAGAAAATGTTTCATCACCCAAGATGACCATGCCATACTGTTTCGGTATCCCGAAGTGCACACAATCAGCCAGACTGATTTAAAGCTGCGCAGCGCAGTGCCGACACTTGAGGGCCGCCATACATGCCCTGCCAATATTTATTTGTAACACTGGCTAAACACTTCTCAGAAAGTTTAAGCTTTCAGCTGATCATACGTGTTTTTTGTTGCTGGCATTCGGTCTATCAGTGAAGAAGATACTTATGAAAGAATGAAAAGAAAAATCCAAGATAAGAAATGAACCAATAATCATAATAAACCATACTAATGTCTCACTCTTGGATATGATTGGATATGATTTTGACAAAATTTAAGAGCAGGCTTTAATCGGTTTTATATCGCAAAGAAAATATTCCTGGTTTGATAGCGGTTAAAATCAATACTACAGATGAACTTCTGCACGAAATTTCATGTTTTCAAAATATTTCCAATCATTGGTATACACATCAGCCTCATCATAATCAATATAAATCTGAACGGAGGCAAGACGAGAATAAAAAATTTAAGGAATCAAATCGAATTATTTCACCCTAATTTAGTTCAAAAGTTGACGGAACTGTTAGAGATTGTCAAAATCGAAGTTATATGCGATGACGTAAGTAATACAGGGGCGTTGGTAATGTGTAGGGAGGCACACGTCGAAAATTGTAATGCTATCGCTGTAATGAACCAGGTCAATTAACGAAATAGTCCCACTTCTTAAATTCTGAAAATAATTCCCTCAATACAGTTGTTAATACTCAGACAATAGTCTACGATGCAAAAATTGTGCCTACACAGGGTTATACAATAAAACAGTGCATATGTAAAGTGAAACCAATCTAGCTTGACATTTCAGATTGCTCGTACGTTCATGTTGAGTGCCTTATCACTGGATATATTAAGGACTATAATCCGTTGTGCTACGAGTGCGCATCACATTTTTACGTATCAAGCTAGGTTTGTTTCACTGTAGTATAAACTCGAATAATAATTTAATCATTTCTGGTTTCATTGATCCAGATAGCGCCATATGTACCTACTCCGAAACACAAAATACTAGTCGATAACAATCTACCATACATCTCTGTGGATAGAAAAATTTATGGTTTTGTAGATGATCCGCCGAAATGATGAGCAGAGTAAAAATAACTCGACGTTAAAGAGGTATTTCACAGAATTGTTGAATGTAGCCTATGGTTGTTTAGGAGAAAAAGTCGCAAAGAAAAAGATCGGGATATGGAAAGTCTTATTTTGGAGCAGGATAAGGTGAATTTCATTCAGGTCGAGGTTGGTAGTGAATTATGACTCCTGCCAATTTTTTTTTCCTCAAAAGTATGTGCCATATGGGAAAAAAGTTTATTATTAGAGTATTGGAAAAAAGATTCTTGGGAGAAGTTTGGGCATAACCGATAACCTAAAAATCGATTTTGACACATAACACATGATCGCTGGTATGGCGGCAAATTGAAAAAATTACGATGAATAGGCAAAGAAGTCGAATAAAATGGCAAGATATCGAAAAAAGTTATTTGAAAAAGTGGCTTAGAATTCATTTTTATACACATATACAGAGTTTGAGAGAATAATGTGAAAATATTGAAAATAGCAATTTTTTTTAATATTTTTCTAGCTGTAGAAAAATATCAAATTATTTTCTTAAGAGTATCTTGACCATACTGAAATATTTCTATTCCGATGATAATAACAATTTTTTTTTATTTTCTCCATACCACAGAGCACTAAATTAAAAAAAATTAATTTTGTCAGAACCCTTGCTGTTACATTGGTTCGTATCTAACAGTTATATCACAATTCCACTATCATTGCGATGATAGGGAAATCCAAAAATATCGTGTTTTTCCGATTATGATCAATTTTTTATGATAATTGTGCACGAACTTTTCACTTCGCACATAATCTTAAAAATAGTGCGTCAAATTAAAGAGGCTAGAGTTTTCAACATTGCATGCGAAGTGAAACGCTCTGGCACGATTATCATTGAAACTTGATTATAATCTGGAACACACCATGTTTCTGGAGTGTCATGTCATCACAATGGTCGTGGAATTCTGATATAACTGTGAGATACGAACGAACCAATGTAACAGCCAGGGTTTTAACAAAATCCAATTTTTTAAATTTAGTGCTCACTGGTGTTGAGAAAATGAGAAAGTTTTGTCATTATCATTGAAATACAAATGTTTCAGTATGATCAAGCTATTTATAGGATAATAATTTGATATTTTTATACAGCTAGAAAAATATTTAAAAAAAAATTGCTATTTCCAATTTTCTCCCAATATCTTTTTAAACTCTGTATATGTATATAAAATTTAATTCTAAGCAACTTTTTCATATAACTTTTTTTGATATCTTGCCATTTTACCCCACTTTTTGCCTTTTCATAGTATTTTTTTTCAATTTGCTGCCATACCAGCCATCACGTGACATGTGTCAAAATCGATTTTTAGGTTATCGGACATGCACAAACTTTTCCCAATAATCTTTTTTCTAATACTCTCATAATAAACTTTTTTCCCATATGGTACATACTTTTGGCGGTCACTGTATATAGATTCATTTGAATAATTATTCATCAGTGATGGCAAGCGTTTGTATGTTACTTTTGATATGGTGAATATTGATAATTCTGTAAATATATCTGTTTCTTCTTTTGGAACTTATAAACGAGTTTAGCAATTATTTTTCGCTTAAAATTCGTGAACTGGGTTGTACGAACATTATGGAAGTGAATATTTCGGACAATAATCAAACAGTCAGGGCAAAACCATATTGGTGTAATTTTGAAGATCGAAAAATAGATGAATGGCAAGATTATACAATTATAAGAAATACTACTTCATCTTTCTCATCACCGGTTATTATAGTTCCGAAAAGTTCGGGAAAAAATAGACTTGTCGTGGACTTTCGAAGAATAAAAAATCAATGAGCAATTACAAATTGTCCGATTCCCCCTTATAGGTTGTAAAATATTTTGAACTTTGGACTTGAAGTCGGTGTATTTATATATTCTGTAAGATGAGGAATATAAGTCAAAGACTGCATTCATTACGCCGAGAGGTATTGCGGAATTTCAAAGGTTATGCTTTGGAATGTTTAATGTGCCTTCGAATTTTCCAAATTGATGTCTCTAGTTTCAGGGCCATTTAGGAATACAGTAGCGGTATCTTATCTTGAATGACATTCTAGAGGGTTCTAAAGACTGGACTAATATGTTAAATGAACTTCGTCTCAGTGCAATCAAACGTACTCTACTAACGTTCAGATTGACCAAATGTATGTTTGGGAAAAAGTGTGTAAAGTTTTCAGAATACCAACTGATTACGAATGAACTGCAACCAGGAGCAGGCAAACTAGAGGAGATCGAGAAATTCCGTATACCTAAAAATAAGCTTGAAGTTAGACGATTTTTAGGACTAACAGATTTTTCAGAATATTTGTGAAAAATTATGCTTTATGGTCTAGACCAACATCTTATTTAACAAAAGCAGATAAATCTTCATTTGGAATGATCAAAAACCATTTTTAGATTTGAAATAAAATCTTCTCCCTATCCTGAACATACAGAATGGCATTCATCAGAATTGGAATCATTAACAATTGTTTGGTGCATTGAGAGGCTGTATAATATAGTCGAATAAAATTATTTTATTTCATTTCTATACATTACAGGTGTAATCTACAAAAAAAATTATTTATCGATGAATTTAGGCAGCTTCTTTTTAAAAGCAGATACTATTTAATGAAAATGCTTTATGCAATTTTGACTTATTGAAATAGCTGAAAATCTTACCATAAATATTATCAGGTGTTTTCATGCCATAAAACGGATATGGCGTTGGACCTGGCAAGTTAACATCTTTATTCTTGTACACAAGATATCCGAAATAAAGTACCGGAGTGAAGAGCACTAATGCTATTATGAACACAATCGTCATGGTGAGACCACACTCACTAGTGCATGGCTGAGTGTAAAGTTCATTCTTTATATAGAGAATAACAACTGACATAAAAACTATAATTTTACTGGGAATTGACGACAATAATAAATTGCTCAAAAAACTATTTTTGTGGTTGCTTTACGTAACTTCAAACTACTTCAACCACCTATGTATTTTCGTGTAAGTTAAAATATTCACATTTTGTTTATTTATCTCTCTCTCTCCTCTCTCTTTGATGAGAGACAGAGAGAGAGGAAATTAAAATCTGAAGAGGCTGTAACTTTGCTATGATGATGATGACTTTTCTTTATCTTCTGGTTCACACGAAATGGAAAATCATACAATATGCTAAGACTAAGAACATTTCGAGAACCAGGGTGGGAAGTAGGTAAGAATTGACGATTTTCTTCAATTTTCGAGGCTATAAACCTCGGTAAACACTTCCATAGGTAGAACTTTGTGGTTTGTTAAAAGAACAAGCACTGGGTGAGGAATATTTGGCAAGTCTCCAAAGTGACGACAAAGGAGTGCCAATAATTGCTATTGATGTGACTGTTGGTAATAATTCAGAAAAGCATCGACTATGAACATATCTATAGAAGAGAAATCCATATGTGACGCATCACAAACGAGGCGATCGAATTGCTCTTTATTGGATAAAATCTGAAAGCTTTAGTAAATGTTGATAAACGACATTCACTCTATATATGGGACAGCACTTCAGGACTGATTGGATCTGTGTCTAATAGATCATTAGCACCTGGCAGGATATGAAATAGCTCTTGGCACGAAGCAGAAACTGTGGGATCAGCTTTTCTAGAGAATATCCATATTTCGGAGTGGACAAAAAATAGAAAACATAAATGAATATTACGGTGTCAGTGGCTGAGTTCTAAAATTCATAGTGTGAAGATGACAATTGTCGTAGTTTCGTAAACTCATAACTATAAAAATTATGAAGTTACAGTTTAATCATAAATATTAACACAGGGACTTTCATCTAGTATTGGTTGTTCTTATTTCTCTTTGAAATTTGATGATATACGCCCTGTTCAATGATTAGGTACCCCTATATCTGATGAACTACCTAACCTAACCATCGAGTTAGCGCCTTCAGAAGCATTGTCGGACAACACACAGACAACAAGGTCACTACAGTGGATTCGTACAAATATGCTGTAAAAAGTTCCAGAGAAACCCCCAAAAATTCTTTTGAAATGACAGTACACCATGTGGTTATAAAGAATATCACTAATGCAAGTCCTGAAACATCTTACAGAACCAAGGCATAATTTATTACCTAATAATAAAAAGGCCTATAAACTTGGCATGGATCACTAGAACTATATCAATAGTAACAGTGAGGATGTCAAATGAATGGGTCCAAATAGAGTAATAAAAATTAAACATTCTGTGATAAAGACTCGGAAATCAGTAGAAACAAAGTCGTTGGGGAGAGGTTTCTACTGTAGGCAGGCAAGTAGTTATCCATTGGCCCTTTTTGTCATCTTTTGCTTTCTTCATTCATTGTAATTCGCAAAATGTAACCAAATGCAAGTAGAACGGTACTACCTAGTTCTGGATTCACACAAACTGCATGCGTGGTGTCGTAGGTGCGGGTTCCTCTGGTTCGCTTCTTGGTGAAAGTCATCACAGGGATGGTTCTGAGCCAGGTGGTGCGGTGGTGGGTGATTCTTTCAGCGGCTATCAGTTCTCGTAGCGAATACATTTATTCTGTCTCCTAGAGAAAGACCTGGTAGACTGTGTTTCAGCCGGCCGGTGTGGCGGCCACGGACGATTCTTTCACCGGCTACCACAATCGCAGCATCCGATCCGAAGTCTTTATTCGACTCCTGTTGGAGACAGGGTTTTCTAGTTGTCATATCAAGTTTCTTCAATGTACCTCTTCGTGAAAGCCATGGTAGGGCTGGTTCTCATACTCACTAAACATAAAAAGATAACTCAAAAGTTGTGACTTTGTGATGTTGTTCAGAGGTATTGTCACGAATATTTAGACCTCAGAACGGGGCGCCATCTAGTGGAGGATAGCAGTAAGAGCGGTCCCTAGACCATTAAATTGGAATAGTTTGAAGGAAGAACTTCAAGAGAATTCGAAGAATTTGGAAGAAAAAATTTGACAGATTGAAAGAAGAATTTCAAGAAAGTTCGAAGGTGTTGAGAGAAGAGCTTCTGGACAATTCGAAGAACTTGAAAGAGAAACTTTGTGGTGTGGCGAGCCAGTTAGAAGAAAGAATGGGACGGTCGAGACAGAGATGGAGAAAATCAAAGATGAAATTGAAGAGGAAATGGAAGATTGAAGGAAACAATCAGTGATGAAATCAAAGGCAGACTTGAGGCGGAAATCAACAATAAGTGGGAAAACCAGATTGACACTACCCATACCACAGAATCTGTCAGTAAAAATTCAATGCTGGAACTGAGTTTGAACTTAGATAGTATTTAAAAGGGTTTGAAAGATGTGAAAACTCTCTATGAAACCACCTCAGTTTGATGGAAAAACACCATGGGCAAACTACCGCTGACAATTTGAAGCTGAAGCAAAGGCGAATTGATGGAATGCAAGAAAAAGAGCTGCAGCATTAACACAAACTTTGCGTGGAGAAGCGACAAATATCTTACAAACCCTCACAGCCCAAGAACAAGAAGACTACGAGCAGCTGATTGAGCAATCTAGAATTACGGTATTGACACACCCATCTAGAACACGTATACCACCCACAGCTCAAAAACCGCGGCCAGAAATCAAGCGAATCCTCACAGGAATTCGAAGCAGACATTGCACACTTGGTTCGTCTTGCATATCCAGCAACACTGGAGAAGGTAATGGAGCGACTGGCGGTTCAGGATTCTTGGATGGAATTCGTGACCACGAAACCAGACATTTTTGAAATGAAACCGGTGTTGTTTACCTTTCATACAGGATATGCATACTATCATAGTTCAATGTCCTAGCCTTTTATGCCATATATCCCTATCTGTAACTTTTCGTGAAGATGCAAATAGAGCTGATCCAATCAGTGTACTATCTTGTTCATACATATTATTTTTCATGGTCCCAGTTGCGAATAAAACTCCGTCATTGTTATAATTTCTGCAACCTTTGTCATCGAAATGTACTTCATGTCCATTTTTGGTTATTTGACTGACAATAGGTTTGTTGCAATGTCTGGTACGAATAATACGTCTTTCACACATACTGTGTCTTCAACACCATTTGCCTTTACAGTCAACGAAACATTTCCGGTTTTTTGTACAGGCATCCGTTCTTGACTCGCAATTATTATTTCGGATTCGCCAGAAACACTTATTGAGTCTTCCAACCATTCTCCTCTTCTGGTCATATGAGCTGTAGCTCCTGAATAGTTATGTAATGAAAAAATCACAAAATTACAATAAGGAAGAGCCTCGGTCATAATATCCGCAACTTGCTCATTAGTACCTATATAATTCAATTGAAATTTACCATCATTTATAAAATCCCTAACGAAATGGTATTCAGTATCATAATGCTTCGATCTTTCAGTCTCATTAGTTTTAGCTATTTTAATTTAACCCAAACAAGACAATAGGGTAAATAGAACCATGAATATCAAAAAACAGGTTTCCCAGGAAAAAACATTCAATCATACGTGTTAGATATTAATTAATATCGGAATGGAATTATTAACGTACTCTTAATGATAGATGAATTTACACAGTAATATGACATCTGTCTGACATTTCTTATATATGTATTATATATGGGGTACAGATAAACCCAACAATACGCCATAGCATAAAATTCAGCTTCAGTACTACTAGGTGCAACTACATTCTGTTTTTTAGAACTCCAGGTTACAATATGATCATTAGCCTTAATAACAAAACCAGAAACACTTTTCCTATCATTAGAATCTGAAGCATAGTCAGCATCAACATAAACGTGAAACTTAAAATTCAAATTATTAGTTTTATAAAATCTTAACCCAACATTCTCTGTATGCTTTAAAAAGCGAAGAATATTTTTGAGATATTTCCAATGGACATCATTGAAACAATTTTGAAATCTCCCAAAATATGATACAGAAAAACATAGATCTGGGCGAGTGCCCAACATTAAATACATAAGCCTTTTGACGAGTTCCTTATATGGGACTTCGAAATCACAATATTTCTCTTCTCTTATTAAATCTAATTTGTGCTCGATTGAAATTTTAGTTGGTTTACAATCAATCATTCCACATTGTATAAGTATCTTTTGCACAAGATTTTTTCGACTGATAGTAATTTTATCTTTTGTTTTTTCAATGTCAAGACCTGGAAATTGAAATTTGCCATTATTTGATTTCCATCTTTGATTCCATCTTTGTTTCCGTCTGTGATTTCTATCTGTGATACAAGATCCATCTTTATATCATTCAGTTTTTCAGTGGAACGAGAAAGACATGAGAATAAAATCGTCAACCCAAATGAGTAGGTAAGTATCATCGTGATAATATAAACAAGGATCTGTCTTTGATCGAATAAAATTGAGCTGTAATAAAAACTGATTCAAATAATCATTCCATGATTTGGGACTTTGAATCAAACCATAGAGAGCTTTCACAAGTTTATATAATTTACCTTCAGCAAAATGTATACCTTCAGGAGGTTTCATATTGTCAAGAATGACAAGAGCACCCTGTATATGGCTGGAGTACGAAATGTTCGGTCATTGATATGTTATTATTAATTGATCGATTCGGGAACCATGCCCGAACATGAATGAGTCTGATGACAGCTTGGCCATGACACTCGTTTACACAGATCAAAGTGTCACTGTACCGGCCAAAGGTAAATCACACACTACTATACCCAAATGAAGACTCATTTATGGTGGAGAAGATTCACATTCAAGTTCCAGCCAAGATTGTTGTTTCATTCATTGAAGTCCATAGCTAGTGTGGCTTGGGCTTGGCCCTTTTGGGCCTTGCATCAATTAGTAGTAAGTGTATTAATGTTGTATGGTAAGGATTTTTGTATCTTGTATTATTAGTTATCCCCCTGTGTATATATAACTTAGGCCCAATTGATAATTGATTAAAATATTTGTATTTTGTTATTATCTAAAGTTTCTCTGTGCTATTATCTGTAGCTACGACCCCTAGTCACAGAGTAGCGAAGGGTAGCAACCCTAGTTGCGGCACTACGTGACAAATGGTGGAGGCGCTGTGCTTCGTCCTGAAGATTAATTCTTCATAATTAATCTTATATAGATTATTCTATATGTACCTATGAGCAAAAACAAAGATTTAACCTCATATTATGACAGGAGGAGCCCTGTCTTTATTTTTAAGGGATAATTCGTTAAATTTCTGCCTTGTAGTGAAATTATTTCACGTTATATTATTATGAATAATAATATTCTCAGTGATTGAAAATAGTGAGTCAAGCTGGGATATGAGTATTAGAAAAAACAGTTGACATTTTTGTGAATATTTGCTACAATATTCTGAATGATTGTTAGTGTTTAGGCCTTATCAGTCTCAGCCTTCTGTGTTTTATGTATTATATGAATACTAATGATATTGTTATTGGATGAAAATAATGAGCCAAGTTGAGATAAAAGTGGATAAATAGGAGAATGTAGGCTATTTTCGTGAATATTTGTGATTTTTTTTGACTAGGATTAGGTCACTTTTGAGTGCCATTATATTATTAAAGATGATTTTGAGAGTTTGGGCCTACGCGAGGCTAATTTTAGCATCCTGTTTTTGGAAACAGGGAAACGTTCACTTTCAGTGAAAAGTGATAAATGGGCTATAACGGCTAAAACTAATAATTTTGTTTTTTATAATAGAAAATAATATATTTTTTATGTAGGAGTAAAAATGATCCAAAGGAAAACTACGAGTATAGCAAGTATATAAAATAATATACATAAACGTTAGTGTGAATGAAACAATGCAAGGGTAAGATAATTGAAATTTGAGAGTATGAGAGAGAGTATGTGATGATATTTCGTCAAAAATACCTTTGTGTGAATGAGATGTCACTATGTGCAATATGTGAGTTCTCTTGAGATTATTGAGATAATTAAGGAGAAAAATGTGGAAGAATGCCCGAATGAAAGGGGATGAACGTTCACCTTACTCAAAGTATTTGGTATTGAAGGAAATATGTAATAAGACTTCAGATGGAAGCAGAATATTTGCCCTAAGTTTTTATGTGTCTTCCTTGAAGGTATCAAGGATGAGAATTTATCTCAATTTGTATGCATAATGGTGATGAGTGACAGATGTTGAGTGAGATGAATGAAGCTATTTTTGAGACAAAATGGTATTTCGAATGTAATGTGAAAAATTTTCTTTTGCAATAATGTTGATTTTTCATTTTTGAATGAGCGATGGTTTTCGCATGTAATTTGAAGAATTTTCTGTATCGAGAATGGCGAAGAAAGTTACTTATTCATTCTTAAATTAGGGAACATGGTATTCAAGCTAACTCCAAATTATTTCACGTTTGATGTGAATATTTTTTTCTCTTCAAGAATTTTTCATCATTTTTCAAATTAAATTCTTCCGTTTGTAGAGCCTCACTTGTAAATAATATATTTTGGAATTTTTAATTTGTTTTTTCGAATATTGGCGATATGTTCTATTTTGCAAAGACTTAGTAGATTGCTCATGACTTCATATAACTATTTTAGTGTCTCTGTGACTGTTTGTGTATTGAATTGTAAATGTTGACTTTTGACTTCAAAGAATATCGTGATATAAGAACACCGAGTTATGTTATGAAAACATTTATTAGGTAACAAAGGTTACCTTTGTCTTCAAGGGAATTATGGAAGAATATCCCTGAAGAATTTGTTGTATATGAATTGCAGAAGGGACGATTGAATGTCTATATACCTGCAGAGCATTAATCTTGAGGTGTTGCCAAGATTGGATATGTGTTATTTGAGAAATAGGTGATGATTGCGAGGGATGAATGTACTTCCCCTCGATGTGAATAGGTGAATCACGAATAATGATAAGAAGTCGATGCATTTGAATGAAACAGTTACACAGTGAATGAATATTTTGAGTGATAGTTGAAATTGAGTCATGAGTAATGGAATCTGATTATGAAAACAAAATATAATTTTTTTTTTTTTTTTTTTTTATTTGCATAACAGAACAGTTCAAGTTCATCGTCTGAAATAACGTCAATATAATAGGAAACAAATCTAATTACAATGGAATGTGTTTTGAAAACGCATAGTAGTCATTTTGCTGACTAAGATCTGGCCGAAATCATTGTTTTCAATCTAGCTTGTTTGTATCGCCAAATTTAATAAAATATTCTGATTATAGTTATAATTGTTCACAATAAGGAAAATGTGACGGTTCCAATATCTTTTAATTATTCAATATTTTTTAAACAAAGGATTACGTACTTATTTTCAGTTCCGAGTATTTGAGTGGAAGTGATTAGAAAAATAAATGGTTATTAAGTATTAGAGATGAATCTAGTAGATTAAATGTAATGTGAGTTCATACCTATTGAATTTTCTCAGTGGAAATATTGGTATTAGCAATAATTAACGTATTTACCGTAGTAGAATAGAATATTGGTCCCATATAAGAGTTTATAACCGTTTAGGTGTAATTTATTATTTGATATAATACCAGTTATGTATTTATTTCTTGTTCTTGTTTTCGGTGCTGGTACACACACACCCAGGATAGAGGAAACCAGGAAAACCGAGTGCCTAACCACTGGTACACGTCCGGCCTGGCATTTCGAAGAAAATATTTGGAACCAAATGGAAACGACTGGCAATAGAGGATTTGCGAAGTTCAACTGGCGACAGAGAGGGTTGGAAGGTTGGGTGAACTGAGTAATCCAGAGGCTTCCTTCCCGAGAAAATCATGGAGAATGTTGAACCTAAATCGAGAGGCTACGCAAAGGGTTGGAACATTGGACTGACTGAGAAATTCAAGTACTTCCTTCCCGAAAAGTGAAATGGTGAAATGGAACGTGGGACCAGAAAGGATTTCAGGAATGATCCACGCAGAAAACAAGCAAGGATTAGCCTGAATTTGGAGTTTCCAGGACCAATGGCAATTGGGAGGGACACGTACCATAGATGAAGGAGATTTAATTGTTGCTGTCCCAGATGCTGGTCTTGAAATTGTTCCATTAGCTGAAGTACAAAAAACATGTAGTTCCAGGATGCTGTGGTCCGAAGTGAGACCTACCGAAGTTGCTAGATCAGCCGATGAATGCATGTCGACAGTCAGTGATTCAGAGTATCGAATGATGCAGTTCCGTTCCGAGCCGAGTTACCGGATGCAGGACAATACAGAAAGGCCAGAGCTGAACGAAGTCATGGTTTCAACAGAAGAGGATGCCAGCCACAGTGTGTGTACCACGGAAGAAGATCCAAACAAAGAGTATTTATATTATATAAGTAGAGTAGGGATTTTGCATTGTATGGAGATTTCGTAGGTTTATATTTCATATTTTAAAGCTGGGGGCCAGCAGGGGGCATATGTCAAGGATGACAAGAGCGCCCTGTATATGGCTGGAGTACGAAATGTTCGGTCATTGATATGCTATTATTAATTGATCGATTCGGGAACCATGCCCGACCATAAATGAGTCTGATGACAGCTTGGCTATGACACTCGGTTACACCGATCACAGTGTCACTGTACCGACCAAAGGTAAATAACACACTACTATAAATGAAGACTCATTTATGGTGGAGAGGATTCACATTCAATTTCCAGCCAAGATTGTTGTTTCATTCATTGAAGTCCATAGCTAGTGTGGCTTGGGCTTGGCCCTTTTGGGCCTTGCATCAATTAGTAGTAAGTGTATTAATGTTGTATGGTAAGAATTTTTGTATTTTGTATTATTAGTTATCCCCGTGTGTATATATAACTTTGGCCCAATTGATAATTGATTAAAATATTTGTATTTTGTTATTATCTAAAGTTTCTCTGTGCTACTATCTGTAGCTACGAACCCTAGTCACAGAGTAGCGAAAGGTAGCAACCCTAGTTGCGGCTTACAGTAAAGGCCAAAAAGGCCGTATGTGAGCCCACTACGTGACAATATAGACTATTTCATTTGAAGGTCTTTTTAAAAAAGCTGATTTTACATCTAGATGAAGAATATTCATATATTTTTCAACCGCAATTGCTACTAAAACCCTTGAAGTAGTTAACCTAGCTACTGGTGCAAACAGGTCCTCTTCTCCTAGACTCGGTTGCTGATAGCCTCTTGCCACCAGTCTGGCTTTCTTCAGTTTCTTGCCATCCGCCATCTTCTCCGTAAAAACCCAACGATAATCGATAACATCGGCATTTTCTAATGGGGGGTCTACGAGTACCCAAGTTCCATTTTCAGTAAGTGAAGACAACTCTTTTTCAATGGCTGTACCTCAGCCTTTCGCTACTGCATCAGCATAGGTTGCTGGAGCATCAACTGCTACTGACAAAGCAAGAAATTCCACTTCATAATCTTTGAGGTACTTTGGAGGTTTTCTCGATCTTGTACTACGACGTAGACTATTTATATCAGAAGTTTGTGACTTACCATGTTTTGAAGTCGCATTTGGGGACTCCTCTTGGGATTCTGTTATCGTAGATGAAATTTGTACCAAATTCTTTCAATTTTCATCAAATCTGACATGACGAGCACTAACAACTTTTTTTTAATAGGGTCCCAGAGCCTATAGCCATTGTCACAGTATCCAACATGAAACATATTTTTGGAATGTGAATCCAATTTGCCAGATCTGTCTTCTTTAGGAATTAAAGTATAGACTGGACATCCAAATATTTTAATTTTGTCCAAATCAGGCTTGGTACTATACCCCATTTCTGCAGGAGTGATATCAGGAGGCTATGTGGAAGAACGAATTCTGTTTAATAGATACACAGATGTAAGAACAGCCTCTCCCCACATATTTTTCAAATCCAGCTTTAAATTTGATGCATCTTGACATGTCTAAAATTGTTCCATTCAGACGTTCTGCTACGCCATTCTGTTCCGGGTTACGTGAAACAGGATACTGAATATGTATTCCTTTAGACACACAAAATTTCTTAAAAGAGTCAGAGATATACTCTCCTCCGTTATCACAACGTAAGTTTTCAATGCTACACCCAAATTTAGCTTCAACGAGGACAACATACCTTTTAAATTTCTCTTCTGCTTCCTTCTGGCCAGCAAATATACAACAGTAAAATGTGAAAAGTGGTCAATGAAAGAAATAAAATAGCTTTTTCCATCATGAGTAGGTGAATTTATAGGACCACAAATATCAGACGAAACAGTCTGCAGTACTCGTTTTGCCTTCCTATCTTCAGGAACACTTTTCAGATATGACATTTTTGCTACGTAAAGGTTTCCAAAGAATTCGCCTTCTAAAATTATGAAGGAGTTTCTCATCACAAGAACACATTGTTTTTCAAAAATTATTTTGAAATTCTTCTGTTCAAGTCGTCTCACAGACGACAAGTTATATGCTAATCCTTCACATACCAGCACATCGTGAATGTTTATCAAGGTTCCATTATTCGTAATCACAGGCAATTTGCCCTGTCCAACTGCCCGAACTGATTCACCAACCTTGGCTACATTAATATCATGCTAAACATCTTCTCTTTGTCAGAATGTTTTTGAAGTCTAACTTTATCAAGTGTTTAGTTGCACCACTATCAATAACAAAAAAAATTCGGCCATATGTGTCTGTTTCTGTTTACAACTTGAATCAGTCGGTAACATCATATCAGGATCTGTCAGAAACGCAATTTCATCATCGTTTTCTTCTTTTTCACGAGTGCAAAATGATCTGTGTTGACTGTCCCTACGGGGTTGTTGCAACAGGCATTGGGATCGAAAATGGCCACTCTGATTACACTTATAACATTTGCCACGAAATCCTTGAACATGCCTGTTCTTCTGACTACTCTAAGCAGTTTGACTGCCTTCCGTTGTTTTCGTTTGTGGCCTCCAAGCGCCGTAGTTTTTTTTTAGTGTATCCAAAACCAGCGAAAGCATGATGCAGTTCTGAATCTTCACCATGTTGGCCTTTCTATTTCTGTACCAACCTTTCTTCCTCAGCCAATGGTCTATTTTTCACATAATCCAAAGAAATCTTTGACTCAGACTCACCACTTTATCCGTTATCATTGAACATGATATCGATAGCTGAGACAAAACTGTCATAATCAGTAGGCATGGCAACGAAAAGTTGATTAATAGTTTCCTGTTTATTAATATTTCCAGAAAACTCCATTCTCCTCCATTTCTTCTGTAGAGCCACTAGAGATTTCATCCCCTTTTTTTCATATGTTGAACTCAAAAACTCCATATTTGCTTTAGCAGTTACCTTATCCTTTATCATTACAAGGATATTGTCGGCGGCACCTTGAACAATGATATTACGCGCCTTGATATTCTTAACTGTGCCAACTCCGTTGCATCTTCTGGTGGGTCTTCCTTCAAAACACCCAGTACTGAATTCTGTTCGAGAATCAGTTTGATTCTGAATTTCCAATCCGAAAAATTATTCCCATCGAATGGTTTCACATACATCTGAGACACTGAAGCCATTTTGTCGTTGACCAAAAAAAATCACAATTTCCAAAATCCCGTGCACTTGATCTCTTACTGTGAGATATCTGGGCCCATAACCTGAATAGTTATATAATAAAAAAATCGCTCTCACAGTAAAGCACTTTAGGAAAAATATATTTATTTATTAAATAAGGACTCGACATGCATCATAATATGTCATGAACAAGAACAACCATGGAACAAACAGAATGACAGATTCAAAAATACACTGTTGACGTGTTGACATCTGACAGATACAGAATTGCTCAACAACAGCTCCTGAGTCAATGAACCATTTTTCAATATCAATTTCTTGTTTCGAATGTTGGAAATAAAATGATTTTGGTTCATGCTGTTGACTTTTAGGTTTTGATTTGTTGTCTTTGTAACATTCAATTGATTCGTGGCCGTATTTGTTACATTTAAAGCATCTAGGTCCTTTTGAATTGAATTTGGGGTTGAAATGGTGTCTTTTCTCTGGATGACTTTGACTAAAGAATGCACCTTCATGATAAGATGATTTTCCAACAACAACTGACTTCACAACCTGTAAAAGTTTGATTTTGATGGAGTCCCCATTTATTCTTGAACCAGAACTCTCAATCCCCATAATCATGGGCCTATACTCATCAGGAAGACCAGCAAGTAATAGGGTTCCTATCCATTCTTCACTGACTTGAAAACCAATTCCATTCAACTTATGAGCGGTTCAAATGATGGAGTTGACATATTCGTCATCGCTTTTGGAACTTTCAAGTTTAGTTGTTATCAACGTTCGGAGAAGACCTACTCTTTTTTTTTCTTTTTTCGGAAACAGTTATTCAGCACTCAACTGGGCCCATAACCTGATAAAATTGAGGCAGCAGGAATACTTATTAAGGAAAGACAGGCAGGAAGTCGCATGCTATTCTCCAGTGGTTAAATCATACTGGGCCCAACGGAATTCCCTTACGTTGGAAAATGGGATCTTGAAACGTGTGTTGGAGTCCGAGAATGGCGGAGAGGAAAGACACCAGACAGTGTTACCCAAGTCCAGGAGACAGAAAGTGCTCCAAGAAGTGCATGATGGAATCACCGGAGGACATCTGGGAGTGACGAAGACTCTGCAGAAATTGAGACAACGGTTTTATTCGGCCAATTGTCAAGCTGACATTGAGGACTGGTGCAGAAAGTGTGCCGTATGTGCTGCCAGCAATGGACTTCGAACCAGACCTAAGGCCCCGATGCGTCAGTATAACGTAGGCAGCCCATTTGAAAGGATTGCAATAGATATCGATGGCCCGTTTCCCCAATATCATCATGGATACGAATACATTCTTGTGACCATGGACTATTTCAGCAAATGGGCAGAAGCCTAAGCCCTACCCAATCAGGAAGCCATTACCGTCGCAAATGTCTCGGTCAAGGAGTGGATATGCCGATTCGGTGTCCCATTGGAGCTGCATTCGGACCAAGGCAGAAACTCTGAAACCCATTTGATCCAGGAAATGTGAAAATGTTAGATATTCGAAAAATCAGAACAGCTCTACACCCACAATCCGACGGAATGGTAAAACGAATGAATAGGACAATAAACTGACACCTGTTCAAAATATTCTCTGCACATCAAAGAGACTGGGACCAGTATCTTCATCTCTCCTTGATGGCTTATCGTTTAGCAGTGTACGAGTCAATCGACCAAACTCCTACAAGTATAGGTGTGAGCGCGGCTATACAGGCTGATTCAAGGTGGATGGCACATTAGACGTTTCTGGTGAACCAGACAACGGATCACTTTGAAAATTTAATGGAGGGCATTCGGACATTCTCTAGCCAACTAAAATATTTTCGACAATGCGGTGTTGCCGCTTCTATTAGAAAGCAGTAGCAACTTTGATTTTTCAAATGGAACACTCTGTATATAATATTATTTTTGGAATCTCCAACAATTGCCCAACAACTTTTCTTGATATTTCCCTATACCTATCTGTTACCGTTTTCGAAATAAAAATTAATTTCAATTTTTTTCTTCGAAAATCATGACTTTTAAAAATGCCGATATCTTTTAGTTAAGAAGTACTATGATAAGTTTATCCAAACATATTGAAATTGTTCTGAATTCGTATAAATTTTTTTAGGTTCATTGGCGGTAGATTCGGATACATTTCATTGAACTTTCTACATGTTCTGCTGATAATTTTATCACACTGTCCAAAAATAATAAACAAATTTATAAGAACTTCGTTTGAATAGTTTTGTTCCATCGTTTTGAAGGTATTTGCAACTTCTGAAGTGACGAAAATGTCGATATTATTAGGAGAATGTCACAACGCTACTGTCAAATAGTAATCATGGCCTGCTTACCAAATACCGAATGGAAATACCATTCTGAAGGGACATTTTCACAAATAAATGCTCATAAGTCCGAAACTTGACTAGTTAGGTATAGGTATGACTACATAGAAAGAAAGCAAATTTCAGCAGCTTTCCGAATTTTCAATAATATACAGGGTGTTCCATTTAAAATAATCAAATTTCAGCAACTTTTTCAAGCAAACGAAAAAACTGTATTTTTTTACCACCCTGTATTGAAGTAACAGAGATTAGGCTAACGTGTGGGAAGTGTCCAAGTATCACCTAACTCCAAACCAAATTTTGATATCATAGTACTTCTTAACTAAAAGATATCGGCATTTTTAGAAGTCATGATTTTCGAAGAAAAAAATTGAAATTAATTTTTATTTCGAAAACGGTAACAGATAGGTATAGGGAAATATCAAGAAAAGTTGTCGGGCAATTGTTGGAGATTCCAAAAATTATATTATATACAGAGTGTTCCATTTGAAAAATCAAAGTTGCTACTGCTTTCTAATAGAAGCGGCAACACCGCATTGTCGAAAATATTTTAGTTGGCTAGAGAATGTCCGAATATGCCCTCCATTAAATTTTCAAAGTGATCCGTTGTCTGGTTCACCAGAAACGTCTAATGTGCCATCCACCGTGAATCAGCCTGTATAGTGTGCATACTGTCTGACATCGCTCCAAGGAAACGAAACATTTTAGTGAAAAGTGGTTGATAATCAAATACCGGAAAGTGCACTCGGGATAAACAACGGACGAATTGATGTGTCAATAAAGTTTTCATCGAGTTCATGAAGTAATTAGTGGAAAAACAATCAAAACATCAAAATCAGCAGAGGTTAGCTGTTATCAGTGGTCGCCAGTGTTGATAAAGATTCGGAGTAAAGCTCGCGTTACACGGTAAGATACAATAATATATCTATCTACCTGATTATTATGAGCGCCAATGAAGAATTGTTTCAAAAATTGACAAATTTTATAAAAACGAGTAATGAAGAACAAACTACAATCCTCAGGGATGAGATCAAGATACAGGTTTAAACAGTATAAGAAGATGTTGGGAAACTGAGACAAACAGTACAGGAAGAAACAAAAAAGAGAGAAGAGCTTGAAATAAGACTAAAGGAACTAGAAGAAACAAATCAACAGATACAGAGAGCACTAAAAAACTAATCTAATTGTATGGGGGCTAGAATACGATGACACTAGTACTTTGAATGAACTTGTTTTGAACACAATAAATAATCTTTTGGGCTTGAATATTACAGAGACCCGTGGTGGTACATTTCGTAACCTTTTTAACCAAAGTACAGGTGCTCAACGAATGCAAAAAATTAAAAGGTTTTTAAATCAGCATTTCTGAAGATTTGACCAACGAGGAAAGGGCAGTAAGAAAAACACTTGTCAAACACAGAAAAATAGCAGTAGATCAAGGCTACAAAGCACAAATAAAAGGAATTTACCTTTATATAAATGGGAAAAGATTTACAGCTGATTCTCTAGAAAAACCACCAACAACGGCTGAGGTGGAAACAAAGCAATCACATCCAAATAATAGGGCACCAGCAACACCAACAACTTCACGTTTGAAAGAATATCAGCTGAACTTGTCAATTAGCGATTCGGAGGAAAATAACGAAGTTTTCAAAGCACAGTCCCACCAAGTGATTGAGAGTGTAAAAAAAACAGGCCCTGGTTCTGGTTCACAAATTTACTCCACGCGCCTATCGACTAAGGAAAAAACTGAGAAGGAAAAAATTGATGTAAAGAAGTTCAAAACTAAGACTTCTAATACAGTCATACATTCTCCAGCTAGAACAACGAGATTAACATAAAAACAACAGCCAACATAAATACATATTAAATTTCTCTATTTCGCTCTGATAATTTAAATTTTACTTTCGAAAAATTTGTGCTTTTATCACTCAATTTTTTATGTTTTATCATGAACCCATATATTCACCAATTTAAAACTAGCACTGTAGACACGATGATTGCAGATCAAACAATAGCTTGTAAAAAATTGCTTGTCGATGATAGAGTAAATGATTTCTCAATTTTTCATGTGAATATAAGGGGGCTTAGTAAAAATTTACCTGAATTTGAAGTATTATTGGCAGCTTTAGGTGGGTACAGCTTTGACTGTATAATTGTTACTGAAACCAGACAGGTATCAAATCTGGAAATGTTAAATATTCCCGGATATGATGCTTTTTATAACGAGGGTAATATAAATGCATGTGATGGAGTTGTGATCTATATAAAAAATAACCATAATCATCAAAGTCAAATAATCAACTTAGGAAACATTAAAATAATAAAAACCCAAATTCTTATTCAAAATAAAAACATCGTTATTTACTCTATTTATAGATCGCCTTCTCTGAAAATTGTAGAATTTAATGAAAACATCTTGAAATTTTTAAGCGATTCTAATGTCGATTGCGATCTAGAGTTCTTGGTAGGTGACATTAATATAAATATACTGAATGACTCTGATAATCATGTAAGTGAATATATGAATATTCTCACAGCATATAATTTCATTTCAACCATTAATAAAATAACAAGAGAAGAATCAAAATCCTGCCTAGATCATATTTTCTTCAGATATAAACATAACATAAGAAACTTATTACCTATCATTTTACATCCAAAAATAACGGATCACTATCCAATAATACTATTGACCCCACTTTTACTGGATTCAAACACACATAACAACATACAACCGAACTTGAATAGAATTAAAACCTACTTAGATCACGATAAACTTGAGAAAATTTTAAAAGAATTTTCGTGGAATGATGTTTACGCTTGCAGTGATGTTGATAAATCCCTAGAGTTATTTTACTACAATTTAAATAGCTTTCTGAACACCTGTTCTAAAACTGTAAAAACGAAGCGTTCAGAGATGCATAGAAGTCCTTGAATAACGAAAGCTCTCGTGAAGTCCATAAACAAAAAGAATAGTCTGTACGCAAAATTTAAAAAAGATCCAAATAATATAGAACTATCGATAGAATTTAAAACATATAGAAACTTACTTCACAGGCTAATGAAACAAACTAAATTGTACTATTTTAAAAATTTGATAGAAAAAAATATAAGCTGTTCAAAAACATTATGGAATACACTTAACAAAATGGAAAACAAAACAAAAGATACTGAAATAAAAAGGTTAGTGAATGAACAAAATGAATTAATAACTAAAAAAGAAGATATTGCAAAACATTTTAATTATTTTTTCAGTAACATCGGTGTGAACTTAGCATCCAAAATCAAATCCACAAAGTGTAATGTAAAAAATAAAGTTTTAAACGACACAATAAAATTTTCACTAACTACTACCCAAGAAATTCTACAGCTCATATATGAATTGAAGCCAAACAAAGCCCCTGGACTGGATGGCTTGCAAGTCTCTTTTGTGAAAAGATACAGTAATTTATTATGCGGACCTATAACGCATATTTTCAACTCATCTCTCAAAACAGGAGTATTTCCGAAGTCCTTGAAAATGGCAAAAATAAAACCATTATTTAAATCAGGGGACAAACAAATTGTAAATAACTATAGACCCATATCAATTCTTTCCTGTATTTCAAAGCTTCTAGAAAAATTACTTAAAAATAATAAGTGATAGACAGTATGGATTTCAAGAGGGGAGGTCGACGCAGGATGCACTGGCTTTTCTAACTGAAAACATATATGAGGCAATAGATAAAAGTAAACCAGCTATGTGCATTTTCGTCGACCTTGCCAAAGCATTTGATACTGTTGATCACTCAGAAATGCTTAAAATTCTAAACTGTTTGGGGTTCAAAGATTCAAGTTTTAAACTGATGGAGAGTTACTTCACAGAAAGAGAACACTGTGTGGTGGATGGTAATTTAAGTAGTTTCAGAAGAGTTTTATGCGGCGTTCCGAAAGGAACAGTTCTTGGTCCTTTACTTTTCACCATCTATATAAACAGTATTTTTGATATATCAATTTGTGGGGAATTAGTTGGTTTTGCCGATGATATGGGAGTGATTTTCAAAGGGAATACTTGGACTAGTCTCAAGAAGAACGCTGAGAAAGATTTCAATAAATTTTCGGAATTTTTTGCTTCCAAAAAACTATCCATAAACTGGGATAAAACAGTCTTTATGTCCTTTACATGTAATAAATCAACATTACCAAACTTCAACAAACTTAATGTTGGAAGTCAAGAAATAAAAATAACTTCATCGACGAAATACCTTGGAGTGATCTTAGATTCACATTTAAAGTGGGATGAACATATAAAATTATTGAACAAAAAACTGCGATTCTTAATATTTAAATTTAAGACCTACAAAAAAATACTTGATATAAATAAACTGAAAATGCTCTACACAGCTTTAGTAGAACCGCATTTAAATTACGGAATAATGGAATATAAAAATTATTTTCAACAAACCTTTTTTGTATTCCTCTGATCTCTTATTTCAAGAAAGTAGAATCCTCGACGCTAGACAATTATTTTACAAACAAATAGCACTTAAGTGGTACAAAAACAAAGAAACAATTCAACAAAGAAATCATGGCTTCTATACTCGCTATAGAGAACAAGCAGTTGTTCCCAAAAAACATAAAGTTATTGGTCAGCGTTGTTTTACATTCATTACTCCGCGTGTAGTGAATCATATTCCATCTGAACTCAAAGAAAAGCACACCTTTAAACAGTTCAAAGCTGGGCTCACCAAATGGCTGCTAAATTATTCAAGAACTGGCATTCATGATCTTATAAATTTTATTACTTAAACTTAATATTTTTCTCTGTTCTTGCCAATGTGATATGAAATAATTATTTTGATGTTTTTTGATATTAAAAAAAAAAATTATATTTTCATAATTTTACAAAATGGTTCCAAAATATAAATTTTAATACTTTTTATTCTCAACAGTTTTTATATTTAAATATTATTAATGATATGTATACTTATTTTGATATTTTTACTGACACACATTCCTAAATTTAATTCATTATTTTAAACTTTAATCTCCTCTTTAAATGTTTTTTCCCTTTTTCTTAATATTCGTTTGTTATTGTTACATCGTAAACTTTTTTGATGTTTTTACTGTTAGACTACATGAATTATTAATTAGGGTTAGACTTTATTGCATAAGAACAATGAGACCCACGAGCAAGGAAACTTTTGTGGGTGTTCGTTTGTTTTTGCAAATTAATTTTTGACTATTATTGTAAAAATTATTATGTAGTACTGTATTGTACAGAAATAAACTATTAATAATATTATTATTATTATAATTATGGGATGAGAGCTACGACTGCCTTGTGACTTGATGTTTGGGAGGCCACCAGGTCAAGACACCGTGGGAGAAGAGTATGTCAGCGATCTCCGACAGAGAATGGACGACATCCACGAGCGAGTCCGTTTGAATATCGAGAGTGCCAGCAAACGTATTAAGAAGACCTATGACATCAGCGCAGAAGCTAGAACATTTAAGACCGGTGACTTAGTCTGGCTGTGCAACTCCGGGCGTCGCCGCGGCTTCTCAACAAAATTGCAGAGTTCGTGGAAAGGTCCATACAAGATCATGAAAGTAATAAATGACCTCGTTCACCGGATCAAAAAGCCACCCCGAGGAAAACCTAGAGTCGCCCATTCCAACAGGTTTGCTCCTTATGCCGGAAATAACGATCAAGTTCGCACCCTCAGACCACCAGAGGGTGAGATGACCTTCCAGCAGTTCATGGCCTTATACTCAAATGGGCAGAAAGTTCCACATGGGGTAACTCGAGAGGAGTCACAAAATCTTTTTCAGACACCTACTGACTACGCGTTAGCGCACTGCGTGGCAGAAGACCTCCGAATCAAAGAGTACTTCCAGCTAACAAGAGGCGAAGCAAAGCACTTTTTATCATCACAAATTTGAGTGCGCATACTAAATATAAGTAGTTTAAGAGTCATTGTCAATCGTAACTTCCTGTCTTTAGTTTGTGTCGCAGCGTTGCCGGTTCAAGAATAATTACTAAGCAGTTAACGAGAATTAATTATTCTACCAGGAAATATCTGAGTTAACAACATTGAAATAAAAAAGTGTATGTGTAATAGAAATATGCCAACATAATAAACTCAACATAATCCTAGAAATTGCATGGAACTCTAAAGTAAAATTATAAATAGAATCAAGTTCAATTTTCTCCACAATATTTGTTTTATTGATTTTGTCCTATAGGGGTAATTCTGTAAGCTGTACGTTAATTTTTAAATGGTGTTAATTTTCATAGGTGCATATTTGATATCTGGCTATGCTGTAAAAAATATATAACCGTAGTGGTATCTCTTCAAGCTGTATTGCATGCATGGTCATGTTCACACATATGAACATATCTCATTATTCCTTAAAAATCATCTAAACCTGTAATCAAATATGTTAAATGGGTCAAAATTAACATTAAGCTCACAGAATTACCACTTATGTACTTAGAAAAATTATATTATAACATACTTTATGACAGTAAACAAATCATATAAGAAATATTTTTTTGTTTATTTTCAATTTTCTAACAAATGAACAGAATTTTGACTGCCTATGTGTTGAAGTTCAGCTTATTCAGTCTTTACATCATTTGAAAATGAGGAGAGTGGATTGAACAAAATATAGAGATTGATACTAACCAAGAATGTTGAATATATTAGAAAAAAAAATTCCAAAAATTGTAATAAACATGAACCATGAACTCTTCAATATATTTAAGTAAGTATGTCCGCTAGGTAGGTTAAGCAAAGAATTCCCTGAAATATCGAGAAATTAAGTACCTGAAATATCCAGAAATTACCTGATACAACAAAACATTATTCAAATTCCATAATATATCAAAATATTACTGAATAATAATCCCAAATATTTAGGTACTCACAGGTACTTTGGTAATTATTTTGGATTAATATTCTGTGATGCTTTATATGTTATGGAAGTTCGATAAAGGTTTAAAATTTTAGATAATGAGTTGATTTTTACTATGTCTTATATTCGAAATGAATTTTCAAAAAATAAATAGATCTTCTATCGAACAAGTTAGTAAGAATTATATCATTCTTGACTTCTCACCAAAAATATGGAATAATGAAATAATGACTTGACACTGACTGATTTCTCTGAAAATCAAAATACTTGACAGTTTCCAGGTTACACTTTGGAACGTTAAACGTTACCGAATTCTCAAATTGCAGCAAGCCGATATAAAAACAGCGAATGAGAATAATGATTTCACAATCCCTCGAGTTCGGTTCTAACGCAGAAAGTGCTGATTACCACGGTTCCCGCAGTGTAGCGCTAAATTTTTTTAAACATTTTTCTTTTCACGTCTCACAACAAACTACCATCTATACCATAATACGTAAAGAATAGCGTATCGAGCGAGTCTCGCAGTAAATGCACAAAAAGCTCTCGCGTATTTATCTGGTTCGCGTTTTAGAAACACATTTTCATATGATACTAAGGTAAAAAACAATAAATTTTGTGGAAATTTTAATCGCTTTTCACCTTAGTGTCATAACTATGGATTTCCATCAAGTAACGGCCACGTCAATCCAAAACATTTTCATATGTATCCAGTTCCCGCAGTAAAAAGTTTCATTGAATTTTATTTGTTAATCTTTATCTCATCTACCAATACATACATGACTTAAAAAAAATTACCTTTCTATATCTCTATAAGAGAATCACGATTTCATATTGAAATTAAAGTTTTTTGTTAAAATTTTAGTGAATTTGGATAACAATTACATAAACGAAATTAAAAAGTAAAAGTTTCATCAACAGTATTGTTTTTCTTGGTGTAGTTAGGTGATGTACAAATTTGAATCACTACATGTGCAACTTTTCTCAGAGTATCAAGTAGTTTATGTTTCAACGCTGTGACATATTTCCTCTCAAAATCTGGTATATCCAACATCAAAGGTTCCGACAAAGCTTTCGCCTCTGTTAGCTGGAAGTACTCTTTGCTCCGAATGTCCATAACTCTTGATGAAAAATCTTTTCATGAAATACTTTCGTGAAGAGCTTTTTGTACTCGCGTTTATTGAACTTGGCTGTGTAACAAATGCTATTTATTTTTTTTTTAATATGGATTATGTGAATAAAGAAAGTTGCAAAGCATACATTTCATTCCCACCGAAACCAAACGCCAATAGTAATACAGAACTATTTCTATCACGCCGGAATTTCAAAACAACTCATATCGATGCCTGAATGGGGCACTTGTAAATATTGATGAATGGAGTCACTTGAAAGAAATGGTTATGTTTAGTATGAGATTATACGTACCGAGACGATAATAATCGATGATCGTATAAGCAGTCAAAAGTTCCTTAGAGCTTGTGAAGCTGAGTAGACAGATTTGGGGTTGAAACATCCATCTGGACACGAAAAAAGAGGCGTGAATCAAAATTCTGATAAGGTTCAAAACCTGACTAAATGGCCTGATCCACAAATCAGAAAAACGGAAAAACGGACTCTATCGATATGGAACGTCTTATAAGATTGATACTGTGACAATTTTCAAGGCAGGCCTTGTGTCGGCTATCGTCGCTGCAAGCGCACATACCGATCACGTGAGCCGTCGCCTATCACCTTCGATCTCAACAGAGTGAATCTTTCCCCCCCTACCGCCATCTAATCGTCACTTGAAAGTCGAGAGAGCTCTGGAACCAGCTGGAATCAGCCGAAGCATGGCTATTCGAATAATAGGGAGTGCAGTGAGTGGAATATTTAAATTATAACCGAACTGTTGACCTGAATTAGCATAGAAGTGTTCAAATGAATCCGATTTTAAACGTATTTATACTAACCCATACATCGTTTTTTGGTTTAGCCGAGAAAGCCTACATTCCTATATTAATCCATACATCCTCTGCAATCGAGGGCTTTCAACTTAATCTCGAGAAAAAACGATAAACTTACGAGTCCCACTACTGCACTACTTGGTAGGGACGTGTATACCCCCTTTGGGTAACAAAGTAGTAACCAAAGCCGGACTTTGATAAGTTTGGTTTCATCTTATTTTAAATTTTCCTAAGAGAATTTTTGTTGTATTATTTAAATATATTGTTGTGTTGTTCTTGAGTGTAATTGTGTTGTGTGTGTTGTTCAAAATCTATTTTTATTCTTCATTTTTGTATATCATAGAATAACAAATTTTTTATTTTGTGTTCATTTTGTTTCAGATTTGCTGTTTCGTTGAACTTCTGATTGCTGTTAAGAAAATTATATTTTCAACAGTACTACATTTGTAACCAGTAGTTGTTAGTTTTTGCATGGTAGTTATATTTTAGTTAGTTTATTAATTAGTCGCTTTGCTTTGAATATTTTTGAAATGTTCAAATTTCGAATTATGACAAACTCTGAATATTAAATACTCCCCTTTCTTTTCCATTTATTTCCATTTATTATCTGCTTCAAATGGAAGTTAAAACTTTGCACCTAATCCATTTCTCTCTCATTTGGTACTCTTAAATTTCTGAGTATAACTGAGTCCTCTTTCTTAAATTTTGTTCCTTTTGTTTGTTTTTGTTCCTGTTTTCTTGGACTATTAGTCTTGAATACTTTATATATAACTTCCCTAACATATCTTTCTGTTAGATTAGTTCATGGATGCCTTATAATTACTGGTACATTTTTAAATTATTCCCTGTGTTCTATCGTCTTTTCAATCTTTCACTTTGTTCTCTAAATCTATGGATATATGAGAATGGGATAACTTTCTGATTTGAATTTTCCAGTTTCTCGTACTTCAATTACATACTTTCTTGTTATTCTTGATTCATACATTGTTGATCTTTTATACTTTCTCAATAATTCACATACATAATATTCATATTTTATATCACATTTATATTCATTATTATTCAACTCTTTATATTCTATCATATATTTTTCAAATTCATCTTCATTTTTTTTATTATTATTACTCGCTCTTCTTCCACATACTTCTAACACACAAATCATTGTTTAAATTAACTCTCTTCTCATTCGAATCTTCAAAATTGAACCAATTTCCTATTCATTTTAATAAATTAATAAATAATATATCTGTAATAATAAATAATAAATCTGTACCAACAATTACAACTATGTCATATATTTTGTACTACTAATTATTTTCTTTTTTATTTCCAAATTTACATTTATAAATTTATTTGAAATTTATTTGATTCAGATATTTTTTTATGCCCACTCAATTTGTCTTTGGCATTTTTACCATCTTGTTCAAAATTTCTACATCATTTCCTAAATTATTTCAATTGATAAGTGATTCTTCAGAACCTGTGTCAATAAGAATTTTAACTACTTTATCTCCAATTTTTCCTTGTAATGTTATCAAGTTATTTATTTGGTCTATTTTTCCATTGTCATTCAAATCAATATATTCCATATGGAAATATATTCATAAATATGTTGTTCCAGCTTACTGTATGATTTCCTTGATAAACATTTTCTTAATTCTCTACATTTCTTATACCTTGTGCAGAAATTGATTGCCCTGAGTCACTTTGTATTGTTTGTCTTTTTTCGTACTTGTTTCGTCATTTCAACCATCAGAGACCGAGTTTCCCCTACCTTCTCCACTATATTTATTCCTTTTTTGTTGATAGTAAAACCTTGATTTTGGTTTCTATTATTATTATTTTGGTTATAGTACCTATTTTGATAACTATCCTATTATTATTAAATAAATAAATAAATAAATAAATAAATAAACTTTATTTTCCTGTTGACAATTACATTTCATATTGTATAGGAATCGTCAATATTGACCTATCAACTAAATGGACATATATTCCTCTAGACTGTAGAAACAATCACATAGGAGAAAGTCTTTCAATCTATTCTTAAAAATACCCAATGTTTTTTAGTTCTTTATAGTAACTGGCAGTAAGTTGTAAATTCTGGGAGCCATGAGGTTAGGAGAATTGTAGGCCAATTTTCCTTTACCAAATGGGACATACATATCATTTTTGTGTCTGGTATTCACATTATGTTTCGATTTGTTGGACACAAAATTTTTGTCAACATTTTTATATACATACAAACACCATTCAAATATAAAAAGACAAGGCAACGTTAAAATGTTATATTTAATGAAACCGTTTCTGCAAGATTCATTCCTAGGAATGCCTAGCATTGCTCGTAGTGACCTTTTTTGAGCAATGAATACTTCTTTTCAGTGAGAAGATAAGCCCCAGAAACACAGACCATATCTAAGTCTGGAGTCGACCTGAGCATAATACAATGCCAGCAATTGATCACAGTTTAAAACTTGTTTCAAGTTTCTGATGTGATAAGATATTGTATTCAATTTTATTATTAACAGTTCACAGTGATTATGCCACCCCAAACATTGATCAATGAAGAGTCCCAAGAATTTGGTGCCTTCGCTATCTGCGATGACAAGATCAGAATTTTCGTTTGCCTGAAAAGTAATGGTGTTACAACTTCTCTAATGATTGTGAAACCAAATTGAAACCGTTTTGCTTACATTCAAGTGAAGATTATTCGATGCAAACCACCTATTCAAATCTTGAAAATTTGTATTGCATTTGTCCTCAAGTTCCGAATCATTCTTTTCGGAGACAATGAGTGAGGTATCATCTGCATATAGTGTTACGGATGTATTGATTGATTTATCCAGGTCATTAACATAAAAAAGGAATGATATAGGACCTAAAATGGATTCTCGTGGGACTCCTAGATCTGTTGAAATAAGGTCGGATTTAATATTGTTGATTTCCACATATTGCCTCCTGCAACTTAGATAGTCTGTTATCCAAACCAGTGGAATACCATACCATACCTATACAATTTTTCTAAAAGAATGTCATGGTTAACACAATTGAATGCCCTGCTGAGATCGCAGAATATCCCAACAGGGCACTTATTATTATTATAATTATTTCTATCATATTTCCTGTTATTTTGACTTCCCATCTACCTATTTTATTATAATCATTATTGTTATTTGAGCTACAACTTGTTTCAAAATTATTATTTCTACCATACCTACTATATTGTTCTTCCTTGTCATTATTATTATTATTATTGCTATATTTCCTTCTATTTTCATAATTACTTCAAGTATTTTCGTATTGATTACCATTATTAGAATACCTTGTATTGATTTCTTCTATCCCAGTTTCTGTAAGTTCTTTTCAGCCTCTAGCCTAACCATAGTGTTAATTTTATGCATGCTAATAAATTCAAAAATTTCCTTTTCAAAATGCTTACTAATGTTACGTACAATCTTCTCTTCATTCATAGTTGGGTAATATTTTTCGTTTTATGTTTGATCAACTATATAAATGTTATTGGGTGTAATTATCTTATGTTGCCATCATTATTGTTATTTTGAAAATTTTGGCAGTTAGTTATTATTCTATAGTCTCTACAATTTCCTTTTTCTTGCTATCTTCTTATTGTTTTTAATTTATTTTCCAACTCTTTAATTTAGTCAAAATGATTGCTTTTGTCCATGTCTAATTTTTCAAATATTTATTATTTCATTTTCAATACCTACTGGAAGTTTTAATATTTGAATTTTGTTCTTGCAATAATCTACCTTTTTATCAACTTTTCCTATTCTGACTTGATATTTCTACCAATTTATTTGTTATTTTGTTCAACTGAATTGTTTATTCTACTCATTTCCTCATTTACTTTTCCATAAAATTTTATATTTTGTTGTTCAATGTTTCTTTCAAATTCTTCACATTTATTTATAATTTACTTCTTATTTTCTTCAAATTTCCTTATCATATATTCTTCCATTTTCTCTATTCTACTTTCCATACTCTCCCTCATACCTTTCATTTTTTTTTATACTCTGATCCAGTATCTCCATATTTTCCATTATATTGACTTTTTGTTCTCTCTTTCATTCTCTCATCAATATTCTCCGTTCCTATACTGCTTCCCATAAAGCCTATTAATATTTTAAATTTTTCATCCATTCCACTTTCCATTCGATTTTTTCTTATCTCTCTCCAATTGCATCTCCATAATCACCATATTCCATATCTCCTTTCATACCTACTCTCTTACCATCTCTCAAATCCATATTCATGTATTATCCAAACTCTTTCACACTTTCACACTTTTTTAATCTTTCTATCTATTCACACTCCTGCAAAACCTTTATTCAAAATTTTCAAACTTCATCCACTTTATTCCAAACTATGCTTCGCGTCGGGCGACATTTGCTGTGTTGTTGTTGAGTGTATTTGTGTTGTGTGTGTTATTCAAAATCATATTTTTTTTAAATAAAATTTTAATTTTGTTTTTGTGTGTTAGTAAAATATGGAAATAACTTTTCGTATTAAAATTTCACAAATTTCCCTAGCGCGTTTTGAAAGTTCGATTTGCACACGATGAGGCGTGCTTTGAATAGGTAAAAAAGGAAACCAATTGAAAAAAATAATGTTCTTTTTGATTGAAAACTCTAATGAAATTAATAAGTAAAATTGTTCATGAAATATAGTCAATGTTAAATATCAAACAGTTCCGCACAGTTTAAACAGTTTGTTGGATGTCTATCAGTTACACTGCTCTGCCTGCTTCGTTTATCTCAGTTTTTGGTCAAACCGAGTTTGTTTAGACATATGTCATGCATACATTTTGTAAGTACCTATATGTGGTATAGTCTTCTGCTCGCATATAATGTGCATTTTTCTCTCGTATAATTCTTATCTTATATCTTTATCCTCAAGAATAATAGCTATCATTATACGCTCGTTGACAAATATACTATTCCGACGGTGGGACTATCATTTCTATACTCCTCCACTAATCTCTCAAAATATCTCAGCAAAGAATTGCAAAACAAGACTGCCTCTTCGTCCAGGCAGCTGATCTCCAAGCCCTAACGGCCAGGAGAAACCGAATTAGAATTTATTAATACTACTTATCTAGTATCTCCTAGCAAGGTAATATTTCTATAACATCCTAAAGTAGAGAGAGGAGGTAGACTTGTACAGGTAAAACAAGTTTCATACTAAAGGTCAACGACCCCCTTTAAGGTCCACAAAAAGGACCAATAGGTGCAGTTACAGGGTGATAATTTTAGTCACCCTCATATGAAGGTTACATTAGCTCAGCTACGCCTCATTCAATAAACTTCACGCTCATACAAAAAAGTCCTATTTTAATTCACTATTTTGTATGATAGTGCATAAACTAAGTTTATACGCACAGTGCGACTCAGAGAAAATTCTGTTAGATACATTTTCGTAAAGAGCTATTTTGTTTTATTGAACTCGGCTGCGCCTTATTCAACAAAAAAGTCCAACTTTTTGAACTTGTTTTTATAAATAACTATTATAAAATGATCCACGCTGTCTCTAAAATCAAATGAGGTTTTAATTTGTACCGATTTCTAAACGATTTTCGAAAATATAGCATTTATACCACGCAGAAAAGCACATTTTCTTGGACTTCTTGTTATTTGTTTCGGCTTGTGAGTAAAGTGATACTTTTTTTTTACGAGTAGAATATGTTGCGAAGTGCGGCAATTCCTATGAGAAAAAAACACACTTTACTCAAGAGTTTCAAAAAGTATTTTTTTCTACAACTGTCAAAAAAAGATTGCCAATCCAGATTTTCATCGCAAATGGGAAATAAATTTGGCATATTTGTTGATGTTAATCATTATTATTCCCAGATAAGACGATGACCATGTTGGGACCAATACGGGAGGTTCCAAAATTGTCTGAGGGATATTCCTAGGTATACCAAATAAGTCTCTGGGAGATGGAAATGTTACCAAACCCTACCATATCCTGTCTCTAATCACTGATGTCCTTAGGACATCCCACAATCATCTTTATTATTAAAAATGCTATTTGAGGATAATCCGGAGATTACATTTTTTTTCCATCCACCATCCACCACACACATTCTCTATCACTTGGTTTCAGCCATTTATTTCTTTTTCAATAAAAATTCATTCATTTTTTTTATTTTCGAAAATTCGGCTTCCTGTACTCAACTAAACAAGAAATGTGGTGCTTTTTTATTTTGGAAAGTAGGAAGTTTTGTTTACATTCTAAAGAATTCTGAAATTTCGGAAAAAAACTTTTTCATTGTAAAAAAATTATGAAATCATGTGGAAGGGAATATGTGTGTTGTAATATAGTTCAAACAAGAATTGATTTTACATGTTTTCAGGAATAGATTCCTGAAAATAACCATTTTGTGAATTTCAATCATATATCATATATATCTTCTGAAATACCTGAGATCGTCAAATTTTGTATTTATTTTTCAGCTTTCACAGAACCAAACTACCACCTGCAAAAAAAATGAGATCCGTGAATTCTCCCTAAACTGCAATATGGCATTTGATCATAGAGAAAGGACTAAATGAATGAAAATATTTGTGCAAATACAAATTTCTGCTTGAATCAACAAAAAAATAAATAAATAATAAATAGTTGCATGATCTTTTTCTTTTTTTAGAAAAACAGCCAACTCTACTGGAAGTTTGCATCGGTTTCATTCTTCAATTAGGCATTTGTCATGATGCCTTCTGAAAGGAAAAAATATTTCAAATTCACTTTCACACATGTAATTTTAAACTTGACCTAAATTCCGGTACAGCTAGGTAGAATTTTGCTGATCCATATGTTTTGTAATGAATGAATTTCTCTTGTGTATTTGCAACGATATTAGTTCGAATTGAAATTGTTGACACCATATGGTAAAGTAAATGAAACGAATTTTAAGTGAAAACGAAATATCGATGCAAAGGTTTTTTTTAAAGATTTAATTTCAGGAAATTATTAGTGGTTTACCTATATATAATTTGAGTACAATTTTGATACGGTTCGAAGAGAAACATTTTTTATTATAATTGCGGACTGCGTGTGTCAATTGTACACTACTTTTCTCCATGACTCCCCAGCTCCACGGCTCCCTCCCCCCGTTGACATTATGGAATGCAAGCAGAAGCAATGAAGAAAGATATTAGGTATCAATTACTTATTAGAGATTGGCATCAGTTAACGTTACCGTTGGGTGCAAGTCACCAATTATCTATTCCAGGTTTACAGCAATAGTGGCTGAAGTGAAATAGTGAAAGAACTTCTCTTTATGGTGAACGTCACCTTAAGGCGAAAGTCGCTGGTTTACAGCAAACGTTGCTGAAGTTTTCAGGGAACGTCTCTTTATGATGAACGTCACCTCGTGGCGAAAGTCGCTGATTTAAAGCAAACTTTGCTGAAGTTTTTAGTAAACGTCTCTTTATGGTGAACGTCACCTCAAGGCGAAAGTCGCTGGTTTACAGCAAACGTTGCTGAAGTTTTCAGGGAACGTCTCTTTATGATGAACGTCACCTCATGGCGAAAGTCGCTGATTTAAAGTAAACTTTGTTGAAGTTTTTAGTGAACGTCTCTTTATGATGAACGTCACCACAAGGTAAAAGTCGCTGGTTTACAGCAAACTTTGTTGAACTTTTAAGAGAACGTCTCTTTATGAGGAACGTCACCTCAAGGCGAAATTCGACTGGTTACAGCAAATGTTGCTGAAGTTTGGGCAAACGTTTCCCGTGAATGACTTATTATTAATTCATACAATTGTTTCAGGTCAGTATTAGGTCTGGGGACAGACCTGCTGCATCAGGATGGCCAAATGCAGGAATATCTGATTGTATGCTTATATAGCCCGTTGGGCCCCTCCGATGTTGAGAACAGAAATATAAAATGAGAGCACACGGTCTTACTACTATGATTTCAGGGCATTGGTTCTTGGATTTGATACCAACATGAGCATGGAGACGTTTCTGAGACCGTTCGAACGTAGCCTTCTTGATAGTCTCTAACTCCTACCTAATGTGTATTTTTATGTTTTAGGTAGATAGTAGGATAAATGTACGTACATATTTCTCCAAACGATGAATGAAAGAAATGGAAACGAAGGTATAGGCCATGGCCAATATTCAATGGAGAAAAAAGGGTGAAGTAAAAAACTTTCAGTACTGTGCACAGTACAATTGATTTATTTATGTGTGAAATTGTGGAGAAAGAAAGCTTTGTGTGTGACATGCAAGTGTGAAATTGTTTTGTCATATCCTGTAGCTAATCCTAGGCAAAGAATTTCAGGGTATCACATCACAATTGGAATGAGAGAAAGAGTGTTTTTTATTCATGAGGTTGTACTATGACAAATATGAAATTTGGCATGATAATTTCAATAATTTAAAGGGTACATGATGATGGTAAAAATTTAATAATAAGGTTTGGGTACGATAATTGTCTTGATTGTAAAAGAGGATATAAGACACAGTTATTTGTTACAGGTAGTAACCACCTCATGTAATGACTGCAGAAGAATCGTAAGCCTTGTACCACCCCAAGAGAAGTCCTATGAGGATAGAGTTACGACGGATGAACCAAACCCAGTGATGATGACCCAATTAGCCCAGACAAATCGAGCCCTGAAGCTGTTCAAGCCGATGTCTCACTAAGCCAGGCCACGCCGAAACAGACCAAGCTACGCCATACCAGGCCCAGACCACGCTATTCCAGGCCCACGCCACGCTGGTTATGTACAGGTTATGTCAAATCATAGCAAGGCACTCCGAGCCGAGACCAGCCAAGCCAAATTGGCCAGGCGAAGTCGAAAACTGCCATACCAAGCCGGAGCGAGCCAATTTATGCCAAATCCAGCAATGCTAAGTGTCCCCAAGCCAGATCGTAGACGGTCACGTTGAGCTACTAGAAGCCAATGCCAAGCTGAAAATTACCAAAAAAATTAAATGAGTCATACCCAAGTGGGTACGAGTGTCCAGAGGGAGATGGTGCAAGCTGATGTCTTCTGCAGATTTTTATCAACAATGTATGTATTGATTTCTGCGTTGTTTTGTAATTTTTCCTCTTCGAACAAAATTGTTTTATTTTGTCTTGTGAACCTGTATCGAATCATCAGACTAGTTGAGATTTTTTATCGCTCGGGACGCACGATTTTGGCCGGGGGGTATTGTCGTAAAAGTCCGAATACCCCGTAAATGTATATTCGTTTTCATGATTATAATTTTCAACCCGGTCAAGGCAATGTTATTCTTCGAATCATGCCTTGTTTTATATTTTCATGGGTTTCATGTTTAAAATAGCAAATACGAGTTTTCCAAAAAACAACTGATAGTTCGATCAGGGAGTTCGTTATCGACCGTGCCAAAAGTTAGTTAGGGAAATGGGGGGAGCTGGGGAGTAAATGAGTAATAAGAACAATTAGATAATCTGGTGATGTTAGTTCCCTTGATTTGCATCTACAGGGGCGAACACAAGTCCGGCAAGCAGCAGCACCCGCAACAACTGTTCGAGATAGGGCGTAGTGTACATTTTCTACGTACACAAAGTCAGTTTTCTCGATTTTTGTGTGTGTTGTTGTATTTTTGAATGAAGATGAATTCCGATGCTATTGCCAATTTGGCCGATGACATGATCAAAACTTTGAGGTAGGCGGAAAGAATTTTGTTGGAAAAATTCACCGCCGATGAACAAAAAGCATGGCTGGCACAGTGCAAGACGACTGCTCGTCTTTTGACTAGTACCATATCGGTCGAAGAGTCGATTGGGACTCTACGCAGACTCCAAACTTTGGCGGGCCATTTAATAATTATTCGTAATTCCATCAAAAATTTGGGAGCTCATCATGTGGGCGAAGGGGTTAAATCAAAATTATCGTCACGGATCAGGTGGGAGGATTTGAAGTCTGCATTTGCTTCTCGTTTGCGTACAGGTATAATCATATATTTGGTCTATGAAGATTTCGGCAATTTTTCCACGATGCTTAGACCTTATTCAAATGACGAGTAAAAAATTTCAAGGCAATGTTATTCTTCGAATCATGCCTTGTTTTATATTTTCATAGGTTTCATGTTTAAAATAGCAAATACGAGTTTTCCAAAAAACAACTGATGGTTCGATCAGGGAGTTCGTTATCGACCGTGCCAAAAGTTAGTTAGGGAAATGGGGGGAGCTGGGGAGTAAATGAGTAATAAGAACAATTAGATAATCTGGTGATGTTAGTTCCCTTGATTTGTACTGTAAGTATTTTTATCTATTTTATCAATTATTAAAACGTAACCACCAGGGAGAAATTCATTTTGTTATATCTATTAGTGAAGTATTTAATTCAATTTCTAGAGTAAATTCCAATTTCATCATTTATTTGTACTTAACTGAAATACACTTTGTTTTTGTATTTTTTATATTATTTCGCTTTAACAAGAGCTTGGCAAAGCGAAATAGATTTTTGTCGACCAAAATGTATTGGGGATTAAATGCGAGAGAAGCGGACCTTGCTTCAATGAAATGAACGATTTCTGTGAGTGATATTTTTTTAATAACATTCTCCTTATCTAATTTATTTAATGATTTTTTCAAGGAAAACTAGAAAGAATTAAAAAAGTCAGCTATCTGAATGAAAATGAAAATTTTCACTTTCAGATTTTTTCTTTCCTTTTCAGTTAGAGTCTTTTCACAATATCTATCAGATGTAGTTCAATGTCCAGCGTGGCTTGTGCCGGGGAAGTAGTTGTTTTCTGTTAGATATTACAAATAAATCACATTTTTAATTTTTCAATTTTCATGGAGAATGTTCTCCTTTTCAACGTGATTTTCATCTTCCGCTTGGTTCCGTAAATGCCAGCTACTGAACCTTCATCATTTTTTGAATCCCTTGAAAGTTTTGTCAGAGCTATATCTGGAAATTAAGACATCTGATGACATTCTTGTAACCGTGTCGTTTTTCAACTATTCGTATCGGTTGTTGTAGTCTTTCCCGTGCATATTATGGGTGCTTGTCCTGACCTGGCTTCGCCTTGTATGTATATGTGTAGGGGAGGCAGGATGAGCCCTTTTTCGTGACATAACCTCACTTTTTGTCTCCCGCCGTGTGGTAGCGATTTGCGGGCACATATCGAGTTTTCCGCGGCGGGGCCGATGCCCCAGGCCCACCGAGGAACGTTCCCACAGAAGAGGGGGCGCACTAGAGCCCAAGGGGGCCTAGATTTCGTCAATTAAATTGGGTGGCACAATAAGAACGTAGAATTGGGTAACTGGGATCGGCTGGTGGAAAGTGCGGGGGGTGGGGGCGATGACGAGGAACGTCCCCAGAGAAGACGGGGCGCGCTAAAGCGCCGGAGGCCAAGATATATCGATTTTCGTTTTTTGTCAATTTTAGTAATGTGACGCTGGCACTGGTTACAAGACCCTGTAGATTGCCTCCGCCACTGGTTGTTGTTTACGCTAAGAGGCAGCGTTTGTTGAGATAAGCACACACGTCACACACGAAGGAGAGTGCACGTGCACTGGAATTCTTGGAAATAGCGTGAGACCATAACGGAAACGACGTGGTATGTTGCAATGTGTGCAATGGCAACGGATATTCGTTTGATGAACAAGATGAAATTCCAGGAATTTCGTGGTTTGTTTCGAGGCTCACATTGTGTAATGTGTCGGAAATAAGGCATGTTTGGCATCTCACTCTAACTCATCGGTTTTTTTTGTGTTTGTCTTTGAGAATGACGCTGGCGGGTGGAGGGGGAGGAGGGATTCTAACGCTAGATATTGGAGAGAGTGTGCGGCAGCGCCCAGTTTGTAGAGAGCGCGCTAAGAGTTCAGACGTACCTGTTCAGCTGCTCAGTGAAATTGTACTTGTGATTTTCCGGTTTAATTGCAAAGGTGAGTTTTTGTCTGTATATAGAGTGATTGTGTGCGTGTGTGTCAATAGAAATCGTTTTAGCGTTCTGATACTGTTCATTTCGCATTGTGAATTTTTTGCTATTGATTTTTTTTCTATTAATTTTTTGCAAATTGTTACGTCCATATATACGGCGTGCATTGAAAAACATATTGTTAGAGCATATATACAGTGCGTATCGAATTTTCCATTTCATATACAGTGTGAATTAAAAAATATTTTGTTTGGATATTTGAGTATTTCGCTCTTTCGCAGATGTCTTACATCGCTGAAATCAACAAGGTTGGGAGAGGCAATCCTCGTCGAGTTGGCAGATTTCAAAGTATTCCTGCCAAACAGAGTCACCGCTGCTCTCAAGAGAAGTTTGAAGAAAATAACAGTCTCAGCACGTAAGCATCTACAGGGGCGAACACAAGTCCGGCAAGCAGCAGCACCCGCAACAACTGTTCGAGATAGGGCGTAGTGTACATTTTCTACGTACACAAAGTCAGTTTTCTCGATTTTTGTGTGTGTTGTTGTATTTTTGAATGAAGATGAATTCCGATGCTATTGCCAATTTGGCCGATGACATGATCAAAACTTTGAGGTAGGCGGAAAGAATTTTGTTGGAAAAATTCACCGCCGATGAACAAAAAGCATGGCTGGCACAGTGCAAGACGACTGCTCGTCTTTTGACTAGTACCATATCGGTCGAAGAGTCGATTGGGACTCTACGCAGACTCCAAACTTTGGCGGGCCATTTAATAATTATTCGTAATTCCATCAAAAATTTGGGAGCTCATCATGTGGGCGAAGGGGTTGAATCAAAATTATCGTCACGGATCAGGTGGGAGGATTTGAAGTCTGCATTTGCTTCTCGTTTGCGTACAGGTATAATCATATATTTGGTCTATGAAGATTTCGGCAATTTTTCCACGATGCTTAGACCTTATTCAAATGACGAGTAAAAAATTTATTAAAAAAACAGGATATGATTAAGGCGAATGCGACATTTTGCGGGGAATTCGTCAAAAGTAGTTTAACTCAAGATGGTGGAAAAATCGACTTCAAATATTTCAGCACTAAAAACGCTGTGATTGATAGGGGTATTAATTTAAAAGGGCGGTTCCTCGAAAACGTCATAGATGAGGTGCAAAATAAATTATCCGAATTCGACGAAAAGGAGAGCGGCTAGAGTCTCCAAAAAATCGTCAGTTTGGAAATGAATACAAACAAATCCGGCATCGGCAACGGTTCGCCTTACATCAAGTTGCAAAAATTCATTGCCAAAAAGAAACCTTGCATAAACATCAAAAATGATGATGATGCATGTTTTGCTTGGGCCATAGTTTCGGCTCTATATCCCGTTTATCGTCTCAACATCATCTTATCCGAACTATTCAAGTATTCTAAATTTGACAGGTATCGAATTTCCGGTGACATTGACGCAAATTGCCAAATTCGAGAAATTAAACAACATTCCCATGAATGTGTACACTTTGGAATTAATCCAGCCCAAGCCGGACAAAGAGGCATTTTTCGTCACAGTTCCAAGTCTACTCACTAAACAAAAATGAGATCGACACATCAATTCATTACTAATTGAAATTTAATATCACCCAAAATTGAATGATTACGAAGCGGTGCCAGATATAGACGATCAAAGTGATATACGCTATCACTATTGGTACATCAAAGATTCATCAAGGTTGTTGAGTAAACAACTAAGTAAAAACCATAATAAAAAATTCGATTGCGACAAGTGTTTGAATTATTTCACAAGTGAAGAAAAATTGGGCAGTCATACGGTTGATTGCCAAAAAACAAACACATGTAAAATTTCGTTCCCCCACTACGATCACGTGGAATTTTAAGAATTTGTACATAAAGAAAAGGTACCATTTGTAATATATGCGGATTTCGAGTCGATTCTGGAACCGGTTGAGGATGCCGACGCCGGATGCACTTCTCAAACGGAAAAGTACCAAAAACATATTCCGTTCAGTGTCGGACTCTATTTCAAGTTACTCACACTTGAAATAAAATCCGGTACTTTATCATTTTACGATAGTCATCGATGTTTGGATCCGATGGATTGGTTTGGGCAGCGAATGGGGGACATAGCTAAAATTTTCGAAGACAAAACTTTGAATATAGTCCCCATGATTGCGTTGCCACATCTGCGAAAAACCGTGGAAATCTGGCGACAAAATTGTAAAAGACCATAATCACTACAGTGGTGCCTTTCGCGGATATATGCATGCGCAGTGCAACTTATCATACAAAAAGTCTTTCGTGATGTCGATCGTTTTTCATAATTTATCCGGATATGACAGCTATTTCATTATTCGAGATATAGCGAAGAGGGGGCGAGTCACCTTGTTGCCTGTAAACAAAAAGAAATACATATATTTCACCCAGTATAACGACAATACAGACATCAAGTTCAGATTCATAGATCCGTTCCGTTTTATGGGCATGAGTTTGAACCATTTGGTTCAGACTTTGACAGTGCACGATTAGAAAAGATCCAAACGCGAATTTGCACATCTGAAGGACGTCGACATACTCATATTCATCAAGCGAGGAATTCGTGGAGGCATCAGTCATTGCTGCAACAGGCGCTCTACGGCAAATGATAAATACATGGGTGACAGGTATGTCGTCACTCAGCCCTCCACTAATTTGCTATATTTTGAACACTTACATGACAAACACAAAAATTTTCCATTGTGCGCCGAACACCGTACTCGGCCAGGCTCGAGATTACCCAAATTAATGACCACCCTGTACAACAAGGAAAACTATGTTGTACACTACAGGGTGTTGAAACAAGCACTGAAGCACGGACTTGTACTCAGAAAAATTCACAAATAGCTGCAATTCGACCAATCAGCCTGGCTCAAACCATACATTGAAATGAATACGAGATTACGCGCAGAAGCAAAAATCACTTTCGGCAAAAATAACTACAAATTAGCCAATAACGCAGTATTCGGGAAAACTATGGAAAAATTACGGAAACATCGTGTAGTGAAAATGGTCTCGAAGTAGAAGGAGCGATTTGGCACGAAAAATTTAATTTTCAGCCCGAATTTCAAGAATCGCACGATTTTCGATGGGGACCTCGTCGCTATCGAGATGGCAGAGACGGATCTGTTGTTCAATAAGCCCCTGTACATCGGAATGTCGATACTTGACATTTCCAAGGTGGCGTTCATGATTTCCATCACGGCTTCATGATGGAAAAATACATGAGCGATTAGTGCAAGTTGGTGTAAACGGATACTGATTCGCTGATTCACGAGATCAAATCCGATGACATTTATCAGAATTTATTGAAATTGAACATTGGAAAATTCGATACAAGCGATTACCCCACCCTTATGGCATTCCCCTTGAAAACAAAAAAGTCCCCGGCTTGATGAAAGACGGAGCGAATGGTCAAATTATGACGGATTTCGTAGGACTCCGTTCAAAGCTGTACACCTATAAGATACAGGGTGGAAAATGCGTCTAAAAATCCAAAGGAGTGAAATACAGCGTTGCTGAAAATAAAATCACTTTTGACGACTATGTAGAATGTTCGGAAAATCAGCGTGAGAAAGTCACAGCTCAAAGCTGTATTCGCTCTTTTGCGCACGTTTTTAGTGTTGAGCAAACAAAAATCACTCTGAGTCCACATGACGACAAACGGTGTTTGATTGCCGGCTCTCATGATACTCTGCCATGGGTGCATTACAGTTTCATGAATATGTAAAATTGTTTCAGCCCACACATGACACACTCTATGCAAAATTTGAGTTATCAAGAAATCATCAGAGCCGCATCATCTCTAGCACAATTTATTGAGACTTCACTTTTGCCGTGGTCCATCACGGAGAATATTGTCTTGGGGCGATCGACCTTTCTACAGTTTGGCGCACTTGGAGTACACACGAGAACTTGATGCCGTAGACAGAAAAGACGTACTCGCCACCGAAGACCTTTCCACAGTTTGGCGCACTTGGAGTACACACGAGAACTTGATGCCGTAGACAGAAAAGACGCACTCGCCACCGAAGACTGGTTTATACATTTCACTGAAGATGTCTATTGCGTATGGATGAACCAGTACTATATTTCGAACTATGGATTACGTCTGTGTTTTACTTGTTTCAAAGCCTTCAGAAATGCAATGCAACACCATACATTCCACAGTATCAGATACCATAAACACATCGTGTACAATTCGAATAATTTGAGCGAATTGTATCGAAATCTTCCATCATGGTGTCACAACAGATTTGACGAGGTACTATTCACGCTGAAAACAAGCGGTTCATGTCATTATGACTTACATTCATGCGATTACAAAGAATCATTTCGAAACGCCTCCTACATATAACCGCTTCATTGGCCCTGCGATGAGGATTCTGATCTTGATTGAATCAATGCAAAAACAAATGAAAATATGCGAAAAATGAATGGTGGAATTGTGGAAAACTATAAATGTATCATTATTATTATTATATTGTTATCATTATGTATATGCTTTTTTCGATCAAAAAATACCTATTTTCAGCTCAAGAAACAGTTCGTTTTTCGATCGAAAAAAGTACCCATTTTTGAGTCAAAAACAGGGCGTTTTTCGATCAAGAAATATACCCATTTTTGAGTCATAAAACAGAACGGTTTTCGATCAAAAAAGTACCCATTTTTGAGTCGAATAACAGCACTTTTTTTGATCAAAAAGAGGCTCCAAATTTGACATAGTGGTCGAAACGAGTGAAAAGTTCAGTGAAAGTTCAGTCACTGAATTCAGTGAGACTCCGCGACTGAAACTTTTTCCTCAACCCAAATTTTCCATGACTTTCTTAGGGCCCGGAAATTCAGTGAATTTCAGTGAAATTTCAGTCACTGAATTAAATGGCACTCAACTAAGACTCAGCAACTCAGCCACTGAAAATAAGCACTGCCACCATGCCAATTTTGGTGTGTGTTCTTTCACTCAAAAAAAGCATCGTTTTTGAGTCTAAAAATAAGCACTTCTTTCGCTCAAAAAGAGCAATGAGCACTTTTCTACTATCAAAAACAATCCATTTTTGAAGGTGAAAAGCTCGATTTTCGAATAGAAAAAAAATAAAACAAAAATTAGCTACGATACATATATTTTCAATAAAGCGGCACATCGGGAGCAACATACCAAGTGTCGACAAGGTAGAAACAACACAAAGCGCTCATTCATAAAACAAACACTACACAACATCATAGTGTTCTATGGTGAGTCTGCACTGCCATCATCTATGGACTTACTGTCATCCATGGGCTTGCAGTCATCTCTCACTCGTCGCACTCCGATATCAGCGCCAACTGTCGGTGAGGTGTCATCTCTCACTTGTCGCACTACGATATCTACGTCAACTGTCGGCGGAGTGTCATATGTCACCGGCCTTCGTTCTGGAAGTATATCAACGCCATCTGTCGGTTCTAACGCCACCACTGATGTCTGATTGTTGTTGTTGTGGCGATAATTTCGAACAAATTTACAATTTGGACTCCACTCGTGATAGTCAGCCATTGGATCGTCATTCGGCTGCCATTGGAATCCTTCCACACCACACACACGACACAAGACAAAATCAGTCAAGTCGGAGTACATGAAACCAGCTCTGGTCAAAGTCCAGCTTCCAAACGTTTCGAGTCTTGCTTCGTACTGCTGCTTCTCTCTATGCATACTGAAATAAAAATGCCACTTTTATTCCATAATAGTTATTTATGGTACTAGTGTGTTATGTTGAAAATAAGTCACGCGAGAAAGATTTATACCACGAGGCCGTTGGTCAAAGTAGGTTGTTTGTTTGGTTGCCACGGGCATGATACATTGTTAGCAAATGTTTATATAAGTTTTGACACTTGTCAGTTTTTCCTTCAGAAAAGGGAAGTTTTTTTGAAGAAAAAAACGTATAGAAAATGCAGGAAACCGATGAAAACTACGTTCCTGAGGATAACCTTACAGTAGCGGAAGAAGCAGCGATGCAGATTTTGCATGAAAAGTCCCGAGAGGCTTACGACGAGGAGTTTAAAATGTTTGAGTTTTGGATGAATTCACGGAAGATAGGTATAGACGAAAATGTTCTATTGGCTTATTTTTTATTGTTCCAAAAAAAATTAGTCCCATCGTCGCTATGGAACAAATACTCGATGCTTCGCTCGACTATGGAAAATATTCAAGACAGAGGAAAATATTTTCACGTAGTTTTGCCAGACACTGAAACCAAGAAATCGAGAAGTTTCACTATACTTGAAGAAGGATTTCCAGTCAACCCGATCAATTTGTGTAAAAAATACATGTCTTTGAGACCAAAGAATACTAGTTTTAGCCGCTTTTTTGTTTTTTACAAAAATGGGAGGTGTACCAGCCAGTGTGTGGAAATAAATACGTTGTCGAAGATACCTTCAAGAATTGCAATGTCTTTGAAATTGGAAGAACCAGCGCTCTACACCGGTCACTGCCTGAGGTCTTCGGCTACTTTTGGCCAATGCAGAGGCTAACATGATTACTTTGAAGCGTCACGGAGGATACGAGTCCTCGACGGTAGCAGAAGGATACCTAGAAGAATCGATGAATAACAAAATACAAATTGCAGAAAAAATACAAGGTTCTAATGTGTCGGCGTCATTCAGTACTATCAGCAGCTGTACCGATATGGATGCGTCCGGTTCCAATGAATCAACGAATTTTACAATGACTTCAAATTCGAATAAATCGTTGGAATTTTCCTTTAATTTCAATATCAATGTGAATTCTGCTTGTAATAGTAATAAATAAAATATAATAAAGTAGAATACTACTTCAAATATGAACGTGAGTTATGATCCATAACTCACTAGTGAGTAATGGATTATAACACACTCGTGTGTTATTTCATAGTTTACTTGTTCAAAATGACATTAATAATAACAGTCATAACTCTTATATGTTGGATGAATATATTTATTTCGATTCATAGTCGAACAACACTTTGTCTCTCATATAAAATAGACATTCTCGGAAACATACATGTTCATCATCTTTGGACGATATAGTACACAAATTTATAGCCTCGTCAAATGTCAAATCGTTGTTTTTAGCAAGGACTTTGGCACTAGTTAATATGTCATGATAATATTGGCAAAAATTCATATTCAATAAATATTCAAATCTTCCCGCCAACATTGCGGCATGCAAATGCGGGGTTTCCTGAATTTCAGGCTCTGTCAAGTAGAAGTAGGTGTCATCATCTTTGGAAACGCACTGTGGCACTCTCTCCATACGTGTGTAATTCAAAGTCCATAACATCGTCCCAATCGAGCTTGATTCGAGCGATCTTGTCGTCGGCCGAATTCGGATCAGCTCGGTTCGTGTAGAGTCGATTAATGGCTTCCACAAAAATGGCCCACTCGAATATGCTGAATGACAGGCTGAAGAAGATGGTGTGTGGGATTGTGCACACAAGTCTCACTGCTGGCACGAAATTTCGAGCAAAACTTATTCCACATTGCACAGACAAAATTTGTGTGTTTCGGAACTCGTAGGTGGCGCTGCACACGTAAAATCTTTCCTTCATGATGGCGTCTTCGTACAAGTCACAAACACGGTCCAAATCAGCAACACGTTCTGCCCACTCTGCCTATACCGATGATGATGATGATGATGAATCGGCAGACACCAGTGACGAAGACATCGACTCGTAATCAGACGTCGGATCGTTAGACTAGAAGTACACTTCGCCAAGCATGATGATAGACTGACTCATCGTGTCGCTAGTTCACGATTTGAAATATTTCTCAGACAGCCCCAGAGACTGGCCCATTCCAAAAACATCCACCAGCTTTGGAGTTTTTTTGGCCTGTGCACCTATACTACCGTCGATACGTGGGTTTTTCAATATCGCTGAACCACTTAAAAAACTGACAGACTCAGTTCCAGTGGTCTCAGGAATGCCAAGAGTCATTCAAGAAGCTGAGAGAAGCCTTGATAAACGCATCGATATTGAGCGATCACTTACATAATGGGGAATTCGTTTTGGACACTGAAGCCAGTAGCGTAGGACTTGGAGCCGTCCTGTTCAAGATCCAAGAGGGACAAAGAAGGTCATTGGGTATTTCAAGACAACCCTCAGCAAACCGGGGGTCAATTATTAGATGGTAACTGCCAGCTGTAGTAAAAGGGGTGAAACATTTCCACAAATACGTCTACGGAAGAAGATTCTTGGTGGGGACTGACCATGCAGCCATCAGATGGCTTCAACAGTTTAAAAACCCCGAAAGAAACGTAGCACGCTGGGTCGAGCAACTTCAAGAATTTGATTGCGACATCGAACTACGAGCAGAGAGCAGTCACAAAAATGCCGATTCATCATCACGCAGACCATGCTCAGATGATTGCTCACACTGTCGTCGAGCCGAGGAGAAGGACGCAGCCGTTCGTAAGACCACGATGGTTGACGATGACCTGAAAGATGACAAAATCCAAAGAGACCAAGAAAGAGATCCAGACCTTGGTCTGGTCATCGGCATTCGATACCGAAGAAATGAATTATAACATGATCCAGTCAACTCGTAAACAACATTCCATTCGGTATGAATCATCTGAAGTCCTTGCTGGATCTCTAACAGCGACTCGAGTCCGACTAGGAATGAATAATAGCACCTACAGAAATCGTGAAGATTTCTTCCATCTCTAAATATCAGATATCAGAGAAGAAATAAATAGTCCAGGGAAGAGAAGTGCATACAAATAATAGTTGTTTTTTTTTCCTTTTGGTTTGAGACATATACGGAATATCGAAGTAGGATTGACTCTCTTGAGGATATTGAAAGGCACAAAAAAAAGAGGTTTTATTTTTCACCATCTATGGTTTTTCTATGGATCTTAAAATCTCTCAAAAAGTGATATTTTCCCAAAGGTAGAGGGTTTTCCCAGAAAGTTCAAAATTATTGTTCCGAAGCCCATAGTGTGTGTGTAAACAGTTTTATTGTGATATTTGTTAGGGTTCATGAACACTATCAATTTTCGTATATAAAGGGGAACATAAATACACAATTCATTTCGTGATAGTAGAGGGGATACAATCCATTTTCATATAGTGAAAGGAACACAATAACACACCCCATTTGCCTATAGTAAAGGGGACTGAATAACACATTCGTCATTCGTTATGTGCTGTCCCCTGACGAATTACTCGGCACACAGCGAGTGTAAATAAATTCTGAAAATAGCTATGGAATCAGCGTAGAGAGGTCTTCTTCACTGGGAATGTAACTTCAGGGACCCCTCAACGTATATGAAATGACTTGGTCCCCACAACTTATGTAAAACATGTGATGGTGTATGTGTGTGTATGTGGGTATTTATATGTATTTGTCTATCGACCTCATACCAACCATATTATGTCTGTTCCGCTTTTGTTTCTCAACTGTTATTAAGAATGCTTTATCAACTTTTCTCAGGCATAGGTATCATTCGTTAGTCAATTCTGATGTAAGATATTGACCCACCTCAAAAATCAGTCCTAAACGAATAAACACTTGATACAAACTCACTCACAACTACCCATCAAAATGGCGTTTGGCATAGTTCTTACATCAGAATATTTCGTTTTGTTTTGTGTTCATTACAAGTGACGACATTTCGTGAAGCGGTGAAATGACACATATGTTGTCCCACGGACATTGATGGGTACTAATCAATATGTCCTAAGGAAGTATATGATAAGAAGTCCTGAGGACATGCTTAGTGTAATAATATATTCGTTTATTGAATAAACCTATCGAAATTGTGAAATACTTTTATTGCTATTCAGTTGACAACCATTTGACAATTAATAAAAATCTCATACTGAGTGAATATATGTTACACTTAGGATGGTGTTCCTGACGACGTCCCACCATAAGCAACCATAATGAATTGAGAATGTCATTGGGACACAGTTTCAGAATGTCCAAGGAAACCAGTTGGGAAGTCCACAGTTCCTGATTTGGATACTGATTTGGGATGTCCTACGGATCCAGTTGGGAGTATTCACATTGTCCCACAAGCATTAATGGGATAAATATTCGAGATGTCCTGTGGTAGAGACGGGTGATCAAACGGGGAATTCCTGAGGACATTGTGTGCTATCTAGGTAACGTTATCACACATCACAAAAAATTTACGTCACTTTAACATTGAAACTAATGTAATGTATCGGATGTAATATATCGGATATGAAAATCACACTGGAAGCCGATATTAAAAATAAATATCCTGAGCTATTGAATACAAGTGACTTCGATTTCACAGATCTTCTGGAACAGTCATCTAGAGAGCAAACATCGAATCAAGACCCTATGTCGACTAGAGTGCAAAACATTGAACTTTTATTTTTGTTATTGAACAGTAGCGACACAATACTTTCAAGTGAAAATGATCAAACAGAAACAATTACAGCAACTCAGACAAGAGGGTCCTCTGATGATCAATACAAGGAATTCATTCGAGCAAAATCAGCTATTCTCCCTCCTTTTTGGAAAAATGAACCGGAACTGTGGTTTAATGCAATTGAAACCATTTTTAAGATCAATAACATTACATCAGAAACAATTAAATTTGGAAAAGTACTTTCTTTGCTAGATTGCAACATTGCGAAAGAAAACTCGAATTTATTCAAAATTGGAAATAATTCAAATTCATAGGTAACCTTAAAAACGCCGTTACATAATGGTCCTGCTCACAATAATATAATGGCCCATCCTCTCAAGGAAATCAACCTCTTCCCTCCTCTGAGAACCCACCAAATAGCAAAATATTCCATGACAATTGGAATGTTTTGTCGAACTCACCTTCACAATCATCAATCTCATTTATTCGTCCAGAAACCAACTCTGAAGTAACCCAAAGAAATTGCTGTCTTAGTAATCGGAATGATCTGAGCTATATTCTATTGGCCACAGCTCAGGCAAATTTGATCACTGATTCAGGAAATAAAATTACAGCCGTGCACTTCTAGATTCTGCTTCACAAACCACGTTGATTACGTCGGATGTACTGAAACGTTTGAACATCAAACCTCATAAGAGTAATTTACAGATCTCCGGAATATCCCAACGTACAACTATTATTGATCAATTGATCATTGAATCTCAAGATCCAAACCACTTTAAAATTAGGGCCAATTGTGGAGTTCTCAAAATAATAACCTGTCTCCTTCCGTAAACCAAGGTGGACACTTCGCTTTTTAGAATCCCAAATCATTTGATATCTTGATAGGAGCAAATCTTTATTATGAAATGATCGAACCAGGAATGATTAGATTAGGGCACAACTTACCAGTTTTACATTACAGTAAATTGGGATGGCTTTTAGGTGGTCCTATGCCAATGAAACATGTTTGTAATATGAGTGTTACGTTATTTTCACATATTCCAGACATTGATGAATTGATACCGAAATTTTGGCAACTCGAGGAATTAAATACTAAACGTACTCTTTCACAGAAAGATCAGATTTGTGAAAAATTATTTTCTTCGACTACACGACGCACAACGCAGGGTCGTTATCAGGTTCATCTTCTCTTCAAAGGTTCTATCAATTCATTGAATTTAGGTGACTCATTTCAAACAGCAAAAAGAAGGTTTATGTCTCTTGAGAAAAGGTTTATTAAGAATCCTATCTTACAATCCCGGTGCAATGATTTCATTGACGTATATGTACTTTTGAAACACGGTGAAGTTGTTCCTCTGACTCTGACAAATGAAAGTGGGTGTAGAAAATATTTCTTACCACATAACTGTGTGATGAAAGAAGAAAATCAATCAACGAAATTAAGGGTTGTATTTGACGCTTCTATGAAAACTACAACAGGTATTCCACTCAATGATATGATGTTTAAGGGTCCTACTGTCCAACCAGATTTATTCGATACTTATCATTTGTAGATTCAGAACATTCAAATACTTACTGTTCAACCACAGATTTGATGAAAATGTATCGTCAAATTCAAATCGCACCAGAATATTGGCATTTGCAGAATATTCTGTGGCGTTATAATCCCAACGAATCTCTGAAATGTACTGAACTACATACAGTCACATGGAACTACTTGCGCTCCATTTCTTGCCACAAGATCAATTGGCAAATGAAGGAGCTTTAACTCACCCACTGGCATCACATGCTCTTCTAAAACAATGTTATGTAGATGACATTCAAGGAGGTTCAGACACATTAGATGAGTTTCTCAAACTACAAAATGAACTTATAGATCTTTTAGGTTCTGCAGGATTCAAATTGCACAAATGGATTTCGAATTTCAGAACTGTTAGTTTCGGAAAAATCTAAAATTCACTCTGAATGAATTCATTTGAAGGAAGACAACCGTCCTATGAAAAGAACAGTTTTATCCCGTATTGCTGCACTTTTCGATCCTCTCTGTTTCATTGGGCCCATTATAGTCCTCGCAAAAATTCTCATGCAAAAGATATGGTTGAGTAAAATAGGGTGGGATGAACATTAATAGATCAATGAAAACATTTTTATGAAAATATTCATCATCTTACTCAACTATCTATTCTTCGATTTTTATTATCAGACAGAAGTATCAAAAACATACAATTCACGGCTACTGTGATTCGTCTGTATCGGCTTTCGGTGCTTGTTTGTATCTTAAAGTAATTTATGTCAATCAGATTTCCTCAAGATTAATTTGGTCAAAATCCAGAGTTACCCCTCTGGAAACTATTTCTCTTCCTAAGTTAGAATTATGTGGAGCGCTTTTGTTAGGTCGATTATGCCATAAAATTCTCCAGATACTTAAACTGAAAATTTCCCAAGTCATACTCTGGACACATTCTCAAATAGTTCTCTGTTGGATCAAAGAGTCCCCCTCCTGATGGACAACTTTTATCGCAAATAGAGTGTCCGATATTCAGGAACTTACTATAAATACTCGATGGCAGCATGTTGATTCATTCGAAAATCCAGCTGACCACATATCACGAGGTCTAAATCCATTATCTTTGATGGAATGTGACATGTGGTGGAATAGACCAAAATCCTATTAGATGTTAACATCGACTTTAGTAAAAACACGTCGATTGAAACTATTACATCTCTTCCAGAACAACGATCGATTATTTCACATATCCAAATTAGTTCAGAACCATTTCCACAATTTTTACGTTTTTCTAGTTTTATTCGCATACAACGTTCGATTGCATAGTGTATCAGATTTGTTAACAATTGTATAACTATATCAGAAAAACGAAGTGGTCCAATAACTGTTTCAGAATTAGAATTATCTCTAATGGTCATTGTGGAGATAGTTCAGGATCAGTACTTCTCCAAAGAAAGAGCCCTTCTCGCTCGTAATAAACCTCTTCCCACAGAATGAACTATTTTGCCTCTTACGCCCTTCTTGGACAAAAAGGGGATCTTACGCGTAGGTGGTAGACTCAATAAAGCTCCGATACCTGTATCTCAAAAACATCCTATATTATTGCCCACCAAAGATCATGTCGTCAATCTCATCATTTCCAATGAACATATTCGTTTGAATCATGCTGGACCACAGAATGTATTGTGTAATCTCAGGATGCGATTTTAGCCGCTAAATGGTTTATGACAGATGAAGATTGTTATCAAAAATTGTGTAAGATGCCATCGGTTTAAAGCTAGATTTGCCCATCAGCTCATGGGTTCATGGGCATAGATTTTGGTGGACCAATTATGGTAAATCACTAAATCATATATTGCTTTGTTGGTTTGTATGCATCCCAAAGCGATTAATTTTGAAATAGTGTCCGATCTTACAACGGATATGTTTCTCTTGGCATTGAAACGTTTCATTTCAAGACGTGGAAACCCCATAACAATTTTCAGTGACAATGACACGAACTTTCGAAGAGCAAATAATTCTCTGCATGAAGTTTATTGTTTTTCCAAGAGAGAAAAACACAATTCATGACTTTTTGTCAACTAGACAAATTGCATGGAAATTCATACCTCCCAACAGTCTACATTGGGGTGGCCTTTTGGAGGCAGGAATTAAATCAACAAAATATTACTTGATGTTAATATATTATTGATTATTCAAATTTTTTAGCTAAAACTTTATTGACTTTTGAACATTTGATTACTCTTTTGGTACAAATCGAACACTAAATTCTAGACCACTTTGTCCCATGTCTTCGGATCCTTCAGTTCTCAGTTTTCTAACACCATTTTCTAATATGAGAATCCCTTACAGCACTACCGGAAAAACACTTTTCTGAGATACCTGAAAACCTTCTCAAGATGTGGGAACAGTGTAGTCAATTACTTAAGTTTTTTTGGAAAAGGTGGGCGTTGGAATATTTGAATAGGTTGCAACACCGCCCCAAATGAATGGACTTCATATAAAAATCTTAAGGAAAATAAGGTAGTGTTAGTAAAAGAGAAGTACCCCTCTTGAATGGGTTTTGGCTAGAATTGTTGAAATTATGCCAGGACCTGAGAATAAGGTAATAAAAAACAATAATGGGTGTACATCCGCTCAATCACTAAATTATGCCCTTTATCTCAAGAGTTTTTATGAAAGCCGCTGTCTTAAGTGGGGGGGGGAGGATGTTGTGAGTTGGTTCACCAAATATTTCATATAACCAAAACCCCCTATGTGATGTTCTACAGTTTCGGCTTGTAACTAGGCAACGGAAAATTTTGATTATAGTAGATTGATATTTGATACATGTCAACAACTCGTATTTTAGCCCGCAATTATATTGTATTGAAGAAGACAAATCGTATCTATACAAAACCCAACCCAAAGGTTTTTCGCACTCAACGCAAACCCATCAATTATCTAGTGCACAAACAAAATATATCACATACATACGACAGGGAACTTCTTGCGATTAATGAATCCATAAAACATTTTCGTTTCATGCTCGAGGGGCGTGAATTTATCATATATTCTGATCACAAACCTCTTATTTTTGCCTTCAGTAAAAAACCAGAAACAACATCTCCGAGACAAATCAGATACCTGGATTTCATTAGTCAGTTTTCTACCGATATCAGACACATTTCTGGATCTTAGAATGTTGTTGCTGATGCTTTATCGAGAATTTCGGATATTACACTACAAAATACCTTAGACGTTAACAAATGGAAAGAAGAACAACTTGAAGATTATGAACTTAATCTGGAAAAACATCTCTAAAACGGAAGAAAATTCAAATTCCCGGAAATAATATCGAAATTTACTGTGATGTTTCCACTGATTGTATCAGACCATACGTTCCCGCAATTTTCAGAAAACAAATATTCAATAAATTTCATGACCTTTCTCACCCAGGTACCAAAGCAAATATGTTTGGTTCAACGTTGAAAAAGACATAAGGAAATGGGTTCGAAATTGCATTCCATGTCAAAGATCTAAAGTGATTAAACAAGATTCCAGAAACAAGATTTGAACACATCAATATTGATATCGTAGAACCTTTGCGCCCTTCAATGGTTACCATTATTGCCTGACATGTAATGACCGTTTTTCCAGATGGGTAGAAGCATTTCCTATGGAAGACATGTGTGCTGGAACAGTGGCAAGAATTTTTTATAATGGATGGATCACTAGATTCGCAGTACCCGTTAGGATCAAGGAAGACAGTTTGAGAGCTTCTTATTCCACGAGTTTTCTTAAATAATGGGTTTCCATCACCTCAGAGCCACAGCATATCACCCAAGCTCCAATGGAATGATTGAACGTTTTCACAGAATAATGAAAACTGCTCTTAAATGCAACTCAACTGGAAAATGGTCAGAGGACTTATCAACTATTCTTTTTGGTATACGAGTCTCACCAAAAGAAGATTTGGATGGTATAAGTAGTGCTGAAGTGGTATATGGGATGACTTTAAGAATTCCTGGAGAAATGGTTATTGATAATTCAAGTTTTATTCCCAACCACGAAGAATTTTTATTGAGTCTCAAGAAGAAGATGGGAGAAATGAAGACAATAGAAGGTTCCGATCACAGCAATAGGAAAATATTCATTTATAAAGAACTGCCTAGTGCTACCCATGTCTTTGTGAGAGTCGACGCAGTTAAAAAGCCTTTACAACAGTCATACTCTGAACCTTATAAGGTTTGAAACGAAACAATAAATATTTCACGGTGATAATCAATAACAAAGAAAAAAATATATCCATTGAGAGACTCAAACCAGCCTTCATGGAACTCCAGGATGAGAATGTTACGAATAAAGACAATAAGAGTCCACGGCACCCTTAGTGAGGAATCACACTGATCGACCAGGACCGATCGTCCGCGACCGTCCACCTACGACCAAAAGTAGAAGTAGATCAATGAAAACTTTCAAAGTCACACTGATCGACCATCCACGACCAACCACTAGAATAATTTTGTAAATCTGACATTAATTTGACATTCGAAAGGTTATGTGAATTGTCTGTTCATTTATTGAAAATACGTTAAATTCATAATATCAATAGTTTTTAACAGACATTTTATTTTTCCGGTAGGAAATATACCTATTTACATGAGTTTGTTGAAGTCAAAAGTTCATCATAAATGTGTGTCAAAATGACATTACGTCAGGATAGTGTGACTACAATTTCGAACATGGTCTTTGAAAAACGGTCAATGACGATTATACAGTGTGAGTTGTGCGATAAGAATATACGTGTTAGAAATTTTGGTCGTAGGTGGACGGTCGCGGACTGTCGGTCCTAGTCGATCAGTGTGATTCCTGGCTTACAATAGTGAAACTGCATCTGATAAGGTTTCCGAGGATAAGTTTTCTGGAAGAAGAGTAACATTTTTTGTTCAGTATACTCAAACACTCATTCAAAGGGGGGGAGTAATGTGGTGCAACTCGGTATATGAGTTTGGAGTTGAATGAGAATAAAACAGTTAATTTTAAAAAAGGTTGACAATTTTGTGAATATCGAAGTGAATATCTGAAAGAACGTCATTGTCATGAATCAAAGAAGAAAACGTATCGTGACAGGTTTGCCACTTTGCAAGCTTACCTCCAAATTTGGGTAATTCCAGTTTTGGCCATCTTACGTTTTGTTCCCTGGGGGTATGCATTGTACTATTTATAGGGAGAGAGACATTATTTGGATCATCAAACAACTGGGTGTAAACTGCTAGACAGTGAAAATAATTATCTTGAAACTTAATAAAAGTGTCATTTTCGACTGCCAAGATATTAGGCTCCTGGTTCGCTAATATCACATTATGATATGTATCGAATGCTTCTTTGATAACTTTAATGTGCCGATATCGACATTTGAAGTTGCCGTGACCAGTTTTATCTGTAAGGGATTGATCAGCAAATTTTCCTAATTCTGACATTTTTATAATTTCAGTACCCCTTTTGGGCATTGGCTTGTTTCAACTTTTTTGATATCTCTGCCATAACTACGAATGTATAAAATAATAACTAGCACGCCACTGATAAATAGCTAACTGGAAAATTAATAAAAAAAAAAATCGATTATTTCAGAACTTTGAATTATATAGGTATGAGTAATCACAGTAAAGGTAAACCAAATTGAAATGCAAAATAAATTTATTCACAAATGCTTGTGATTCTTATTGAAAGTAAATATACATTTTTTGCAGTTCTTTCGGAGAACTGCTTAGCAAGCGAGTGAAATATTGTTAACGAAGACAGAATTTAATACTTTCAGTAGGATATGAGCATAAAAACATCGAAAGAACGAAATTCCGATGGATTTATCTTTAGAAATAATGAATATAATGTACGGTAATCAAAATGAGAATTTAATATTCCGAGGTAGATGGACCACTTTATGGGCATTAAAAAAAAGACTAGGGGACTGTAAAGGCTGAGTTCTAATATTTTTTTGAATATCAATTTATCTACCGATCAATGGCAATTCTTAAATACAAAATGTTGACTAATCTCTTGTAACTTCGTGATCTTCACTTCTGTGCACAGAATTTCCTCCTCAGTTCTTCTGTCTTCGAAACACGTATGAGTTTCTTTTCTTTCAGAAAACGAGTAGCACTCGCAACTTCGAGATACCAATTCAAAGTATGAATGAATTACCTATTAAAAACAACGGTCCGTACTACCGTTCGGGATCGACCCCCTCGTGCGTAGATAGTACCAAGATATGCCATTGAAAACAGCGCGAAAGACCATTTTTTTACTTAAATGAATTAACTCAAATCGAGTTCCGTACATATAACGTGTGTAACAATTGTTACGAAGACGAAACAAATAGTATTTAAAACTGACAATTTGATTCATGTATAAAAACTCGCATATGCCACAGTGCATTTGTCACTTTGACAACGGCAAAAGTTAACTTCAACTTTTACAGCGACAAATACAGTAGTGGTTTTTTCACTTATTCATTTGTTTATAAATTATCGCGGTGTTGATTGCCAAAATGAATAGTTTGACATTGATATGTTTCTGAATTTCTTATTCATTGAACTGTCCTGCCGAATTACACTCGAGGTTTGTATTGATATCGGGTAAATTTGTGTTGTTCAAATTCTTAACTGTTTCCTTTTGCAATTTGACTCGAATAACTGTCAACCTAAAAACCACTCCACCTTCGGTGTCTTAACGAAATTACCGTTACCTGACGGATAAAAGCACCAAATTTGGTTTGAAGGTATCTTAGATAATATTAATGAATGTTAGCCTAGGAGCCCTCTCTAAACAATTTTATGTACGGCTCTAAAATCCAAATTGGCCGATAAATACGTCAAAATATCACGTTTAATACAAGCTAGTTCAATATAAATTTTGTATTACAGCGACAAACCAGCTAAGTATAATACAAACTAACTTAGGGTAGTCTACATATTAAATAATATACAATAAAAGATATCCCTATCATTAATTACAGTAATTTATAAGTAAAAATGTAACGCTAATAAGAGATCCAAAAAAAAGTTATAGCTATTCGTTCCATGGAATTCCGTATGCAACAGTCATGGTAAATAACATTTGCATTTGCATAGTCGTGAGCAGTCCAGATTGGCTTTTCCACATTTGCAGTTGCTGCAGTCCCCTTTGCAGGAACATTTAATCAATTCCTGGCATGACCGTGAAACCTCTGAAATTGTCATCCAAACTGATACCCATGACTCTAAAACCTTATTCCAAGCAAAATCATGCGGCGAAGGAATCACTTGCTGTGTTTGTGTGCTAGTCGTCCAAATACCGACTTGATAAACTACCTTACGGATATGTTGTAGAAGAGCATCCTCAGTTGGTGGAAGTTTGTCCATTGCTCGATTCTTCTGACAAAAGACCTCCTTTCTTATCTGGTTGATACTGCTGAAAGGAGTGGTTTTATCATACAGAACAGCAGTCAGTCGCTCCAGCTTCTGAAAGTGTTCGGAGTCAGCTTTCAGCAGTTGTAATGGATGAGTAGCTAAATACACAAATGTATCAGTGACGTCTTGAAATGCTTGCCATGCTTCCCAAATAGACTTCTTACTCTTACCTTTGAAGGCGGAGTTTGTGTCACAACCAGAGAATGAGTGAAACACAGGTAGTGCTCGTGATTTTGACTCCCCCAGGCTAATACAGATCGCGTTGTGTGGAAAAACCTGTTATGCTTGCCCATGCCAAAGGCCACCCATATATCGGCCAAAGGTTGAGTCACTATTAGTTTATAGAATGTGCCAATAAGGATGACATCTGTGTCTACAGTACGCACAAGAATACTCGTTGCCCCTAGCTGTAGTGAATGGAGTCCATGAACCACAATCCTTGTATCTGCCTCTTCATGATTGCAGTTTTCCATTGGTATGTTTGAACCAATGTGTGCAACTGCTTTCCCTGATGTGACATATATATATATATATATATATATATATATATATATATATCACATGGTGTTGCCAGACACTTTCCTTCTAATCCCTTTACATCTTTTTCCCCGGGTAGACCCCTTCCCACTAAACAATATCAAATTGCTGCAAATTTTCAGCAAAATTTGTTTTGCGAGTGTAAACTTTTCAGTTAATTGCCAGCAAGTTTTCTCATAGATGGCATCTTCCCCTTCTTAAACTTACAAAAGTAAACTTGTTTTTTGCGAGTTTACAGACAATTTAATGTGAGATATAACTGAAGTTATCAGGAAGTTTTTACTTGAAAACTTCTATGAAAGTCTACAAAAAAGTTACTGAAAATATCATGTGAATTCATTGAGAATTGCTGTGAGAGCGGAGAATGAGCTTACAACAATATTGATTTATATGACTTTAAGGTAAAACACGATTAAATTTCCACAGATTTATTATCTTCGCGACATGTTTCGATCCACAATATCTTTCTCAAGCGAATGTAGCACACTCTGTACTACATTTGCTTGAGAAAGATACTGCGTATCAAAACATGTCGCGAAGATAATAAATCTGTGGAAATTTAATCGTGTTTTACCTTAGTGTCATATACCTACTTACTATGGATTTCCATCAAGTAACGGCCACGGCAATCAAAAGAATATTGATTTATTTTTATTATAATATCTTTATACACATTTTCTACAGCTTCAATTATTATATGTAATATTTTAAAACTACTGATTCCAGTAAAACTATTGAGAGCAGTCACTTGTCAAAAGTTCACATAATGTCAACACTTCTTCTTCTTGTTGATTGGAGACTTTCTACTTCAAAGCGATTCATTTTTTGTGCCTTTCTGCTGTATTCGAAGATCCAGGTGAAACTCTCTGCATTGGTAGCTTCTAGGAAGTTACAGCCGTTTTTTTTTCAACATACTTTCTTGGAGATATTCTCAGCTGAAAAAAAAACAAAAGTTCACTTAGTATTTCAACTTAAATTTGAAGAACCTTTTCACCTTTACTTTATTGAAGTAATCACTTTCTGTGAAGTTAAGAGAACACACTCTCATGAATTTGGTACCTGGTTTTCCAATTTTTAACATCAAAATCGAAGCCTTCTGATAGTCAACCAGAAGCTTTGTCAGCGATGTTCGTCCATTTTGCTTTCAATGTAGACCTTTCGTTGTCCGGGGAAATGAAACGAGCGTTCAGGAAGTTTTTTCTCCCAGGAATTACGAAGAGGCACTGAACAATACCGACTCATGATCAAAACTTTAAAACATATAAAAAATATCTTAATAAATGATTAAATCAAACCGCTTTCTCATATGTAAACAAACAAACAAATTAACAAATACTGTCTATCTAGTTTTGGTTCCAGATTCGTCCACCAGTTGTCGTATCGCGTATTGCATTGCCAATATTGCATGTGGAAGTTCACCACCAACTCCCATATTAAATTTATAGTAAGATTCTTGTTTGAAAATTGCAATAATTTCATTTTTGTAAGTTTTACGAAGGAAGCTTGTAGTGACTTTTCATTTGAAAACTGAGAAAAACACATTTACAGTAAACCTACATCAAGTTTGCAAAGATATATTACAAAAGTAACAATAATTCATACTTGCTGCAATATTTTGTAATTTACAATGTTTAGTGGGTTTAAACTGTCTGGAATGTAGGTGTCCCAAACAACATCTAACCTTCGGGAATTTTCCAGCTGCTTATAAAGGTAAGGTAGAAATATCTTATCAGCATATTGATTAAAGGTTTGTTTGTTTTCTCTTTATTGCCTTTGCCAGCTTCGAAATATTAAACTTCAGATGACAAGATTTATGCCATGAAGCGGAATGAGAAGCAAAGTTAACTAGCATTTTCATTTATTCCAAAAGACAGTTCAACTCGGAGATCATCAATGCTTCGAAAATGTTCTACATTCTTTAGGAATGTAGTATCATTCTGGCAAATCACGCATCGATCCCAGTTCACATCCATGTTGAATTATCCTGGAAAAAATGGTCGGAGGTAATACCACAAGAGCTCAGATTTAGTCGGATATTTTTTTGTGGTTGTTTTCGAATACTTACTTTTATTGACAATTTAACGAGAACTGTTTCAGAACAAATCGAGTTAAATTACCTACATGAAAGTAAGTATGTTGAAGAGTTTACCTGTAAGTAATTCCCTTATATCCGAGTTCGAAAGACGATTTTTCCAAAATGAAAAGTTTATTCTTGATTGACGTGACTTATTTATTTATTTTTTTTACAACTGTTTTTTGTTTCCAGAAATTACGAATATTCATATTTAAAAATCAAATGAATAGTAATATACAATGTGTGACAAAATTAAAGGCAAAATACATATAAATTATAAAAAGTTCAACAAATTATACAACAAAGTATGGGAAAACCACCGGAAAAAATATCCTGCTAGATCTGAGCTCGCGTGGAATTTGGTAAGACAATCCCATGAATTCATGAATATAAAAAATGATGTCGCTCAGAGATAAATCATTTAGTAGATATAAGCGCACAAGGCTTACCAGAACATTGGAACAACTACAAAGTCTTAAGATATGAAACTAAATATACCATCTTTCGCGAGAAAAAAGCTTACTTTCAGTTTCGAGTCAATAACAACAGAAACAACCGGCAGTTCTGGAGAGAGCGGAAAAATCTTGGTATTCATAATTAAAACGCCTCTCATGATATTCCCGATCAACTGAAGAATGTTTCCAACATTCTCTTATTTCGTGAATTCCTCCCGTAGCGATCTTCCTCTTGACCTCAATACTATAAACTATTATTCCAACCGTTTACGACCAGGCATTAGCAACTTCTCTTTCTCTCCTACTACAGAATCTGAAATATTCAAAACACCATCAAGTCAAATGCAACTGGTGTCGATCAAATAAATATAACATATAGCATTACTGTCCTGTTATTCTTTCAGTTATTTGCCACATTTTCAGCTTCTGTATCAATAAAAACTTTTTCCCTTCCATATGGAAAAAATCGTTCATCCTCCCACTGCCCAAAGTACTTAATCCCGATGATATGAAATCGCTTCGACCAATAAGCATTCTGTGCACGCTTTCCAAGGCATTTGAAAGAAACATATTTCTCCAAATGCAAACGCACTTGGGAGCGTTCAATATTATACCTTCATGCCAATACGGTTTTAGGCCTCAGCATAGCTGCGTGACCGCTATCCTCAAAGTTACAGATGACATCTTCTCTGCTATGGACCGAAACCAATTGACGGCATTGGTTATGCTTGATTATACAAAAGAGTTCGACAGGATTAAACATCAGCTATCATTTGCTATTTTACATTTCATCGGATTTTCTACAGATTTTCTACAGATGCAGATTCAGTCCTATTTATCTAATAGAATGCAAGCGGTTATGATGCAAAGGGGTGTCTCTGAGTTTTTGACTGTGGAGAATGGGGTTCCTCGGGGATCGATTTTGGGCCCACTGCTCTTCATTATTTATACTCATGAATTCCGTAATCATATACATTTCAGCAAGTGTCACTTTTATGCCGACGACACGCAAATTTTCAGTCATTTCCAGACAGTGGTCTAATGGAAGCAAATTCTCAATTGAACGCAGATTTAGAGTCGATTATATCAATTTCTGAGAAGTTTTGTCTCTCAATAAATCCTGGAAAGTCTGTGGTACTGTTGTTCGGTGGGAAAGTGGCTCGATCTCGTTGACATGATGCGTTGAAGATCAAAATCAAGGATAACTCTATTTCTCCCTCTGATAGTGCTAAAAACCTAGGAATAATCTTGGATTCCTCTCTGAGTTTCACTAATCATGTCAACTTGGTGATAAAACGACCATTTTGCAATCTGAAATTGATATACGCCAACAGAAAATTTCTCGATAAACGTGCTAAAATGTCATTATATTATGCGAATCCCTGGTTCTTTCGCACTTGAACTATGGTGATATAGTATATGGACCTGCCATTACAAAAAGAGGCTCGCAACAAATCCAGCTAGTTCAGAATTCCTGTATTCGTCTGATCTGTGGATCAGCGAGCTCATTCATATCAACCTCTAAATGAGTTGGGATGGCTAAATATTGAGAAGAGAAGGATTCTGCGTGCCTGTACCTACGTTATTTCATAAGATAGTCACTACCCAAAAACCACCATATCTATACCGAAAGATCACTTTTCCATATCCATAACGTCAATGTACGATTCAAATCTCGGCTCACGCCACCCATCCACACCCCAGCTCAATATCGGTCCTCTTTCTCATACACAATTAGCAAGCTTTACAACTGGATTCCGGAAGCCCTGAAGGGAATGAACATTCTGAGTTTCAAAAGACATTTGAAAAATATCCTTCGTAGGTACCTGTGATATGAATTTCTGATGGGTATTCTCCTGAACTGAGCTATCCTAATTAGTTTGTTATTATTACTAACTTAGGCGTTACTTCTTGTATTAATCTAGACTTAATTATTGAATTGGATTAGTCTATTATTGTATATTCTTATTGTCGTATTTCTTTTCTATTTGTAGTTTATTTTTCTTTGTTTTTTTTACTTTCAAGGTTGAGTGGTAGAAAGCACTTGCCTGACCCCTGTGGGCAAGTCAAAAGCTAACTCTGCCTTTTGGTAGATTTATATTTTTTAATGCTAATGGTTGTTATTTCTCTGCTTCTACCAATAAAAGCGTTTATTATTATTATTATTAATTAAACTTTAATAAACTAAAATAATAAGTAGAAGAATAATGTTTAGAAAGAACAATACTTAACGAAATATTATTTGCTGTTTAATTCTGTTCTTGACAATCTTGACATTTACAATTGTCAAACTGACGCGCAACGCTTGCTAAACGAACATGCTAGCGTTGCTAAACGAACATGCTAGCGTTGCTACGGTAACGTAATTTATCCGATATTTTTATCCACTTGCATTTCTGTTCCTTCCTATTTAGCCGATAGCAAACTACGATTTTTGTATTCACAAATGGGAATAATTATACATGAGTAGGATTGTCATATAAATAAACTGAATTGAAATCTAAGATGTTAATTATTATCAAAATAAATTAAGGTAAATTAATCCAGGGTTAATTAAGGTAAAAGAAATTAAGTTAATCCAAGATGGTCACCATAATAAATTGTAAAATTATTGTTAAAATTGTTATTTCCATCAACCGGCTGCCCCCTTGCAAGCAACCCTCAGAAGTCTTCGAGAGACTTGTGCGAGCGAGAGACCTTTTAACGTGCGATGTCATGCACGAGGTCGGTGACGGCGCGGTGAAATCCCGTGTACCTTTGTATCGCAAGCAAGAACACTACCGGCGCGCCGCCAAGACCAATGCAATACAACATTACAAATCTGGAAGTACTACCGCGTTGTCTAAAAGGTACCGTGAAATATAGAAATGTATGTTTCGGTAATTGGACAACGTTGACGCATATTTGGGTTGGAGGCTCTCATGGTCCAAAGCAATGTCTTCGTGGATTGCGAAATATAAAGAAAAATTCAAAAAACACATAATTTTTCTAAAATTTTTTGAAATTTCAGAGGGCTCCTAGGCTAAAATTAGTAAGTATACCCTAAGGTACCTTCATACCAAATTTGGTGCTTTTATCCGCCAGGTAACGGTAATCTCAAAATGCAGCTCTAAGCCACCTCGCTATTAGGTGTCGTGTTTTTAATAGTTGACAGTTGTTATTCTCGTCGAATTGCTAGGAGGCCGTTTCTCATTAAACAACCCAAATTTACCCGATAAAATACAAACCACTTGTGCAATTATAACTTATATTGTAGATTTTGACTTCCTCGGCAAAAGTGTCTATGGGCGCAACAAAATCGGCCAACTAGTTTTTGAGATACAGGGTGTCAGAGATGAAAAGTGAAGCTTTTTGCTAAGAATTTTTAACAATTCCAAGAGTTGACAAAACGCCCTTTTATTTTTGCAATAATGGTCACCTTGATCTCGAATCCATTATACTTTATCATTTTGTGCTCTGCAACAGGGTGAACAAAGAAAATTCCAATTGGATAAATTTTATACCAACCAAGTGTCAGTTCTTTAATGCGAAATGAATACTCAATATAGCCAGGATGAACTCCCTCAATCTCGACCAATTCAATTTAGATGAGAAAATATGCTATATGATTTTTGTGGAATGTGGGGTTTCTGCAAAATACGGGATATTTTCCAAACAAGCCGACGTAAAACTAGGAGGGATATTTGGCATACAATCAACAAATTAATGGTGAAGGTGGGTGTTATATACTAGTCGGCCGATTTTTTTGTGCCCATGGACACTTTTGCCGAGGAAGTCAAAATCTACAACATATCATAAGGATTTTGCGGGATCCTTTGCCCCATTATTCTATTAATTTAATTCTGGCACCATATCTTGGAGATAATTCAGATTAATTTAATATTTGCAGGAACATTTTAGTAATTTTCTGCTAGAATCGAGGAAGGTGAGGTCATTCAGAGAGTGATATCATCATATCTAAGAATATATCACCCGTCTAGCATAGGTCCCTAGGTCATACAGGGCGATGAGGAGAAAATGGGAAAAAGAATTGAAAAATTAAATTGGTCATAGGTGGCTATGATTTGAATTTCTGGATCAACATTTGATTCTGAAGCATATTTCCTCGTATTTTTTTTTAAACAAAGCAAATTTTTTAATCTCCCCCCTAATATTAGGGTCGAATAAAATGAAATTCTGGTGTTTGCAATTCAGGTTTGGGATGAAGCAGAGGTTTCTATTAAGAATAATTGTTTTTTAAAATCAATAATTAAAAAGTTTTCCATATGCTGCGAACTTTATGCCGTACACTGTATAATATCTACTTTCAACAGATGCCATCCTTTAACATTTATTTTACTTATAAATATCTAAAAATTTTAAGTGTGATGTCTATTGGTAATCCCAGTCAGAATTAAATAGTAGTTTCATTGAGTATGCATGCGTGATCTGAATTTAAATTGAAGTGTGAAGCACCGGTTTCAGAATTCAGGACTGACAGAGGAGTTGCTGGCGCACTAGAAATTGAGAGGTTCTTATTTTGGACCTCCAATTGTCCTCAATTTTATTTTCAGTTTTAATTTTTCTGTCTGTTATGCCGTAAATTTAATCTATTTATATTTAATTACAGGCGCGAGCCTTCCTTTTAATAAAAACTGTTCCCCAAACTTATTTTTATATTTTAATGAATTGATAATGGTAGTAATCAAAGATCGTTTATTTACGAATTATGTGGATGCATGTTGAAAATATTATACAGGGTTGAAAAGTGTTAGAAATGATGTTATCTAATATGCTCTGTATACTTATTTTACGTTGTTATGTTATGGTTACGATTTATGTTTATCCAGACACATGATGTCAGAAATTCATAAGTTAAACTTCAGTAAAAGTTTATCTTGAGTTAATTTTCTTCAAATCACACTCTGCTAACAAAAAGTCCCTATGAGACACAATTCTCGATTATATTTTTTTCAGGACGTCCGCTATTTCATTTCCTTTTAAGCCAGTTTGACGAGGTCTTGTTTTATTACCCCCGATAAAAGTTAAAATTTTTTTCAGATATTCCAAAGGAACAAACTGGCTAATTTTCAACACAACATTAATTACTGAATTAATAATTAATAATGTACAAAATTTCCCTCATCAAAGAATATCGCTTTCACCTGAGTAATTTCCCGATATTGTGGCTGATTTTCACATAATATATTCAATACGACCAGATGGATGATATGGGTTGTCAGTGTTTTAACAAGACAGAGAAACTGATGGATTCTTCTTTGGTATAGATTGAACAAAATTGTTCTACGAATACATAAAAGAAAAGTATATACAGTGAGGACCAAAAGTCCGTCGCCTTCCTCGTGACTCCTTTATTTTACATATTACAAAAAAATTTAAATACATTAGTTATATGGTTCCATTCGATCTGTTGGTTTAAGTTTTATTTTTACAGAGTATCTCAAAAAAACGCAGCGAATTGGAAGTTTATTTCTTAAAATAGGACACCCTGTATATCATTGCATGATCGGTTAGGGATGATCATAAGGAATACAACCATATTAAGTTTGATGCTGTTATCGCCTATTATTTTATACATAAGCCCAATGAGTGGGAGAGGGAAACTTTTTCTGGTGGGTCAATAAATTCTCTCTAACACTCATTAAGTTTATGAATAAAATAATAGCATCAAACTCACTGCGATATTTTGGGACACTCTGTATAGATGAAACTTAAACCATTGAAGAGATCGAATGAAACCCTACAATTTACGTATTAAGGTGGCCGTTTACTGTCATGCATTCGTACTTCCACGATTCCGGCGAATCGATTACACTTTAAAAGCTCAAATTTGGCAAATACATTTAGAACATATTAGAATACTTGTTGAATAATATCGAGAATAATTTTTTTCCAAAAATTCATGATTTTTTTTTGCGTAAACCAATAAATCGATAAAATGCACGTTTCTATATTATTTCATGTCGACAAAAACATCAATTGAAATCGTTCAAAACCTAAAGCAAGACTTCACACAACGTTGTTGACGAGAAACTATGGAAGTAAGAATTTGGCGGCAATGTACCAAAATCTAGCAAATTTATAAAAATTGGCTCTTTTAACCGACTCGGTAACTTCACCATTTTGCAGATAGACAGCGCCAGAGAGAAATTCATTGAACACAATAGAAATACTACGTAAACAAACATGAATGAACCGGAATAAGGGTTTGTCCACAATAAACAAGCACAACACTTGTTGAATATTTGGTATAACTTGAATAAATATATTTGTGGAGAATAACTTTCTGATAATCTTTATTTCATGTTGACATACATTCTAATCAATATCGGTAACTAACTAACTTGTTTTTTTTTTTATGACATCAGTATTGTATATAGTGTCCTCATTCAACACCCCTTCTAAATGCTGATAAATAAATAACATTTAAATAACTATAAAAAGAAATTTTGTGAACAAAGGCAAACCTAAAGGTTTAGTCAGTATGTCTGCCTTTTGATCCGCACTAGGCACATACTTTAGTGTTATGACATTTTTCATTATATTATCCTTCACAAAAGAGTATTTAATTTCAACGTGTTTAGATCGCTTATTGATTTGATTTGATTTCGTAAGAGATATGACACTCTGATTATCCTCCCATATAGATACAGATTGTTGAAATATAACTCCGAAATCTTCCATGATTGACTTGATCCAAATTGCTTCTTTGATAGTTTCGCTAAGTGCTATATATTCCGCTTCGAAAGAAGATGTAGCCACCAACGATTGTTTTCTCGTGGTCCAACTAACAGGATTACCGTAAACAAATGCTACGTATCCTGATGTAGATTTTCTATCTTCCAGATCATTTCCCCAGTCGGCATCACTATACATTTCTAAAACTTGATAGTTTCCTTCTCTAAAATAGTGTAGTTCCAAGTCAATTGTCGATTTCAAGTATCTCAGTACTCTCAAAGCATGTTTATAATGAATTTGACCATAGTTATTGCAAAAGCGACTCATATAATTCGTTGAAAAATTGATATCGGGTCGTGTTCCTGCTGCAATATATATCAAAGAACCAATAAGTTGACGAAAAGGAAGATTTTCTATAGTTGTGTCAGCTTTTTCAAGTTGTAATTTGTTTTCCATAGGCGTCAAAGTGTTTTTCGCATCTAGCTGATGAAAATTTTCTATAACTCTACAAATCATAGTCTTTTGGGAAATGATCATTCTATCAGGCAATAAACGTATTTCAAGTCCAAGAAATTTGAAGTCTTTTTCAACTTCAAGGTCAGTTATTTCGAATCGTTTCTTGAGCGAATTTTTGAAAATTACGATCTGATTCATATCGGTAGATGCCATTAAAATGTCATCAACAAATAGTAAGACAAACAATTTGATCTCACCGATATTTTTGATGTACAAACAGGTATCTCCTTTAGAGTGATAAAAATCATTCTCTCTCATAAAATCATCAAAAACTTTGTTCCAATTCTTTGGAGATTCTTTCAGTCCATAAATAGATTTCATTAATTTGCACACTTTGTCCCCTTCTCGAAATCCTGGAGGTTGCCTGATGTAGACATCACCATTGATTGGGCTGTTTAAAAAGGCTGTACGAACATCCATCTGCATGACAAAAAGTTTCTTGACAGCTATCAGTGAACGCATAATTTTGACTGAAGTCATTTTTGCCACAGGAGCGTAGATATCTGCATCGACATTTGTTTGTTGAAAACCTCGTGCCACTAATCGAGCCTTATAGACGTTGTTCGATTTTATTCTCAATACCCATTTGGTATCAATGACCGGACAATCTTCTGGTTTGCTCACTAATTTCCAAACTTTATTCTCCTTCATTGAATCCAGTTCACTATTCATTGCAGCTTCCCATTTTACTTTTTCTTCTGTGGACATATTTTTCAAATCTTCGTATCTCACGTCATTTTGTAGGCACAAATTTAGTTAAAAATCATTTTGCCAAATAGGTTTGGTAGTTTTGCGAGTAGGTCGTAATGATTCATGTTGTTGAGATATACCAGACATGATTATCTCTTCTGATTGCCCTTTTTCATTTTCAAAATTAGGAGATGTAATAGATTTGATATACGTTTTGGATTCATCAAAAATAACATTACGAGCACTAAATATCATCCCGTCATTCTTCATCAATTGGTAGCCATTACTTGTATAACCTACCTACCATTCTACAGCTTTGGGATCAAATTTTGATCTCTTTTCTTTTGGTATGTGAGCAAATGCTCGACATCCAAAAATTTTCAAATTGCTCAGGTCGACGATTTTTCCATACCATAGATTTGCTGGCAGCTTTCCATTTATAGTGTAACTTCGGTTAATAATATACACTGCTGTCAGCACTGCTTCTGCCCACAAACTCTTATTCATACCACTGTCGCATAACATCGCTCTGGCTCTCTCAGTTATTAGTCTATTTAAACGTTCAGCTTTGCCATTCAGCTCCGGTGAATACGGTACGGTATATTCGACTTGAATACCTTGCTTTTTACAGAAACTTTGGAATTTTTCAGATTTGTATTCAGATCCATTATCGCATTTGAAACAACTTATTTTTGTGTTCATTTTTGAAGTTGCCATTTTTACGTACTCCACGAACTTATCGAATGCTTCAGATTTGTTTTTCATGAGGTAGATAACCGTAAAATGAGTGAAGTCATCCAGAAATGAAATGAAATACTTTTGATCATTCATTGACGGTGGATTGACAGGTCCGAAAATATCAGAATGAACAAGTTCGAGACATCTTTTGGCTGGTGTGGTATTGTTTTTCCAAGAAAGTTTCGTCATTTTACCCTCCGCACACTCCTTGCAAACCTCTATTGATAAATCTGGATCATTTCGATTAATATTCGGCATCATTCCCGCTTTCACCAATTTGCTCAAACCCGACATGCTTATGTGTCCAAGCCGTCTATGCCAGAGCTTAACATTTGCTTTGATTTCACAGGGATAAGCTTGATTTGAAACTTGCTTTACAATAAAATCCAAACGATAAAGACTGTTGTCTATTACTCCTGAAGCAATAGTTTCGTCATCTTTCCGAATTCGAACTGTAGCTGAATCAAAGATGACATTGTAGCCTCGTTCTGTAATGGCACGAACTGACAGTAAATTATATCGTAATCCAGGCACATAATAAACATTGTCAAAAGTACAAATGTTCTTGGAAATTTTATTGACAAGATGAAGTTTCCCTGTTTTTATGCTTTCCATAGTATCTGTGTTAGCAATTTTTATTTGAACGGGTTTCGACAAAGACACTATTTCGCTTAAATATTCTTCAGAATTCACATAATGATTCGACGCACCAGAATCAAGATACCAGCTTATTTCAAAAGGTTTCTGATTTGATTGACCATCATTGGAAGTTAAAAAAGCAAATTCATTCTCAATTTCTTCGCTGTCGCTGTCAGAATTTTCATTTTGTACAACATTGAGCTGTTGGTTCGTATTTTTCTTGAAGAAATAACAATTCGACTTTTTATGACCCTTACGGCCACAGAAATTACATATCAAATTTGTTTTCGAAATTTTACTAGTACTTCCCTGATCAGAAATCGTTCTCGATGCGGCAAATGCATGTTGATTTTTATATTTCATTTTTGATTTTTCCTCTTTCTGTTTAGAACCATCAACTACAGAATTACTTTTCAGTTTCATATCATATTCGGCCAACCTCCTCTTCACATCATCCAATTTCATGTCACTTTCATGGAAAGTTTCGAGGGCCGTGACAACTGACTCGAATTGGGTAGGAAGGGTATTCAAAAGTATACAGCAGTAATCGGATTCATCTAATTTTGCTCCAACATTTTTCAGTTCCCGCATGTTGCTATCGAATGCAATGAAATGGGATTCCAGTGTTTTCTTGGCATCATATTTGAGTTCTACAATTTGCTTCAGCAAAAGCCTCTTGCTACATGGTCCCCTCTTCTCGTAGGTATGGCATAAAGACTTCCAAATATCAAAACTGGTTGAATTGTTCCTGATATGTTCGAGATAGGAATCCTCCAGATGTTGTGCTATGAGGGACTTACACTTTTTGTCCATTTTCAAAGCTTTCGCATCATTTGCTTTGGTAATCACAGACTCCAAAACTCCTTGTTCATCAAGGTAAAGCTCCATTCGTAGCTTCCAATCGGAAAAGTTCTGACCATTGAACGGTTTTACTACACGTACTAAACGGTTATTCTCCGAGCTCATGATGTTCACACGTGACTATTACTTATATTCACGAATTACTGAAACTGTGTAACAGTGAATTGGACGTAACCTGGGCCCATAACCTGTTGAATATTTGGTATAACTTGAATAAATATATTTGTGGAGAATAACTTTCTGATAATCTTTATTTCATGTTGACATACATTCTAATCAATATCGGTAACTAACTAACTTGTTTTTTTTTATGACATCAGTATTGTATATAGTGTCCTCATTCAACAACACTACATTATAGAATAGGATAGGACATGTCGAATTCGGGTTCAGCGATGAGAAATTGCTTTTTATACATAATGTCACATAATGATGACATAATTTGTACTTGATAATTATTATATTTGAATCAATAAATCAAAATAAATATTTTTTTTTTTGAAAAATTCTCACTTACAGAATAAACAAAGAAATCAAGATCAAGAACACTTTACAATGAATTAATTATAGGTAAGCAGAGGCGGAACTTTCCAGGAGTCGAGTTATTTGCATATTAAATGAAATTTTGGAAATGGTTAGACATGGAATACTTGAAATACAGTTACAAAAAAAATGTAGAAAAAACTGGATTCAACAGAATAAACGGATAAACTGTGAGTCCAATATAATAATAATGATAATAAACATCATGATAATGATAATAATAACATGTAGTCCTCCTTGACCATCAGAGTAAGACGATTTCCGTCATGGAGTTTTCGGCTCCTGGTGAAACGAACATAGTCCGAAAAGAGGAGAAACGGACTAAATATCTGTTAAAATGGTGATTCTGATTATAGGGGTACTTGGTGGAATGATGGACACACTGCTCTCGAACTTAATCTTAGCCGGACGAATGCAGAAGGCCGCCGTCATCCTTGGTTCACTGCGTCTGCTCAGGGCACATGATTCTCGGACCCAGTAATCGCTTATCCCACGGACGTGTCGGAGCTCCGGAGACAGGGCCTGACTGGAATATCCTCTTAGAAAAAAAAATAATAATAACAATAACAATAACAATAATAATAATAATAAAGTTATCAGGAGTTCATATCCCCTTCTTTGCATGGTCCGTGACCATGAAAAAGCACAGATTGGAGCATTCCTTTTCAAGGCAGCAGCACGGGCGGCCGATGAACTTGGTCTCGTTTTCGACCCAAACTCTGTCACCGAGTTGGAGCCCGTTCAGCAACAAGCCCACATTAAAGCTATGGAGACAGGGTCTCCTGCAGCTTCATAATGATAAACTAGTGCATGAGGTGTTCTTTAAGAACATTGAATAGCTTGGCTTATCCAAAAATTTGACCTAAGCATTCCTCAGGTCAAGTGAGCTGAAGTCAGAGATAGAGGGATTCATAATGGCCTGCCAGGATGGTGTCTTTAACACCCTAGTCTACCGAAGTAACTTGATGAGTATAGAGGTCCCCGACACTAGATGCAGAGCGTGGCGCCTGAGACCATAATGCATTTGCTGTCTGCTTGTCCTAAGACATAACGCGACGCTACGAGTGGTGTACTACCATCTACAACACTCGTACGGTATAGACGAGACACCGGTGTTGCCTTATATATACTCCGGGGGATATTGTGTCCGTTGTGGAAAATGAGAAGTGCCAAATTTATTGGAACTACTCATTCCCCACCCTCCGGAAAATACAAGCGAATATGCCTGATGTAGTCCTTCTAGACCATCAAAGTAGAACGATTATCGTCATAGAGTTTTCGGTTCCTGGCGAAACGAACATCGTCCGAAAAGAGGAGAAAGAACATCGAGATTTACTCTTTGAACTCCGCAGGCTGTACCCAAATCATTCTGTTATAATGGTTCTTCTGATTATAGGGGTCCCTGGTGGAATAATGGACACGCAGCTCTCTAATCTAAAAATCATACCGGTTTGCCGTGAGGCGGCAGAAATCTTAGCCGGTAATATCTTTGGTATACTCCGTCTACTCAGGGTAATGTTTCTCGGACCCAGTTGTCACTCACCCCACGGATGTGGGGAGTGACTATCTGGGTAAATGTCACCAACGCACCCTCCGGATGTATCGGGGATCCGGAGACAGGGCCTGACTGAAACAATCCTGATGATTTAAAAAAAAATAATAATAATAATGGCACCAAATAAATACTCGTAGAGTGTACCTGTTTGGGTAATGAATGTCTATTAATATTCACTGTAGTGAAAACTCACACTAGTTTGCCCGAGGTAAAAGCTTCACTTCGGTCATATTCGACAATAGTTGAACAATAAATAACTATTTTTTCCTACGAGCGGAAAAGTAACTTTTCCGCACGATTTTGACTTTTCCGTACGATTTTTAGTTTTCCACACGATTTTTGTATTGTTGAAAATTAGGATATTTAGGACTAACTAAATGATCTATGTAACTATTCTGTCTTATGAGTCATTTTGTAGCATTATTATAAAAACTTGTTCATTAAAAACCTTTTTTTTTTTCATAAATAAGATGGATAAAAACACTCGTAGGAAAAATATTGTACCTAACTATTTCATTTCTATATTGTCGGCCCAAAACAATGTGTATATCACACGCGCAGAAACAGTTTTCTCAACTGAAGGCATCAAGCCCTCAAACATTACTCGCATTCAATGCAGTTTCTGCCTTTTGATACAAATAACTATTTCACCATTATAATTGAGAAATAAGAAATATGTACATTGATTATATTGATCACACATTTCACTTATCCCATCTCAACATTTTTTAAAACTTTCAAATATCCAACTTTAATAAATAACACACCCTCTAACACACTTCACAAACCACACCAATGACAAGAACACTGAAATTTTTAACAAATAATACTCAAACCCATTGATATGAATCAACGATATTTACTTTTACTATTCTGGTAAATTTATTGCAGGTGCATAATAGCGGGGGATTAAGAATTCCCAAATTCTCCACATTCTTGATATATTTGTTTCATGTCCATACAAATGCATGTTGCCAAGCATTTATTAAAATAAAAATCTTTGACATCATATTTGTCTCTTTATCCAGTTCTGTACTACAAAACATCCGAGTTGATATTTCAAGATAATTATTCGATAGTATTTTGATTTTAGTTCGAAAATATGAATAGCACATTCATAAAATCTGTTGTGGAATCATCTGCGACTGGAAGACAAACTTTAGTCGCTATTTTCCATCGTTCAAGATAACCTCTTGGGAGGTATTCATGTTGAAGAGGGGGACATTCTCCATGAAAATTGAAAAATGAGAAATGTGATTTATTTGTAATATCTAACAGAAAACAACTACTTCCCCGGCACAAGCCACGCTGGACAGGAAAGCAAAAGCAAGCGAACCTTGCTTTAATGAAATGAACGATTTCTGTGAGTGATATTTTTTTAATAACATTCTCTTTATCTAATTTATTTAATGATTTTTTTAATGAAAACTAGAGATAATTAAAAAAATCAGTTATCTGAACGAAAATGCGAATTTTCACTTTCAGATTTTTGCTTTCTTTTTCAGTTAGAGTCTTTTCACAATATCTATCAGATGTAGTTCAATGTCCAGCGTGGCTTGTGCCGGGGAAGTAGTTGTTTTCGGTTAGATATTACAAATAAATCACATTTTTCATTTTTCAATTTTCATGGAGAATGTCCCCCTCTTCTATTCGATAGTACTTTTGTCGGAAATTACGTCTATCTAAAAGTATTCAAGCAGTCAACCAGAATATGAATTGATAATGATTCAAAATAAAATTAAAGGAGACTAAATGTTTCATCTGACAAGACCGCTTTGTAGACCGATCTTGCATAGTAGAAATTAATTTTGATTACATTCCTTCTATTCACGGTTGAATACTTGGATAAATATTCATTAGAATGACTGGTAGCTCACCCAACGGAATAGTTTGTCAAGCCCGATCAAACGGCCACCTTAAATATTTTTTTGTAATGTGTAAAATAAAAAAGTTACGAGGGGAGGCGACGGACTTTTGGTCCTCATTGTGTACCTTCAAACTATGTTGTCAACTGTCCCATTTACCCGCAGAGTCGGGTGGAATGGGACCCCTTTACGGGTGGCATGGGACTAATAAACTTGATATTCGGTTAAGTCAGTATTGAATTTTAGAAGTGAACCTGCTCGTTCTGTACCTCCAACATTTTGTGGTTTGGGAGTTTGAAAAGTATGTTACGCTTTTCTACAATTCTAATGTCCTCAAACATCGGGTAAAAAAATCTGTAAGTTTTTTTTCGTAAAAAGGAAACACTAAATTCTGAATAATTTATTTTCTTTTGTACTCCATCTACAAAATAAATTATTTTCTTTCTTGTGGGAAATGTTACTAATAAAGAAGTCTGATCTACTTTGATTCGCTCATGTCCAGGTCGCTGTCGTCACATATTTAATCACAATTATACCTGTGAAAAATATCTAGCTCAGTTCGATAACTTGAGGATCAAAACGATACAATAAGCTGAAGCTATTCTCATTGATTGTTATAAAATAACCTCAATAGTAAAGTTTTGAGATGGAAATGATCAATTTGAGTGTAATACTTTCCCATCAGCACAGAAAGTGGTTGGGAACCTACTAAATAACTATGAAATATTTCATTTGGTGCTTTCTAGTTATAATCATACCCATATTGAAACATTTTTCACTCTAAATGATCATTGGAGGGAGGTCTGGGACACGTCCCATACCATAAAGGCAATGTCCCAATCCTCTCCCTATGTAATGAAGTATCATATATTCGAATCATTAAAAAAATATATGTGACAGTATAGCCAAAAGACAGAATAATGTCGTTAATGTATCTAACTTTATATCAAACTGCCTTTGGTTGGTTTGTCTATTAATGATATAATTGTACGATGTTGAGTACATGACTACTCACTTTGAGCACATGGAAACACAAACAGTGATCAGGAAAATAAAACAATGTATGCGCTCGAATCGCATGAAGCGTCAACTGACTGAAGTTGAGAATAGATCAGTACAAGCCTAAAAGAATACTTCATTGAGTTTTGCTGAATACTCCGTAAATAATAAAGTATTGCATTTATAAATACAAACAGCAGTTTATTTAATATTTCTATATTTTCTAAACCAAGTGATAGGCACATACTAGGTATTATACAAAAGATATTGTATGAGTTCTTTTTTTGTTTTCTTGCTCATATTTTTTACAAGTTCTAGGGCATCTTCTGGATTTCTCCCACCATCAACAAATAGTTCGCTGAGTTTTTGAGGATGTGGTTCAAATTTTTTGCATGTGAGCTCTTTCAGGGGAAGATCATAATAAATCACAACCTGAAAGAAAAAATATAAATTCAAAATTTACATAAAAAATGTAACGGAATTAACTTAATTATTTTATAATGGAGTTTGTGTCAGTCATAGGTGAACATTTTAAGTCTAGATACAGATTGAGGATCACTTTTGTAGTCAATTCTGTTCAATTCTATATCTTCTATGTTTATTAAAAAATGATATTCAGGGCTAACTTAGCACTAGGTCCCATACTTGAGATGCTATTGGAGTTGTGGAAGCCCAAGCTTATTACCTATTCCTAGTTTGAGTTTCTTGGTCAAATCTTTTGTACCTACTGAATAAATCAGAAAAACTGCTCAACAAGCATCATAATGCCCATTATCCCTTCCAATATGCATAGAAAGTGAAGAATACTGAGTGAAACAATATTGCTCAGTTCCTTTGATACAACACTTTGCGAACGGATATGTCATCTTCACGCACGCATTGCTCTTTCACTATAATTTCTTTTTTTTTTTTGTTCTCTGCTAACGTCAAAATTCTGCAATGTTTCAAGTTGGCTGAGTTCCATAGCAACACGGCTCTATGGATATGAAGGTATGAAGCTAAGTTAAAACGATTTATGGAATTGACACTGGCCAATACTGTCGAAACCTTCTCGAAAAATGCAGTGATAATATATTTGGAAGAACTTTTCAAAAAATAATAATACTCGACATTGTGAACGACTTATTCGATGCTCAAATCAATGTTAAGAGGGGGTTAACCATATTAGTGGCTATTGGTGAAACAAGGAGCAGGAGAAATCAAAATACTCGGAGCCTGCTCAATATATTCGAGATTTTTTTCATCATCTGAATTCAAAAGGTTGGATCTAGGCATATCTCAGAGTAGTTTTTCGATTTTTGTTTAAAATGACCTTGAAAAAAATTGCAGAAATTTGACCAGATTCACTATTTTTTATCTCACTAGGTAATTTTTTTTTTCGAAAAAGTGCTCCGGGAGATGCTTGTCTCATACATTTATCTTCCTTGTCAGAAAAAATTGCAAGAATTCATCCAAAATCGCACCGTCAAAGTGATTTTTGCTGAACCTGCATATTGGATCACTTATCTTCACTGATTCGAGCACCCTCACATAAATATGTACTTTTACTTGAATACTATGGATGTTTGAATGGATTGTTGTTTCATTCATTGAATTTGGAAATAATACTGAAGCTATTCACGAAATTTTAGCACAGGAGATGAAACCAATATAAGTTGTTGATGGGATTATTGAAGTTGAGAATATGTCGAATGAATAAATAGTGAAACTGACGAATATTGGTTGTATTTACACACGACAATTTTTTCATCAATTCTTTTGTTGGTTTATCAGATATACCAACATAATGACATGAAATAGTCCACCCAAGATCATTTATTCAACGAACAGGTATCATAACAGTCCGAAAGTTACTAGAAATTGATAGAGAGATTGCCTTAAAATTCATGAATTATTGGGGAATGAAAATTGACGACCAATTTCCGTCTACACCTGTCAATAAAACCCAAGATCACAAAATTGATGAATTTATTTAATCGTATAAATTGACACTAACGCCGTGCCAATGGTTTTCCGAGTATTTTATCTTCGTTATTTCTTTACAAAACACATGGCGGGCTAATTAAAAATGTACCCGAAACATACAATTTTCGAACAAAAATTACGGTAAATTTCATAATATGAAGAACCCAGGTCGTCTCTTTGATTCACAAAATTTTGTGTGTATGCGTCAAACAAACAAACGTCAGCTATCAGAGTAGTGGTAGACCTGGGAGAAAATGTCAGTTATGTAAAAAAAGAAATATCGTACAGTGAATTCAGGTCGATTGAAAATTCTCAAAACAAAGTCAGCTGAAAAGATAATGGGCAAATATGCGTTGGCTGCTCATACATAGTGCCATCTAGAAAGAAAGTACATTATAGAAATTTTCTTTATCATGTACATCAACAAAGTGTAGCAAAACACACGTAATATACAAGGCGCATTGGAAAATTTGATTTTGAGTCAGAAGTAAAGTAAAGATAATATCGAAAAATGTTATCCAAAAATTTTTCCAGTATTATAAAATATATCAAGATTTGAAGACATCGCCATCTAAGTAATGTTCATTCAAACGACATCATCTATACAACGGTTCCTCGAAAATCGTCTCATATTACAACCTGCCCGACTATTTTAGGTTAACTATTGTAATTTTTCTTTTGAACTGAAATGAATTTCAGAATTGTTGGTGCAAAGTTCTTTTTATTTTTTGTTAACACCTAACTTGGCTCAAAATAATACAGTATCATAAAAAGGGAATAATTTTAAATAATACTGAGTAATAAAAAAATCAAATTTGATCAATTTATTAATAAAGTACTTGTTTATTGGGAATATGAAGAAATGTGGGCGAAAAAAAAATTAAAGAAGATCCCAAGACGTGATTCAACCGAACTTTTCCTATGCGATTAGGAATAATTTCTGCCTTTCCATCTAATAATAATCAAAAGTATATTTCATTATGTGGAGTACTACGTAAAAAAATAATTTCGTACAGACTGAATAAAATATAACACTTGAGAAAATAACTAAAATTATCGCTGGCGGAATTTTGATAAGCTGATAAATAAACAGGTAGGAATTGAGAGCAGTGGACATTATAAAGAGGATTCATACAGCACGTAAAATAAAATACTAAATTTTGAAAGAAAATCAGAAGAGATCATACCGAGATAAAATAATTAAGAGAAATAATAGTGATGATATATGAAATTCCAAATTTTGATTGGCAGCTTTTCATTTGTTATAATTCACTCAGCTCTATAAACTATAAGCATTCGTTTTATTTCATACTTGATATCGTCCACCGCTCTCATTTCCTACCTATTTATTAATCAGCTTGTCAAAATTCCGCTTGGGATAATTTTAGTTTCTTTCTCAAGTGTGATATTTTATTTAGTATGTATGAAATTATGTTTTAAAGTAGTACTCCACATAATGAAGTGTTCTTTTGATTATTAAAAAATTAGATAGAAAGGCAGAATTTCTCCCTATCCACGTAAGGAGTTCGGCTGAATCTCGTCTCGGGTTTTCTTTAATTATTTTTGTTCGCTCACATATCTCCATATTCCCAATAAACAAGTATTTCATTAATAAATAAATATTTGATTTTTTTTTTCACTCGATATTATTTAGCATTATTTTATTGTTACTGTACTATTTTAAGCAAGCTTAGGTGTTAACAAAAATATAACAACTTTGCACCAACAATTTTGGACTCTATACTTCAGTTCAAAAGAAAAATTACCACAGGTTACCTAATATTAGACGATTTTTGATGAACCATTGTATACATGATGTTCAAATGAACAGTGCTCTATTTTGTGCCAAACATTATTTCACATTCCGTCAACTCATTATGATTTATAAGGCACAAATCCGACCAGTCTTGGGTTTCCATATATTGGGTGAAGCACCCAAAAAAAAAGAGCCATTCGTCTCGTCGGTAATACTCCATTCACAAGCTCGCTCACTTCTCTGGAACACCGCAGAAATGTTGTCGGTCTGTCTCTGTTTTATAGATATTTTCATGGTTTCAGCGGTCCCATCGAGACTGACCCGTCGAGCTCAGTCCTCACATCTATATGCCGTTACTTTGGAGACAAGCCAAACATCTTTTTCTCAGCATCGTTCAAAAAAATATAGGCAATTCAGGGATACATTTTTTTCTACTCCCTATAACACGGATTTTCATTATGTAAACATGTCAAGTAGTGAAGAGTTACCTTGCACACCAACAGAAATTTATAACAAAGCAAAAACTGTCTATGAAAATTCAATTCCACTAAAAAAAAAAAACTATTAACAAATATAAAGATAATTATGGACTGTTGTTTTACAAAAGATAAACATCTCTTTATTTTATGTTGAAGAAGAAGTACTATGAATGGAATTCAAATCTTATTTGTGGCCACAATGTCCGTATTGAAATTCATGTTGAAGTAAAGTTTGAACATAACTAGATTGAAATAAAGTTTTGTGTCCATTTTGTACTGGTCGTAGAAAAAATAATATATGCAACGATCATGTAATTGCTACTAACACACGCGCAAGAGATTAACGACAGTCACACGAGATTTACGCCGCTCGCCTATGTCTCGTGTCAATATGATAGTTACGTCATAATATATGTATATATATATAGGTATATGCCATGACTTCCAAGATAAAAAAATTATTCAAGGGAATTGACATAAATTTCTATGTCACCTTCTTACGTCTGATTGCGCTACTTATTTTTCACACACAGAGAAATTCAAAAGTCTCGAACGCTAAAACAATACAATTGGAAAAAATGCAACAGCAGACTTTTTCATAAAAAAATTCCATAATTGTCTCTAATGAAGTCCCGTAGGGAGTTGTTTTGATATTTTGAATGATTTTGCTATTTAGATGTCGATAAACGCGATATTTGAATCGTATTTTTGAATCAGGTCTGATGTTTGCTATTTTCATTAGTTATATCAATACTAATCAATATACGAAATATCTATCCTAATGAAGAAAACAAGAATTTTTCATCACCCATATATTTGAATTCTGCCTTTTAGAGAATCAGGACAATAAAAGAATTTTAAGCCAGCTGTGGTCGTAAAGTAGACCGTTTGCGTATTGATACAGCCTCGAAACCCTTCAAGCGTTCAAGGTCAGACATACTATGAACGTTGTAAATATTTTATACCGCAATGAGTTGAAGTAAGACGCTATTATATTTTCTTCATCATGGGGCACCTCCCCAATTACTTGGGATCATTACTTCCCCCTTCATGCCGCATATTTACTTGGACCTTTTTCGGAAGGTATACCACTTTTTAAGTGGAAATCATAACATAGATCTTGGAAGCTATAGAAAGTTGCAAGCATTCAACGAAAATCCGAAAAGTACGTCCCAGAAAGAAGGTTCGAATCCTCACATAAGACGATTTTTGCTGGTTTTTGACGACAGCATCAGGTGATAAATATTTACTTACCAAAGTGGCGGTGGCATTTGACGACAGCATCAGATCAGTAAGTAAATATGTATTTACTTACCAAAGTGGCGGTGGCATTGAACTCTCTGGAGCATGTTAGTGTTATTATGATTTCGGCAGTGCTATGCTGATCAAACGGAGGAATACAAAAACGAAGATCCCGAGGTCCTTTTACAGTTTCAGGAAACCTTTACACCGTGCTGAAAAAGTACTGTGCTCTTCGCTCTCCCGATCTGAAGACAGGCAGTTTTTTAAACTATCGAAACTGAAAAAGTACAAACCAAAACATTGGCAGTAACAAAATTGGCAACATGGCTAAAAAAAATTGCCAAGTTTTTAATGTCAGAGAATCCAGAATTTTGGCTCCGATCTGCTAGTTCTCAAACGACATGGAGGGTGGAAATCCAGTACAGTGACAGAAGACTATTGATGACTCTTTGAAAAATAAAATGGAAATTTCAAAAAATATAGAGTCGTCAGTGTCTTCTGCACTCATGGAACCAGAACAAAGATCGTCTGCTGAGATGCAACAGAAAAACCATAAGCGTGTTATCAGTACAGTTAATATCGTCAGGGGTAATGTTCACTCATTGCTCGGTTCAATCCCTTTCTGTCCATATGTTTAGACACTCATAATGAAGTACTCACAGTATTCTTGAATGTTACATAAACAAGAGAAGTGACATCTGGTTTATTCATTATGCTATAGAAACCACTTTCAAAGGCTTGAACAGGTTCATTCAAATGGAATCTCAAAGAGTTTTTGTCCTGATCTAAAATATAGGTTTGACCATCCCAGCAGCAAACTACTATGTCATCAGAACCATTTCCAGTGACATCTAATTTGGTAAGTGCAAAAATCTGATGATCTACAGCAATGGCCCTGAAAAAAAAAATAGAATGGAATAGAATTTATTCAACCATAAATACACATTTCTTATTGTTGCAAATCAGAACTGAGATGGTACAAAAATAGTAATAACAGTAATAATAAGAAAGCTTGTATTAATGTATTACTAAGAGTTGAATTTTAATTTGACTAGCGAGCGAGGAGATTGTCAAACGAACCAAATGAGAGTATTACACACTGTGGATACAACACACTTTTACTTCAAATACGCATATTTTTCAAAGCCATGAAAAATATAATAAAATAGGAGTGGGATTTTACTATTACGCAACATTGAAAATATCAATTTTGTTTTCTATATCTATAGTCGAGTTGAACGACTGTGTTTTACAGTTGAAACTATTTTGTTCATTGGGCGTAAAATTCGGCCATTATAGCTAATGATTCAGCATTACGTGGACAAAGAGATGATGAACCGGTACTTCATTACACTGATATATCCAACGAGTCCGACGTGAAAAATATTTTCGGAGAGCCCTCAAGGTTTTGAATATCTGCTAGCGATAAAACACTAGAGAAACATTCATCATTCATATTATTCATATTATTATACATTAGAAAAAGTATTGAAGGAGTCGTTTTACAGTCAATGGAACTTTTGTAGAGAATCATAAAACCAACAAAACAGTTTTTAGGCAAAATAGCTCGAAAAAGAGACCATTTTTCAAAAATTCATAATTTGTACAAATCTGAAGCTGAATAAACAATATTGTGGAAACTGATAGATAATAACATGTGGTTCAACTGGTGCAAGATATTTTCTGTCGATGTGTAGTTTTTGTACAATAGCGTTATACAAAATTTAAGGGCACATCTTGCAAGATGTGCCAATTTAAGGGAAATCGTCATATTCAAATTGTGTTGAAGTCATGTAGAAGAAAATATCAATATCTATAATTTGTTTTGAATTTTCACCTAAGAGGTGGAAAATGTGTTCAAAATGTCACTAAAACTTGCCCCAAACGATTGGAAGTATATTTGCTGCAGAAGCGAGGAGCAATGTTCAAATCGCCGCGCGGTTATACTCTCCTCTCCTCGATAGTTCCCCCAATACTGCTACTCGACTATGCCACACTTTCAAAATATACAAATTGTAGTGTGTAATCTTTACTTCCAGATGCCGTTGACAGAATTTGAATATGATGATTTCCCTTAAATCTGCGCATTTTGCAAGATAAATCCCATGAATTGTTTACAACGCGATTGTGCAAAAACTACACATCGGACAGGATGTGCGCAGAGTTGAACCACATGTCATTATCTATCAGTTTCCGAAATATTGTTTGTCCAGTTTCAGATTTATAAAAATTGTGAATTTTTGAAAAATTGTCTTAATCCAGTACGATTGGGTTTTAAGACGAGGATCGATTGTAACACTACCATACTTGGTATGCTATTTGTTGGAACCATGATTCACGAAATTTCAGGAGTAGAACATATTTTTATTTTTCGTTTAAAATTAAATAAATAGAGTTTTGCTGTAATATTAGAAAGTATATGATTTATCGGAAAAACAACTCAACAAGGTGAAAGACAATTCAATTATCCACAAAATCCGAGAAATGTTTTATGAAATGCGTTCGTTTCCTTGAACACCGACATCAAATTTCAGGTTCACGCCTACCCGCCGCTGAAAGTTGTGGCGGGGCCGAATATTTCATTGGTCATAACTCTGCTTAAAATGATCGGAGAAGGAAAAGAAAAAGTTCATATCGTCTCTGAAGACTCCTACCATATCATGCAAGCATAATACGCGAGAGATGTTTGAGGATGATCCGAAAATCATGAATAATTTAGTAAATATATTATTCCATGAAAATTTGGCAACGCTGTTTTTAGTTGAATCAATTGTGCCTGTTTTGTTAGATAAATAGTGGTGAATAGAACATTTAAAATTTATTAATGTCGTTGTGTCTGCCATAATCATAAACGTAAGTTGATTGTACTTATTGGTGAGTACTTACCAGTAGATTAATAAGGAAAAATAACCTAAAATAACCCCTAAAACGGTCGAGAACTGTAGAATATCTCTTGCGGCGTTGTCAAACTCCCAAAAAATCGTGTAATGGAATAACCTTCAAACAAGGACATCTTCAAGTTGCTGAAAAATCTAGCCGGTCAGAACGAAGAAATCAAAAATGAAATGGTACAGATAAAATTGTGTCTAGCTACGAGTGCAGAAAGTATGAATATAATGAAAAATGAAATTCTACAATTCAAAACGGAAAATGAAAATTTGAAGCAAAAAATCCTGAATCCGAACCGTAAATTGAAAAAAAAAATATTTATTTTTTGGAGTAGCGGAAAAAAATAACAAAACACAAAGAATGTAGTAATATTCATATGCAACAATAAAATTGGAGTTGATTTGCAGGTGGAGGACATCGACAATACATTCAGATTTGGAAAAATAAGTGAAGATAGCGAGAGACCCATTCTACTTAGACCTGTGAAGAATTTAAAGAAACAGGAAATCCTCAGTAAAGCCAATAAATTGAAGGGGACAAATATACAAATCGCAAACGATCTAACCCCGGAAGACAGGGAAAATAAAAAAAATATTTGAAACACTGCAGATGAGCAAGAGCAAAAAATTACGAAGCCAGGATTCAAAAAGGGATTTTGCTCAGCACAGCAGCTGGAAAAACAGATTACGAATAGTCCTGCAACGACTCCCGAAAATATTTTAAGAAACCCTCCCTCGCTCAGCGCACTATCAACTTCGACTGCAGAAAATTTAGCTACCAACCACCAATACGAAGACAAAAAGAATGACATTTTGAAAAAAACAACTACTAGTTCGTCGACCAATCTCCGCCCAAGAATAAAATCATCTACACAGATACGGAAGAACTAAATACTGATATATTCGAAAAAAAAAAATAATGATAATAAATTGCATTCTTTTTATTTTAAGTCTAAGTTGTTGAATATATTTTATCTTTTAACATGAATCCCTATATAAATGCGTTCCAAATGAAAACAATTGAAACTTATGCGTTGGATGAACCTGGTGAAATAAGTCAGGTGTTGAGTGTGAATAACGAACACACAAATTTTAAGATGGCTCATAAAAATATTCGCAGTACTGCGAAAAATCTTGAGTTTAAAATCCACTTTGAGCAATATGATTTTTCATTTGATTGTTTCGTACTTACTGAGACTTGGCAGATAGCTAATATCGATACTATAAATATAAATTGATATAAACAATTAAATGAGGGAAAACTGGACCAAAATGATGGTGTAGTTATCTTCGTTAAATCAGAACTATATCACTCTCACGAACTCGTAATGCTTAATGGCTCATTTTTAATCAAACTCGAAGTAAATATCAACAATGAAATCATTTTTGTCAATGCAGTATATAGATCTCCATCTACTTGTGCAAACCAATTCAATATTGTATTAAACTCGTATCTTAAATCAAACAAAGTTGGGAATTTCAAGTACAATTTATTTGTGGGCGGCATGAATATTGATATTCTCGATAAATCAGACACTACAAATGATTATCTCAACATCATGGGTGAGTACCGATTCCTCTGCAGTTAATAACTACACAATATGTCAAAACAGTACAAATACTTGTCTCGATCACATATTTGTAAACGGTAAAAATGTGGATATGCTATTACCAATAATAGCTCGTACTTCGATAACAGGTCACTAAACAGTAATGCTTCAAATCACTTTTCAAGACAAAAAACTCATTAACAGAGTATAAATAGTGATCATCTTATTAGTATAATAGCAAATACTTCCTGGGATGATGTTTATTCCTCAGCAAATACTGATTCCGCAACGGTTTTTACGTTGACGACTCTGATCCTGCCATCTGGACCCGGATAAGTTTCAGTGATCCGTCCTACTTTCCACTTGTATCTTGGCGCTTGATCATCAACTAAAATCACAACGTCATCTATCGCAATAGGTTTTTCATCTTTGGTCCATTTACTTCGTTTATTGAGTGTTGGTAGATACTCCTTCACCCATCGTTCACAAAAAGAATCAACCAATATTCGAAATTTTTTACATTCTCGTTTCAGTACATCCGATTTTGTATCTATTGGAATTAGTGTTTCTTCCCGATTAAAGGTACCCATAAGAAAATGCTTCGGTGTGAGCGCTTCCAAAACAGTCGGATCCGATGAAACCTTCGTAAAGGACGAGAATTTATTATTTTTTCAGACTCTACTAAAAACGTCAACAAAGTTTCTTCCTTCGGTGAATTATCCGTGAGCACCGTCCAAATTATTTTCTTTACGGAACCAATGAGTCTTTCCCAGACTCCTCCCATATGAGCTGCAGTTGGCGGATTGAATTTAAAATCAATTCCTCTTGATGCCATCGAGTTCACTATCTTCGAACGATCTAACTTGGCTGTTGCGTGCTGAAATTCCTTAGCAGCTCCTCGCAGGTTAGTCCCATTGTCGCAGTAAATTGTCCTCTTCGTGCTGCCATTCGCATTATTGCCATGATTGCGGAGTCCGTATTGAGTGTGTGAGCTATTTCCAAATGAATTGCTCGAACAGAAAAACAAGCGAAAATCACTCCCCATCGTTTTTCCCTTCTTCTTCCGATGTTTACATGAATTGGGCCAAAGTAGTCCATTCCGACTACTATAAATGTTCGGACTTCTGGTTTCTGGAAGTTGACATTTTGACAGTACCGACTTCATAGCTGCTCTTCCTTTTATAATCCAGTACCTTTGTCTGATATCGTTTAGTATGAGTTCAACTCCTTCATGGGGATATTTTTCGTGATAATGTGCTATTAATAATTTTGTGAAATCGTTTTTGGGGCTCAAGATAATTGGTTCTTTGGTATTTTTTTCAAGCGATTGTACCAAATTTATACGTCCGTAGATTACTAATATTTCATTCTTTATTTGAGGACAGATATCAACTTGCTACCCAGGTAGCAGACTGACGTTGAAATGTCGTCATTTTCAGGTCAGTTTATGTCACTGGCGTCATTTGTCCCGAAGATGTCGTCATCCATTCGTGACAAATATCACGTGACAAATATCACGTGACAAATATCACGTACAAATGCAACTTGAAAATGTCGTCCAAATGACGGCATGTGTAGGGACAAATGTGACAAACCCCAATTGTGAAAAAAATGTATCTTCAATGTAAAAGTTTAATTTCTATGAAAAAACTGTCGTTTACTTTTGCAAATATCTGACAATTTTATTCTCGATCCAAAATAATTTCCTCGTTATGCATTGTAGGTATAAATTTGATTAGTAGCAGATTTAAATTTTCGCGCCAGTTGATAAAACGATCTGTGCAAACGAGTTATAACGACGGCCTCCCGCTCGTAACGACTATACAGTAAAATGCACGAAATAAGTGCTCCTACCATTAGTGATATTTGGATGAAGTGGTTATATTATTATTATTAACAATTTTGTATGATTATTCGGTTTAGGCAAGGTTAGTCAAATCAGGTTTGATTGGCTTATAATTTACGCATCTCCAACTAAGTTTGCAGGCAGCTTTCTTGTCATTTAAACTTCCCGCGCTATAGTGACCAATCACAGAACGCTCATTTCGTGTATTTTACTCTCATCACGCATAACGTGAAAGAAAGAAAGAAGAACGCTACGTCCGCCATTACGCCCATTACACGAAAGAAAACCCTGCAAAAAGCCAAAAGCAACAGGCAAAGTTAATGACCTCCGCTAACGAAACAAAAAAAGCCATTACATGAAACGAAAGAAGTACGCCTTGGCCACTAAGAAAATAACTAGTACGATTTGTTATCATAATTAAGTGCGGAAAATTGTTGAGAAAGCTCATAAAGAAGTAAGTTATTTTTTTGTTTGATACCTACCTATTCAGTTTTTATTTTGGAGAACTCTATTTTTTATAGATGTTTGCGATTGTAGAATTTGCAGAAGTCGATGGTGGAGGAGTATCACTGATAAACAGCAGTTGGTTGACACCAAGAAAGAAAGAGGTGTTTTGGCCTCCAGTTAAAGACTCGGTCAAATTCAACAGAATTGTTCGAGATATAAATCAGTCTGTTGATGAAAACAGTTGGGGCCAGTTCAACATATCAAGAATATTTTATGAATGTGGTACGTTGTTTATTGTGTTGATCATAGAAGCCCTGTGATTGAAAATTTACTTAAGGCCAGTACATGCAACATTCATTATAACTACATTTTCAACCCGGAAACCAACCAAAACATTGACGCCAGCCGTGAAAGCCTACATTCCTATATAATTGATACTTTATTACATTTTCACAAAAAAAATGGTAACGTTCATGGAAAAACTATACTATAGACTTGCTCATGCTTAGAATGTGACCAAACATTTTGTTCATTGGTTTTTCAAGTACCTACTACAGGTTAATTTTTTTTAATGTAGTGACAATGTATTTATAATGAATGTTGCATGTACCTGCCTTTAGTCTCTTTGAGATTTCATCATTTTTAATTATTTGATCACAGATTTAAATAAATAAAAAAATTTGTCACAATGGGTTACAAAAATTATATTTTTCTGCAGATGATTATGAAAAAGCAAAAAGAAAGTTGAAAGAGGCAGAACTTACAAGTGACCTAAATACTGATACTGAGAGTAATAATTGTAGAAAAAGATTTAGGCCAAGAAGAATTTTTGAGGAGAGTTCTAGTGAAGAGGAATCCCTCAGTAAATTTGTGAGACCTCCAAAAATTAAATTAGTGAATCCAAAAAGTTCAGGTTTGTATATTTAAAAAATTGTTGATATTACGATTCAAATTATCTAATTGGTTTAATTGTTAATTCTCTACACTTTTGTTTTTTCATTTTTATAAATCGAGTTGATATTTTTCAAGAAGTTGTGTTGGCTTTTATCACACTGGTAAAAGTGATAGTAAAGATAGCAATAAGCAGTGAGATTATTGATGAAATATACTTGTTTTCCAGATATTGCTGAAGCATCTCAAAAGAATTCCTGTTCAAGAACAAGTGGGGCAGGGACTCCTTCTACCTCCAGATGTGCTACTGAGGCTTCGCCAAATTACCCCTGTCCAAATACAACCAAAACAGGGACTCCATCTACTTCCAAATCTATTATCAAAACACCAACGATTGAAAAAATTTCAGATAAGCATGGTATATAAACCAGAACAAGTTCTATTATATTTAACTGTAACTTAGGTTGTTTCTAGTACTCGCCAAGATTTTAGAAAAACTGGTTAAAATTGAAGTACAAAATGAGCAAATTTTTAATTTTTTACAAAGCAGAAAATATATTCAGGTGCCAAAAATTTCAACATCTTGTCCTAAATTGCCCTGTACCTTGCCACTGAAATCATTTGAAGACATCCAGCTGTTAGAAGGTTACTTATCTGAAGAAAATGAATTTCATTTAATGGTATATATGTGTATATTATATACGTATTGCTGATTTAAATATATTTATTTTCTTTTAGTCCTCTTATCTTGCATCATTAGGAGGAAATAGTATTACGGCAAGGACAAACAGAATACTGAGGCAGCTATTAACTGATCGAATTGCATCGTCTTACAGTTTTTTTGGACGAAAGAAAAAAGATTTCCACATTCTTCAGTCAGTTAAACTTATTAAATGTAAGTATTAATTTTTCATTGTTTTTACAACTTTTATTTAGTTTTCTCTGTTCATATGTTGTTCTGTCCTGTCTTTTCGGTTCAAAACTTGCAATCCATTTTTCAAGCACTTGCTGGTATCTGATTGAACAGCAATTTTGCACATGTATTAGGAACCGATAAAAAAACATTAAATTAAAAAAAATCTGCCCACCCAAAGGCTGAATATTGAAGTAAGTCGTAGAAATTCGGAAAACAAGAACTATTAAAAGTTTTAACATTTTCTTAAAAGCTTGGGGCGTGAAATGTCATTACCTACACTCAAAAATGAAACCTCAAGCTTTTAAAAGAATATTTAAATTTTTGGAAGTTTTTTGTTTCATACACTAAGTTACAAGTGCAAGAAATCATTTAGGAATGATTTTTTGGAACTCTCAAAATGTTTAATACCTGAAGTTATATCATGAGTTTTGGCATTCATGCTAATACATCAATAACAATTATCATCATTAAATTAATCTTGCTAGTATATTATTTAGGAGTTTACTGCTGTTATAGTATAACACTAGGGTAAATGACACAAAATATTGCATTTTTTTTAAACTGCCACCAAAAACTATAAATAATATTTCTTTTATGTTGATATATATTTTATACAGAGTGAACCATTTGAAATCCGGCCACCTCTCTAAAACTGTTATTTATTATCTGATTCAGAAGTTTTTTTTAATAGATTGAGGATCAATAGTTCTAGTAGAGTGCCATAAATTCGAAATAGAAATAAAAATTTCAAGGCCCACTTAGACTTTTTTTCAAGGATAAAAATCCAAAAAAATAACAATTTTTTTAAATTAATTTGACGACGCCACTGGATTCAAGTGGTTAATGTGAAAATTACGTAGGAATACGTTCATCACAAAAAAGTTATATGGGAATAAAATTTGAAAATTTCTATTTCAGAACATTTATAAAAATTCTGACTACATCACTAGATTCAGAATATTTCGAAATATATTTGGTAAGAGTTTCATCGAAATCTGATCATGAGTGAAAAAATTATAAAATAATGAAATCAAATTTTCCTGAAATTCCACTAAACACCCTTCTTTTCAAATTTTATTATATTATAATTTTTTTATTTATGTACAGGTACCGATGAAATTCTGACCAAATATATTTCGAAATATTCTGAATCCAGTGGTGTAGTCAGAATTTTTATAAATGTTCTGAAAATGAAGTGGTGGCTTGATTTATTGACATAATTTTCAAATTTTATTCCCACATAACTTTTTTATTGATTGTTGTCAAATTCTACTGAAAAAAATCGCTAGTCTACTAGACCTATTGATTCTGTATCTATTCTATTAAAAAAAAAACTTCCGAATAGGATAATAAATAACGCTTTCACTCTGTATATTAATTACTCCAAAAAAATATTCTCAGAGTTAGCTTTGTCTTTCATGGCAACCCTGAGTCTGGACCACTTTTTTTAAAGAAAACCTAACACCATTGTTTTTGCTGTTTAATAATTAAGGGTGTCCTGGACCACATCTAATAGTTATTTTATTTTAGGTTCAGTAAAACTTGGTATACCAAATTCGACTGAAAAGGAAATTGAAGACGTAGTAAAAGTCTGGCTGAAGCATGCTCCAGAAAGATGCAAGAAAGCTGAATCTCTAGAAGAAAAATAAGAACTTTTATTACAGTGTAGGGATTTCTTTATATTTTCCAAGTGAAATTTAATATCTTAAACAGAATGTTGCAAAGAAAAAGTATAGTTGGTAAGAGACAGTTTAATAGAAGAGTGGTAGTTGGCATTGAAAATTGTATGTATGAAATAAGAAATTCTCAAAATATTCCTGATGTAATCAATAACATGCCATGCAATGAAATTGATAGTAATTCAGACATGGTTATTGTCTCCAATAATTTAAATTCAAATGAAGAAAATGATTGCGAAAATTCAGACTCTGAAATATTTCAAGTAGTTTCCCCTTCAGAAACTTTTGATTTGATTTTAAATAATACACCAATTTGTTCAGTAAATAAGGCATGTGGATTAGTTGATGAAACCCCGTCAAATGATTTACGATTGTCATTGGCATATTGGGCAAGCATAAAGCACAAAGTACCACAGGTTGTTGTAAATGATTTGTTACATATTCTTGCACCATATCAAAAAGAATTGCCTTTAGATTGTCGTACCTTACTTAAAACTCCATTGTGTAGACATGAGAGTAAAACATTGGGGAATGGAGTGTATAAACATTTTGGGTTGAAATTGGGTTTATGCAGTTCATTATTGAAAGTAAAATTTATAATTTGTAAAGAAAAACAGTTGAAGCTTTCTTTTAACGTAGATGGTTTACCTTTGTTCAACAGTAACAAATTTCAGTTATGGCCTATTTTATGTCTAGTTGCGAATATAGAAAATTCTACTCCATTTGTTGTTGGCATATATTTTGGTAGTTCTAAACCAGAACCTCTCAAAGATTTTCTTGATGATTTTGTAAATGAACTTGGTGACTTGATGAACAATGGTTTTTTATTCAATAACACAGTTTTACAGATAACAATTCATAGTATTGTGTGTGACGCTCCTGCTCGAGCTTATTTGAAAGGTGTTAAATGTCATGGTGGATATTCATCGTGTGATAAGTGTGAAGAGGAAGGTGAATATCTCGGGAGAGTTGTTTTTTTAGGCACAAATGCTAATCGGCGAACTGATCTTTCGTTTAAGTTGAGAACTGATACAAATCATCATTTACATGATTCCCCATTAGAAGTATTAGATATAGGTATGGTAACTACATTTCCCATTGACTACATGCATTGCGTATGTTTAGGGGTAGTTAAGAAATTAATCAAAAGTTGGATATCTGGAAAATTGCCTGTCCGTTTAAGTCACAATATGATTTTACAAATATCAGACAAATTGTTGAGTTTTAGGGATTGCATTCCCATTGATTTCAGTAGGAAACCAAGATCCTTAACTGATATACCTTTCTGGAAAGCAACTGAACTAAGAACATTTCTGATATATCTGGGCCCAGTTGCATTAGCAACATTTGTAGATATATCTATATATGAGCATTTTTTATTGCTGCATTGTGCAATAACAATACTTTTATCAGCTGAGCACATCAGTGTATTTGGAACTGATATGCCTGCGAATCTTCTAGATATATTTATAAAACATTCCAAACTAATTTATGGTAGAGAATTCCTTGTTTATAATGTCCATATGTTATCTCATTTGCCTGAAGATGTTGAAAGTTTTGGAACTCTCGACAAGTTTTCCTGTTTTCCATTTGAAAACTATCTTGGTCAATTGAAACGTTTAGTTAGGTCTTCAGTAAATCCACTGGCACAGATTTATCGACGACTGAATGAAGAAAATGAGCTCATTTCACTGGATAAATCAAATATCAAATTAAAAGAAACCCACTTATTTGAATATACATCAGGGCCAATTTTATATGGAATGAACATGTCAAAACAGTTTCAGAAGGTATTATATAAAAAAATGACGTTTTGTTCAAATGGCTATAAATCTGCTGACAGCTATTTTATTTCCAGAACAAATACAGTTGTTCAAATTGAAAATATAATTGTAAATTCTGACAATGATACAATATTAATTGGGAAAGAGTTTGAAGAGTACCAAAAATTTTTATGATTATCCCATTGAGTTTAGGTTACTTGGTATTTTTAAAATAAAAAACTTATCTGAACAACTTAAATTTTGGCATATTTCAGAAATAAGCAGGAAATGTGTTGTTGTACCTTTCACTAAATTCGACTTTGTTTGTTTTCCACTTGTCCATACAGTTTAATATGTTTTGCTGAATTTCTTGTTTTAAGAATATACGTAGAGTGACAGACACGTTCTTGCTGAACATGCCTCAACAAAAATCAAGCATACCACTATACTGATTTATCTATCTTTTTGTTTGTATATACCTAAATAGTTATTTGGTTCCATCTTTGATAGCATATGTTTACACTTTTTTATTTTTATGTAGTTCTATAAGTTTTTAATGGATAAACGTGTCTTGTAATTAATACACACATCAATAAAAAAACTAAAAATCATAAACGTTGTTTAATTATATCCTTATAAAAGCTGGATATAAAAAATACAGTCTAAAGGCTACTGTTCTTAGTCCCCATATCCTATAATACGATTATCCGGAAGTGTTACCTCATTATTAGTCAACCAATAGTAACACTTTTGGATCATCGTATCGTCGGGTATCGTGATTGTAAACAGTAGACCTTATAATAAATATTTTATCAAAATAAGTCCTACCCATATTGGTCATTTGTATGACCAGGGTGACGTTTTCAAAGCGTCATAAAAACGACAGAATAGCGTATTTTTAACGTCAGTTAAGGTCAGAATTCACGTGAAAAATACGTCACGTTAATGACGTCATTAGGCTTGACTTATAAAGTCATACGAACGTCATTAATCTGTCATTTGGATTGGCAAATGACGTCCTATTAGTCACTAAAATGGCGTCATTTTGGCCTTTTTTTGTCGTCAGTCTGCTACCTGGGTACTCCTCTCTATTATTTCTTCTTTCTCTAATCTATGAATTTCTTCCGGGAAATTTTGTTGTTGGGCATTTTTAATCCAGATCAATTCTGCATATACCAATTCATTCACGGCCAATTCTGAGGTGATAATATTCAGTCCATTACTTCGGTTTTTCAAATTTTGGATGAATCTGAAACACCAAGCGGTAGTTCGAATCAACCTCAACCATTTCGAGAACCTTTTTATATTAGGTAAATAATGTTCATAGTCAATAATTACTAGACATCTCTCAGTTGATTTCAGCTCGTTTCCGTCGTTAATAAATTTTATGACCTGTTGGCCAATTTTCGGCGTCTTCTTTCAAAAACGTTGGTCCGTTAATCCATTCGTGAGATTTTTGATAGTTGACCTTGTTGCTTCATCTGCTATGTTGAGATTGGTCGGTACTCATTTCCAATCTTTAACGTTGCTTCGCTCTTGAATCTCGCCAATCCGATGCGCTGCTCTTATCCACTTGAGTACGCAACCTGAATCTAACCAATAGATAGATAGTATATTTGACTACATCACATACATTCAATATTTGTAGCAAGTCAGAATAATTCAATTTACAAGTTTGTATAAATAAAATAAATAAAACTGTAGGAATTCAAAAAAAAAAATACAAGATTTTAAAAACATTCAAAATATGAATTCAGTAAAACATAAAAACATAAAATATTTGCGCGAACCCAATTTTCCAAACAGAATACCTGTGAGGTGATACCTGCACTTTTATCAAGCTATTGTAGATCATGTATGTGTTCCATATTAAATTCAATATTCTTTGAGTATAATTGCATCGTGATTTGACTGCATATATTCATCGAGTAAGTAAAAACACTGTTTGAGGAAAAATCGCTTCATTGTTTTTTGAATTTAAAAAAGCTGAGGTTTTTTATTCTTGGGGGAAGTATGTTGTACAAATTGAAGTTTAATGAGTTTACTTGAGAGACACAAAGTTTGAATCTAGGATTCCTTAATTGCGTGGCACCTCTGGTGTTGTAGCAGTGAACATCATCCCGAGCCCTAGTGAGTGTGTTCGATAGCTTGTGAATTTCTAGCAAGACATTGAAAATATATAAAGTTGGCAGGGGCATTATGCCGTATGCCATGAATTTGGTTTGCAGTGTTCTCTGTGGGATGCATTGGCTAATACTCTCACTGCTTTCTTCTGTTGGCTAAATATTTTAGAAGAATGTGAAGAATTCCATAGTTCAGGTGACAGTGGAACAAGGAGAAATAAATAGTCTTCAGGGTTCCCCAACTGACAATATTTCGAAGTTGTCTGAGTGGGAAGTTTGTGCTTGAAAGTTTATTCCGTAGATTGTCAATGTGATGGTGCCAACTCAATTTCTCATCCAATGTGATTCCCAGTAACCTTACGCTGGCACCATTAAGACAGGAAGGATGGGTTGATATTACTAGATTTTGAGTTTTCTGTGAGTTTAGTTTCAAGTAATTTGTGTTGAACCACCTTTCTGCAAATAATAGTAGTATCATCCGCAAACAAAACGCATGTCGTTGGATTCAGAACTTCAAATATATCATTTATATAAATAATAAAAAGAAGTGGCCCTAGAACGGATCCTTGAGGCACACCATGTACGACTGGTAAGTAGTCGGAGCTTGCATTATTGATGTTAACACGCTGAAAACGATGTTCCAGGTAAGATTTAATAAGCGAGATTACTGCCTCCCTTACACCGTAGTATGATAGTTTTTCGAGAAGTATGTCATGGGAGACACAGTCGAAGGCCTTGGATAGGTCACACATTGTGATAATAGTGCGCTTTCCTTCCTCAAGGCCCTCCACTGCATCCCTCACCACATACATTACAGCTTGTGAGGTTGATTTATTTTTCCGAAATCCATATTGGTTTTTATTTAAGAAGTTATTTGTTTCAAAAAATTTCAATATCTGCTTTTTCAATATGATTTCTATGATTTTGGAAAAGATGCATATAATAGTGATTGGTCGAAACCTCAGAAGTGTCCCCTTTTTTGTGTATGGGCACTACTCTGGAATATTTGAAAATATCAGGGAACTTACCAGTGCAGAATACAAGGTTAATTAAATTTGTTAAAGGCTCTAGAATGATATCAATGGTAGCCTTGATGCATCTACTGTTCATGTCATATGCATCCAGACTAGCATTATTCTTCAGTGTCGCTACCGTCTCCTGTACCTCTTCCTTTGTGACCGGCAGTAAAAAGAAAGATGCCGAGAGCTGCTCTCTCGGCATGTTTAAAATTTAGAAATATTTTTTCATCATAATCTGGTATCGTTTTTATCAAATTTTCTGCAACATTTACAAAGAAAGTATTGAAATCCTCTGGCAAAATATCAGTAGCCTGATTGGTTATTTTCCTATTTCTATTGCATTCATAATTCACTAATTTCCAGCTGGCTTTTTCATTATTTCCGGAAGATGAAATAAAATTACTGTACGCTGCTTTCTTGGTATCTCTCATTTTTCGCCGGTAATCCTTTTTCAGGTTTTTATATAATGTCATGCTCGCCGAATATTTAGATACGTCTGCTATTATTTTAACGCTTGTAAGTGTGTCTGTCATTGTTTTGTGGGAGTTACTAAACCACTTTATGGGGGGTTTATTTCTTCCATGTGTTGGGCCCTTCCTCATTTTAGTACAAGACTAAGGAGGAGCTATAGACGTTAACCAGAGAATCGGCCAGCACATCAGGATTATTAGCAGTTTCAAACAGAAACCTCGTGAGGTGATTCTGGTGTACTCATCAATAGTAGTATTGAGACTGAAGAAGGTAAGAAGACTGTTTACTCAATATATGTGAGTCCTGTGTAGATTTAAATATTATATTGAATTGAAATCTCCGACTAAAATAATTTTGTTTTTTGAGGAATATAGGTAGGTTAACAATGATTCTAGTTGCTGGAGAAATATCTTTACGTATCCGGCGCTTGATTACGACGAGAATTATGTTGCTATTAATGATTTGCACACCAGAGAATTCGGAATGAAATTCCATACTAAAATTTTCTAAATTCAAAGTTTTTACTCGTATGCCACTTTTTCAAAAATACAGCTTCACACTTTACGCCTTCGAGGTTTGTTTCAAGAAATTCTTTCAGTTTTTCTGGATTCGTGGATGGCTTTAGTCTTGTTACATGCAAACAAATTAGTTTAGGAACTGGCATAGGGTTTCTGTTCTCCCCACCAAGAATTTACTTTTTCTGTTGTGCGATACTTGATACCATCCCTCCTTATTGGGGTGTTCAGTATTATCAGAGCCTTGTATTTGTTGTAGATTTTCCAGTATAACACGTGACTTTGCTTCCAGTACAGCTCCGATAACTTGCTGAGAGGTTATGGGAACACCTCTGGTTTTTCCATCCCCCTTTGAAGTTTGGACAATGTCCGCAAAAGTCGTTGGCAACTGTACCTGTTTGTGTGCAATGACCGGGATAATAGTCACTGCAACCTCATTCGATTTCGGTCCATCTTTCTTCATTTGGCCTTGGCCTGGGATAGTGTTTTGTACTCTAGAAAAAAGGCGGGAGGGGAATATTCTTGTTTACATTATTTACATCAATATTTTTTTGAAGTTGATTTATTTTTTCTTGTAGTTCACTTATTTTAAGGTTTTGTGACTAATTATTACTTTGAAATATGTGATTTCTCTATTTAAGTGATTTTCGTCTAGGTTCATTAAATTGTCAGTTACCAGATTGTCCGCGATGTCGCCTATTCACTCGTCTTGAAAATCTGTAATTTCGCAACAAATTATGCCACTTTCATTAAACTTCACATTTTTAATTATCTTTGCACAGCTGGGATGTGCGCTAGTAGAGCATACGCATTTTATGCCACTTTTATTGCAATAACTGCAGACGCTATTTAATACGTCCTTCTCACTTGACGCCATCTTGATTGAATAATAACAGTGATCTATGGTAAAATTCGAAGATCTTCTGGTAATGGTTCGTCCCAGCCTACCTTGGAGCACCATATATCCTGCATAAGTATTTTTCCTCTGATAGTGAGAGAAGATATCAAACCCAAAGGGTCAAACACTGACATCACATACTTCAAAACCGTCCTCTTAGTTGGTTTGACATTTTGCAAATCTTGAAAGTTCAGTTTGAATGAGAATTCATCTTTCGTTGGTTGCCACTAAAGTCCTAGTATTCGGTGACAAGAAGATTCGTCAATATTCTTTGATTCAACCAGCAGGGATTCATTGGCTAATTTGTCACGAATAAGTTGTGAATTCGACATCCGGCCAACTACTTCAAATCCAGCTTTTCTTTGAACACTACATACTTCGTCTATAGTATGCAGAGCTTCCTCCTCAGTGTCTTTCGAATCAAGGTAATCGTCAACATAAAATTTATTCATTATTGCTGATCGGATATCGGGGTCTGTAGCAAATTTCACAGCATTGAAATTTTCAACAAATTGTGCCCAAGCTGGGAAACAAGTCGAACCAAAAGTCATTACTACCATCTCGTAGACATCTGGGTCCCTAGTAAAATCCAAATCTCGCCAAAATAAGCGCTGAGCCAGTCTATCCTGTTCCTGGATCACCACTTGGTGAAACATATCTTGTACGTCACCACAAAACCCAAATTTTCGCTGCCTGAACTTCCATAATATCGCCACCAATGACTGGAGAAGATCTGGTCCTGACAATAAACAATCGTTCAGGCTTACTCCGCGTGATTTGGAAGCTGCATCAAAAACGAGTCGGATTTTGTTAGGTTTGTTGGGGATTTTAACAGCAAAATGGGTATGAGGTGTTTGAACATCTGCCTCCGAAAGTAATAATTTTTTCACGTATTCTTTGTCTACATAACTCTGTATTTTCTGGCAATACTTTTTCGCATAATCTTCATCCAAACTACATTTTTTCTCAACACATCTCAATCTTTGTAGTGCTCTAAATTTACTCTCTGGTAAGATTATATTTTTGTTTTTCCACAAAAGTCCGATTTCATATCTCTCTCCTGTGTATTTGATTGTTTCTCGCATAAGTGATAAAGCTTCAGCGTCTTCTGTTGATTGTTTAGTAGGTGTAACCAGAACTCCAAATGATTCCGTAGAAAATGATTCCCTGATCAATTCGTGTAGCTCTTCATCTGGTGATTTCTTCTCGCAAATGTGAAGAGTGTGAGCTTTAAATGATTTTTCTCTTCTGCAAAAACTAGATCCATGTATAGACCATCCGAAAAGGCACCTACTAGCAACAGGTAAGCCTTCTGGTCCGCTACGTATCTGTCTAGCTAAAATCAGATGAATGTTATCTTGGCCAATCACGATAAGTGGTTTCTCATTATCAATATCTGGAATCGGAATATGTTTGAGATGAGGAAGTCTTTTCCATTCTGAAGCTTTGACTGTTTGCGGTGGAAGTGATAAATTCGTCATTGTTCGCACTCTTTTCAGAAGAAAATACTTATCTGCTCCATCAGTGGTAGGCTTGGAGACTTTGATATTTAGCCGCATTGAATTCTCTTGCATGGATATATCATCATGGGTCCACTGCAGACAAAGGGATTCTGTTGGTTCATCAAAACCTAATTTCGCAGCAACAGATGTATCTAATGAAGTTATTGTAGACGCTTCATCACATAATGCAAGAACTGTCTGATTTCCATTCGGACCATACAATTTTATAGGTAGTACTCGAATAATGATATTGTTTCTATCGATGTTTACTGTACAAACTGTTTCTGGACCAAGATCAGCAGATGGTTCGTGTCTGTCTACTTCTTGGTTTGTGCTTTCTTGGTTTTTATGCAATAATGGATGGTGAGTCGCGCTACAACCGTTTTTGCCACATTCCTTCCTATACTTGCATTTGAACTTCTGATGTCGTCGTCCTAGGCAGAAAAAGCATAACTTTTTTCCGGTCACTGTTTTCCACCTTTGGACAATATTTCTTATGAGATTCATCTTCACAGTAGAAGCATATGTTTTTCCTTTCCGATATATTGAACACCTTTTCTGTTTTTTTATTTTCGTGGTTTCTGTGGTATCCAAATTTCTTAAATTGGCAGTTGGAGTGCTTACATAACATGCTGCACTGGCAATATCCTCCAACCATAATGCAAAATCTACCAGATTCACATGCCCTTTCTTGTTTTTGACAACTTCGGCCATAAATGAGCAAATTTTCTATAACTGCGAAAATTGAAACACAAACTAAAAATAGAGCAGATAAAAATTTCAACCTGGACTCTTCAATAATCCTTTGTTTAAAATATGGTTTCTCAGCTGAATTTCAAGTCACTTGGTGAGTTATTATATGAGGATTTTAATTTAATGATGAAAGACTATTGCGTTATTAAGATGAAACGATTACCCAAATTATAATCGCAGGCTGAAAAAAATAGTTATTTATGCAACAAGTGCAAAAAGTAAGTGTTTATTGCACTCGACGTGAAATTTTTTCTACGTTCATGCAAAAAGCAAAAAATGATTTATCAAGGTACGGCAATAGGTGCTGGAAAATGAAAAGCGCAACTTAAATAATTGATTATTACTATCGATTTGCATTGAAACAGATCACTATCATCTATTTTCCATTAAGTATGCTTATTTTAAAACTTTCAATTCTGTAATTGTCAGAAATAATATTTGACTGATGTTGCAATAACCACAGTTGCATTATAAAAATCAAAATCATAGTAGCCGTGAGCGCGTATGTTATCAAGGTGTGGTCATAGTACAGACAGTTTGCTCTATTCAGGTAGACGGTTTAGAACAAAGTGAATCAGTTTTGATTATGGAGTTTTTCTCGGGAAGGCACTGTTTGTTTAGCTCTGGCTACTAACATCAATACAAAATAATATAAAATATGTAACTGTTTAAAACGTATTGCCAATCTCACAGAATATCTGCTAAATATGTGGTGGGTTTGAACATTTATGTTTGTCATGATGACAGCACGTTGAAGTTGAATGACAGATGAGTGCAATAAAGAACTTCTTTTTTCACTAAATATAGTTCAATAAAGTTTTGCTTTTTGCAGGAATGTAGAAAAAAGCTATTACGAAACTCTTTGGACGAATGAAGAACAGAATATACCAGATACAGAAATACACTCAATAGCTTCATAAGAAATACAAAGAATAAATATCATGAAGATACTGAAAGAAGTTGAAGAAGATTATAAAATGAACATGGCAAATAATAATTGCGTTTCATTATTTCAGGTAGTTTTCCCAAGAGCTCCTTTATCAATTGCGGATTCTCAAGGTAGCTCCCAGACTCTAAAGTATTCATAATGGATGTTATATTTTTTACCTCCGTTGAAAACTGAATAAGTTTCTCTATGATAAATTCTGGTCTCCCAAAACGCATTTCCAAAGTATTTATTACTAAATCAAGATTTTCCGATGTTAGTAACATGCCAGAAACCACAGACTTAGCTTCACCTCTCAGATACCTCCTTAACTTTAACATGATCTCTTCGTCACTATATTCACAAACAGTACATAAATTCATCAGGTGTTTATAGAACAGTGGCCAATCTTGTGGATTCCCATAAAAATATGGAACATCTTTCTCCATGACTTTTCGCATGTGGAATTTAGTTCAATTTTGTTCCGGACAAACAGCTACAGATTTCACCACGTTAGATATTGTCTCACAAAGTAATTCAATGTCGTCATTGTGAGATCTTGTTGGTTGTTCATAACTAGATAGCTTGGTGGGATCATTGATATCTGAATAAGAGGGTATATTATTCATCCACTCATTCACAACATTTCTATCTTCGGTTTCCTCGTGTGTTTCATCCCTTGAAGCTAAACTGCAACAGATTTATTGCTTTCATTTTCTACAGTTTCTTCCAATTTGGCATTATCAATACCTTCTTGCATATGTAGAAGTCGTAAGTTATTTTCATGCTTTCTGTCTTTCTTCAAATTCAAATCTAATTCGTTTGCTTTCTTTTTCTAGCAACTGCCTCTTTTTTTCTGTTTCTAAAGCAATCTTTGTTATCTCTATGCTTATAGTACTACTTGAAGAATTCTTAGTACGCTGGGTTATCTTTGAACAAGTTTCTGAATTTTTAGTTGGTCTCGTAGAAATCGCTTTTTGCTTGCAGCTTCGTTCCTCGTTTCCCTTTCCTATGGAACTTGAGGTGCTTTTCATTGTATCTGCTTCTCTTGGTTGAACATTCTCTTGCGCATCTGTAGTGAGTCGTCTTAGCGATTGAGTAAACTGTTTGGGCCACTCGTACTCAGTGGAAAGAAGTTTATTCACGCCAGTAACACTTTGCTGTGTTCTCCGCTCTTCGTCCATATCGTGATCACGTCGGGGTCACCAAAAGGTCCGGTTTTATTTTCTTTAGATATATTTCTACCAATAAATCTAAGTTTCAGGCAAATATTTATTGACAGACGTCACCTTTTATCTTTTTCAAAAACTGACTTTTTTCTTTTTTTTTACATTTTGTGATGTAGAAATACAGGGCATTCATAACTAAGAAAAATATTGACACAAAATAAATCATAACAATAACTAAATTATAACAATTAGAATAAAATTAAAGAAATGAATGAAAAAAATGTGGATAACAAACTCGCTAGTTCTTTCCGTAAATAAAAAAAAAATATTTCTCCAACTAAAAACGCAACAGAATAATACTCGATTGGTTAACGAATATAAAAACTATACAAGAACTCTGAACAAACTAATTAAAAAAAAAACAAAACTTAATCTTAAAATATATCTAGGAAATCAAACTATCCTTTCAAAGAAAACATATCAGAAAATTCCATATATCTTACTCCAACATATGATACGGAAGTGAGGAATGTTATCCAAAACTTGAAAAATGGAAAAGCACCAGGGGTAGATAACATTAGAGCAAAAACTTTAAAATCGATTGCACAATACATATCAAGTCCACTGGTCTATATCTTCAACTTATCAAGGGAATCTGGGATTTACCCATCTGACTTCAATAGTCATCCCAATTTACAAGAATGGTGATAGGACAGACGTTAATAATTACAGGCCCATTTCGTTAATTATAAATTTCAGCAAAATATTCGAAAGAATTTTAAAAGTGAGACTCACAAGTTATTTAGAAAAATATAAACTTCTATCGGATATGCAGTTTGGATTTAAAGAGGGAAAGTCAACCCAGGATGTCATTTTGGAGTTGACAAGAGGAAAATGTCTTAAACTCTTTCAGTCCAATCTGAGTAACCGAAAACAAAGTGTCTAATTGAAGGATACGACAAGTGAATGTAAAATCATAGAGTATGGTGTACCTCAAGGCACGGTATTAGGACCAATATTGTTTATATTATACATCAATGGACTATTTTCCATCGAAGGTAAGGGTAAAATTATCAGCTTTGCGGATGACACGGCAATAACATATCGAGGAGAAGACTGGTCTGAACTGAAAAATAGAGGCAAATCTAGGTGTGATAAAAGACTGGTTTGAATCCAATTACTTTCCATCAATCTGAATAAGACCCAATTCTTAACATTCTCCAACAGCAAATCAACGTTGCCTGCAAACTAACAATAAAAAATATCTCAATCTCCGCTATAATGAACAAAAAACCTTGGCACTGGTTTCAAAATTGTTTTCATGCATTTATTTTTATTATATTTTCAGTTAAATCTTAAGACCACATTTATTGATTATAATATTTATATAGTTTGATTATGTACTTTTAAACTTGAATTTATATTTATGTATGTTTTTTGTTATTTAACAATGATTATTTTACACTACAGTCCCTTTAAATTTCCCGTACAAGACTCTTTCTAAATCTTCTGGGAATCCGTTCGCTTATTGTCAATGTCCATTGTTGAAATATTTACCTTATTGTTTTTGTTTTAAATTTAGAACAATAAACGTTATTAATATTATAATATATATATTATACTAAAGCAGCAATCCATACCCTCTTTGGACTATACGCAACAATTTTAGAGAAGTGTGACAGGTCCCACTTACACATGCCAAAAAAAACTTTGTTTTACTCCTGCCTAATTTTCAACTTACCCATAAATTCGGCTTCTCTTCAGTAACTGTTGAAAATGATCGCTTATTAACACCATTGTGAAGTGCAAACCTCAAGCTTGAAATCACATAATTCATTTTTTATGTAGGATGTGTATAAGCGATTATTTTCAACATTTACTGAATAAATTGCCGGGATTATGGGCGAGTTGAAAACTGAGGCAGGAGTAAAACCCAGTTTTTTCTTTGGCATGTATAAGTGAGACTTGTCTCACTAGTCTTGAATCGTTAGTAAGTAAGTAAGTAAATTTATTAATATAGGTATCCTAATATACAATATATAAATGTTACATCTTGACAATAATAACATTGTAGTAGAATATTCGCTAAGCAAGAATATGAAATGATATTGAAAAAGAAAATAAATGAAAATTATATTATTTTACATGTTTTATAAGTCGTAAACAAATGAAATGGTATATAGATTTAAATGTAAATAAACCTTAAACTGATTTAAGTGTATTTTGATTTCAGGTAATCTATAAGTAATTTTTTGAAATGTATGATAGAACTGCTACTTATAATGTTTTTGGAAGCTTGTTGTATTCAATGAGTCCTCGGTGAAATAGTGAATTCACTGATCTCGTGTAGTTTGTTATTGTCACATCAAAATTCATGTTTCCCCTTGTAGGATAATCATTAATTTCATTTTGATAAATGATGAATTGGTTGAAGTAGGTAGGAAGTTTTCCTGCTATTATTTTGAAAATAAAAATCATAGAACAATAAAACAATCTGTCCTTCACTGATAGCCAATCGAGAACCTGCAGCATATCTATTATGGGAGTGTATCTGTTACATTCCAACAATACTCTAATCCCTCTATTTTGCAGTTTCTGCAATGATGAGATGCATTTTGAACTGAGAAGAAATAATAAGGAAGGACAGTAATCAAAGTGAGGTTTGATTATCGTATTATAAACCGTTAACGAGGTTTGAAATGACAAGTATCTGCTGATGCGTGTGAAAAAAAAATATTTTTTTTGCAATTTTTTTGTTAATATATTGGAAGTGCTTTTTTAGGTTCAGTGAGTTGTCTATCATAAATCCAAGATATTTAAACTCTTCAACCAATTCAATTGTTTCACCATAGATTTCTATGTTTGTTGAGTTTTTATCCAACAAACTGTTTTTATATTGAGTGGTTATAATCATTGATTTTGTTTTCTTTATGTTGAGTTTCAGTTTATTAATTGTGAGAAATTCTGATATTTTGCCAAGTGTTCGATTCATTTTTTGAATAGCATTTGGTAGATCAACATCACTTGCTGTCAGTAAGGTGTCATCTGCAAAAAGGTTAATGAATTCACATTCCTGAATATAATTGATATCATTCAAGTATAAAATGAACAACAGTGGTCCCAGTACACTCCCTTGCGGAACACCAGTATTGATGTCTTTATTGGTTGAAAAAGTATTATTTATTTTGGTACGTTGTGACCTATTTTCCAAGTAGTTTTTGAACCAGCTGTAGGGTCTATAGGTTAATCCATAATATTGAAGTTTCAAAAGTAGAATAGAAATATATATGGTTTCAAAAGCTCTCTTGAAATCTAGAAATACTGCTACTACATATTTGTTTGAATCAATATCTATTTTCCATTTTGACAAAGTTACTTGTAGGGCAGTTTCACAGGAATAACTAGATCGAAAACCAGATTGATATTCCATTAAGAGTTTATTTTCAGTAATATAGTCTAAAAGTTGGCTGTATGCGGTTAGTTCAAGTACCTTTTCCAAGCATGGTAGTGTATTGATTGGTCGAAAATTAATAGCTTCATCGTTGCATTTGGTTCAAAGAGGGTACTGATTCCTGCTTCAGTATAATTATTTCATATCAACTAAAATACCAATGACTTTCGGATCCACCTTAAATATCGTAGAAGAGTTATGTGAACTGGGATAAAACATATTCTGGGTACTCAGATACTCACAAGTTATATTTGCATGAGGAAGTAGAAGTCTTCAGGAACTATATGCACTTTTTCTTTTCCTTCTACTATAATTTTTAGCAAAGTTATGACAAATCTAATTTTCGGCACTGCCGGAAATGCCAGTGGCGGATTCACGCGAGCCTGAAATTTGATATCGGAATTCAATCAGGTTTTCTGAGAAAACGAGCACATTCTGTGAGAAATTACTGAGTATATTTCTTGTGGAGAATTGAATTATCTTTCGCCTTGTTGAAATTGTTTCTTCATAAATCTTATACAACAGCAAAAATAAATTATAATTTCTGTAAATACATTTTTTTTTGGGTTTTATCCCTGAATTTTTGGTAAACATTTTTTTTTCTAACAATACATGATGTCAAGAAGTCATGTGCCGAGTTTCAAAGTGCTACGATTCATTCTTCACATGTGGCTTACATTTGTCTGTGGTTACTGTACTATCTCGTTTTTTAAGTTTTCCTAGAGACAAGAATGCACTGATCTAGTCGTACAAAAAAACATTTTGTCGGTTTAATAATTGTCTACAAAAGTTCTATTGACTATAAAGCCATAACTTCAATAATTTTGGGAATATTTGCAAAAACCAAAAAAGTTGTACTTTTTCTCACAATTTCTTTTTTAAAAAATTTCACGAGACGATATTGCTGGGGCGAAAACCGTGTAGTCATTAAAGAGCTATCCTATAAAAATTAGCATTTGAGTCTTTTATTTTGTGGGTGAAAAAACTTCTATAGCTTGGTCAATGACTACAAATCCGATAAAAAATACTGGATAGAAACAACACTTACTGCCGAAAGACGAACGGAAAGTTGGATAGAACCTCAACATCTAGGGAGTTGTTTCTAACTGGTAATGCCCTTGGCCATTGGCCAAATTGTCCTATTCCAGTTGAAGAAGAGGCAAATAGCGATAAAACTGTGCATTTTACGAGGAAAACTTATGAACGTTTTTAAAGAGTATATAAAAAGAGCTTTCTCAAAAAATAATAATATAAGCTAGTAGCGTCAAAATTAAGAGACCACCCTAATTTATTTATGTACTGCCAATAGTTCTAAAAATTTTATCAAATTAAAATGCTTAATTTCTGAAAATATTGAAACTTAAATTGAAACTTAAAGTGAAAAACGTTTTTTTGCAATTTCGTAAAAAATGCCCTTTTCTTAACTCCAAAAATAATAGAGATTCGAAAAAAATGCTAGAGTATCAAATTGTATCTGCTTTTTTTAAAATAGGTGATTTAAAAGGATTTAATTCACGTAGCCTTGTAGTTCTTGAAAGGCGTTTTTGGATAAATTTTCTATTTTTAAAAATGAAAGTTCAAAAAACCACGCTCACATTTATTTCAACATACAGGTGAAAAAACTCGTGTCTACGTGTGTGAGTGTATATCTTGTTGATTCCTCGCCATTGTACTCTCAAGTTCGAAAGAAATAGCAAGTATATTTCTTTAGAATTATTCCATTGTGTTTGTCATAGTTATAAAAATAAATCGATTAGTGCATAAAAAAATGTATATTTATATTTTTTATTGAAAGTTCCTCAGTTTTATAATTCTTTTTTAAATACGTCTACAGTTTCAGGATTTATTCGTACATTTTTTTAAACTACAATAGGGGTTGATTTATGAGGGTTGAAAAGTTATAAAATTAAGCAACAACATTCTTAAATTAAAACAGTGTGATGAATAACGAAATTTTTTTGAGGATAACTTTTTTTAATTAGGCTACAGTAGGGGTTGATTTTTTAGGGTTGAAAAGTTGCAAAATGGAATTAGAAAAAAAAATTCCAAGTGAAAACTGATGATTTGACTATTGATGAATGTGTCAAAGCTAATTATTTAAGACTTGGAAAAATCGTCTGTTGTTTGCTTACAGATCACTAATCATTCCAAATCATGATAAAAGAAAAGAGTCCATATCTACACTAATTAAGAGAAATATTAATCGATCTGTATCCAACAATACTTTGCTTTCTCAGGAAATCAATAAACCAAGAAACCAAGAAATCAAGTTTCTTTATCAAAACTGCTTGGCTAATCGATCATCAGATACAGATTCCACCACACTAAACCTCTTCTAATAAACAAAGAAGTCATCGATGCAGTCAGATCGTTTCGTTTAAGTTCGGCGGGTGGTTTGGACTCCCCCAGGCATTCTAATCTTCAGGATTTGCTCAGTCATAGCTTTGGATTTTCAAGAGAAAAACTTCTATCGTCCATGAAGCATTCATGTAATTTAATTTTGTCAGGAAATGTTGTGGAGCAAATATGTACAATTATTGACATAATTTTTTGGGTTTATCACCTTCCACAATCTGAAAATGAAAAAATGTTTTAATCCAAAGAAATCTGTACAAGTGTAGAAGGGCAAATTAATTAATTTGCCCGATAAGTTACTGCGTTCACAAGACTGCTGTCTTGAAAGAAATTAATTTTTGTCAGTAACGTACCCTACACTGAATTTGCCTATCTGAAAAAATGAGATCGAATTAACAAAGAATACTACTCTTTTTTTGAAAACTGTTGACGTTTCGGAGGCTGTATCTGCCTCCGTTATCAAAACTTCTTAGAAAGACGCTGAGAAAACTGAATTTGAATTGCGATTTTGGTAATAAGACCTTTCTTTACTGACAAAAATTAATTTCTTTCAAGACAGCAGTCTTGTGAACGCAGTAACTTATCGGGCAAATTAATTAATTTGCCCTTCTACACTTGTACAGATTTCTTTGGATTAAAACATTTTTTCATTTTCAGATTGTGGAAGGTGATAAACCCAAAAAATTATGTCAAGAACTGGATTTCCTCCACAAAATCAAACTTTTAATCAATATGTACAATTATTTATGGAGCATCACTTCTTTCGTTGAAAAAGAAAGATGGTGGAATCAGACCTATAACGATTGAAAGACAAACTTTAGTCGCAGATGATTCCACATCAAATTTTATGAATGTCCTATTCATATCTTCGAACTAAAATCAAAATGCTTATGACAGGTCTAAGTCAAAAAATAATTTTCAAAGTGTCACCGCAGAAGAAATATTTCCCTCATATCCATCCCTAATGTGTATGCTTCTGAAGAGCCTGTTATATTCCAACCCTATATCAATCCTCCTGAAGAGTTTTGCAAAGCGAAATAGATTTTTGTCGACCAAAATGTATTGGGGATTAAATGCGAGAGAAGCGAACCTTGCTTCAATGAAATGAACGATTTCTCTGAGTGATATTTTTTTAATAACATTCTCCTTATCTAATTTATTTAATGATTTTATTTAATAATTTTTTTCAATGAAAACTACAGAGAATTAAAAAAAAATCAGTTATCTGAATTAAAATGCGAATTTTCACTTTCAGATTTTTTCTTTCCTTTTCAGTTAGTCTTTTCACAATATCTATCAGATGTAGTTCAATCTCCAGCGTGGATTGTACCTGGGAAGTAGTTGTTTTCTGTTAGATATTACAAATAAATCACATTTTTTATTTTTCAATTTTCATGGAGAATGTTCCCCTTTTCAACATGAATACCTCCCAAGAGGTTATCTTGAACGATGGAAAATAGCGACTAAAGTTTGTCTTTCAGTCGCAGATGATTCCACAACAGATTTTATGAATGTTCTATTCATATTTTCGAACTAGAAACAGCATTGATTATTCCTGTCTCATAATATGTTAGTGAAGGCGGAAAAAAACTTATGAAGGGTTGATTTTGAAAAAAGGAGGACCCTGTGAATTATTTTGCATGGTGCGTACTATTGAATGGATTGGACTTGCTTAATTTGAACTGATTATTGTCGAAGGTAACTACAAAATATCTTGAAAAAATGTATATTTATCACCCTGTATTTCGAAAACAAAGCCATATATTTATATGAACTTTTCGTCCTGAAAACTTTCAAGAATCACCTCCCGAAGTTTGTCAACGTACTCAATTAACACCCTGTATATGTTCTAATTTTATTCATGAGATAATTTGCCAATTATTCTTTATTTTCTTGTTAAAAATATGCCCTTCTATCACTGAATGAAATTACACTCGTAATTTTTTGTAATCAATATAGTATATGTATTTTTGACTGTTAATTTCACTATATTTCTCACAATCAATTTGTAAGATAATTAATAGGATAATGATCTGTTATATTATAAACCGACAATTATAGGTTTGAAGTGAGTAGGTACAAGTTTAAAAATATATGGTCCCAACAAGATTTCAATTCTGCCACTTCTCATTTGCCACTTCTCATCTGCCACTTCTCTTGTATATTCGTTTATATACGATAAAAATCCATGCTTACTCAGAATTTTACGAAGAAAATAAATTATTTGCATGTGTTTTGAGTCACGACGTTTCAACAGTTAACTACTGTTGTTATCAAATGTGTGGATGCGATATCTATTATACAGCCTGTGCCATTAGCATGCAACTAATGTACCTGCTATAAGGGTAATTATGCTCTGTGTGGGGTCTCTCAGGTCACCAATGTTAATTAATGTGATAGCTAGGCTGTTCCGAAATAATAAAATTCAATTCGGAATTTTCAGGTACACCGACCTTAATAGGGTTTTCTGAACACGTCGTGTTCTTCATATTTACTTGACATGAATTCAATTGGATATTGTATCGATCAATCAAAATATACTTTATTGTCGAAAGATGAACATCTCATTGACAAAGCTATTATAAATAGGTAAAATATTAATTATATAAAATGAATATGTCAGTCTGTAATAAACATAGGTGCTATTGATTAGCAAGATAAACATATAAATTAGAATTGTAAATAATATATACACATACATACACACCTATATACACATACAGTGTGCCATATTTAAGATGAAAGCATCCTTATAAAAAAAAAATACATTTTTTAACCAATTTGAATAGATTTTTTTTTGTTACGTAGATATTCAAAAAGTCCACTAGGACACCAAATTTCATGAATAAATCTCCATTTCCAGGACCAACTAATCTTAATTTTCAACTTCAAAAATCTAAAAAATTACTAGCGATTTTTTTAGAAAAAATCTGACTACACCACTGGATTCTCGATATTTTCAAATGCCTCATATGTGAATTACGTTGAAATGCGTCAATCAATGAAAATGTTATAAGGGAATGAAATTTGAAAAATATGCTGTTTAATCAACCCACCAATTCAATTTTAAAACTTTCATCATATATATATATATATATATATATATATATATACATCTTAGATGAAAGAATAGATAGATATATAGATAGATTTATTTCATCACATTAATTACAAAAATGTACAATAGTGACAAGTCAAACAGACATTGTAAGGTAAATGATAGTTACAGTTAATACACGCTTACTACATTTAAAATAGTTATTTCTAAAAGTTAAGACAACAAAACTAACATGTTAAAAGAGTAATGTCTCACAATTCAAATACTCTTCGATGGAGTAGAAACAGTGCATGAATAGTGAGTGCTTAACTCTAACCTTGAAACGGTTATGACTCAAACCAGTATTATCTGCAGGTATTTTATTATATAAATGTAAGTTGAGTGAATTTCGAGCTTATAGATCTAGTCGATAAAATTGAGGCCTCTATTGTGCACCTCTTCGAGTTGGGTAATTATGAAAGTCAGCGTTTGTAAGGTACTTAGTATTATTTTTGTGTATTTCTAAAACATTGTAAAATATGAAAATACATGGCAAGGGTAGAATTTTAAGTACTTGAAATAAGGGACGACAATGTTCTCTGTAAGAAACATTGGGTATGATCCTGACTGCTTTTTTGCATTCAAAAGGTTTTAATTGTATGTGGAGACTAAAGCTCTCAAGCTATAGGTATGACATCATATATCGTCCAGGAAAAGAAAATGCCATAGAGGATTAGTTATTGAGAATTTCTGCAAGCACCAGTACTAGAGAATCCGACCTTTTCATTCTTCACCAAACTCTATGTCACTCAGGAATCACGAGAATGGTACACTGGGTACGTTCCAAAAATCTACCCTACTCTATAGAGAAGATAAGAAAAGTTATACATCATTGTACCGTTTGTGCCATAGTCAAGCCACGGTTTTATAAAAATGAAAGTCACTTAATAAAAGTCACAAAACCTTTTAAACGATTGGCTCTTGACTTGAAAGGACCTTTACCATATACTTCACACAATCGATACTTATTGACAGTAATAGACAAATTCTCGAGATTTCCTTTCGCCTTGCCATGTTCTGATTTATCTTCTGCCACAGTAATAAAAAAACTTGACTATACTTTTCTCAGTCTTTGGTTTTCCCAGTTACATACATTCCGATCGTGTCTCTTCATTCATGTCTTCAGATCTTAAACAATTTCTACATTCAAAAGGAATGGCCACCAGTCGTACAACAGCTTACAATCCACAAGGCAATGGTCAGATCGAGAGGAAAATGGTACAATTTGGAAGACGATAGAGTTGGCTGCGCTCAAGAGGAATGAAAACTGCTTAGTGGGAAATGGTGTTACAGGAAGCACTTCATTCAATACGGTCGTTATTATGCACTTCTATCAATGCAACTCCTCATGAAAGAATGTTTTTCCACAATCGGAAGTCTACAAATGGTGAACCATTGCCTTCTTTGTTAACGACTCCTGGTAAAGTCCTTATAAAAAGGCATGTACGAGCAAATAAGTATGAACCGCTTGTAGAAAAAGTCCAATTACTCGAAGCCTATCCGAATTATTTCTACATCAGACTACCAGATGGCAGAGAAACGACTGTTTCGAATAGACATTTGGCACCAAAAGGACAAGAGGGATATTTGGAACAAATTCAAGAAAAATCATATTCCACCTCCAACGAAAAACCACACCCTTTGGGTAATAAGAATATTCCGAATGAAAAACGTACAATATCAGGGTTTTCAAACGTCGAATCCAGAATATGTTACCATCAACTAGTCAAGATAGATTATCTACTCCAAATCAGATTAGTCTACCACACAGAAATATGATATCAGGTGAGCAGACGAATATGTTACCATCAACTAGTCAAGATAGATAGATTATCTACTCCAAATCAGATTAGTCTACCACTAAGAAATAGATGACCGCCGAAGTATTTGAAAGATTATGAACGTTTTTAAAATGATAGGAAGATTGTGATAGTTTAGTTTATGCATGAATCTCACTGTATTATTTAGTTATTTGACATCTAATGTCACATGTAATGTTATGCTCTATTCAGTTGAATAAAGCCAAGTTCTGGTTAGATCTTTTCATAACACCCCATGAAAGTATGCCATATGTTAGGTGGCTGTTAAAAAGAGAAAAGTATGTCTGTAATACCATACTTTGACTAAGACACATTTTCAGCTGTCTTAGTAACAGTTGTGTAGAAAGTTTTTTTGCACAAACCAGCAATATGTGCTTCCCAATTCAACATGTCATCAATTTTAAACCCCAATAAATCTACAAGTTGCTTCGTTGTAACTTGTTGATTTGATGATATTATAATTTTCTGTCTCTTATCCCTATTTAGTTTGAGATAATTTGAAGTAAACCCAGTTTCAGCGTTATTATCTGTTCTAGAGCAAAGGTCTATTAAGTCGTTAATATTTGAGTCTGCTTCTGCCGTTGATACATCATCTGCATAGCAAAATGATAAGCTTGGAAGTAAGAAATTGAAAATGTCAATATATACAACAAAAAGAGTTGGTCCTAGTATGGAGCCTTGTGGTATACCGTGCGAAATGAATCTACATGTGCTAGAATTTCCAGATGTATAAACAATTTGCTTTCTCCCACATAAGTAGGTCTTCATTAACTCTAAGGCTGTGCCACGTATACCACAGTATTCCAGTTTGACTAGTAAGAGGTCATGGTTTACACTGTCAAAAGCCTTACTTAGATCACATAAAGTTAGAGCCTTTTTCTATATTCTCTATTATTGACTCAACCATAGCTATCACAGCTTGGGGTAGTTGATTTGTTAGACCTAAATCCGAATTGATTTTTATCAAGTACTGAATTAGCATTTAAAAAAGAAATTAAGCGTTCTTTAATTAACATCTAAAAAATTTTACCAAAGATAGGAATGATAGATATGGGTCTATAGTTATCTGGAATATTTGTATCGCCCTTTTTAAATATGGGAATAACTTTACTTGTTTTAAAGATGTCTGGAAATAGTCCTTCACAGAGGCAACGATTGAAAGAACAGCCAATGGATCAGAAAGAAGGTGTATGGTTTCTTTAATCATTCTGCTTTTGAAGTTGTATACGTCCAAGCAAGCAGAGTTTTTTAATTTAGTTATTGCTTTGTTTAACTTCAAGCTCAGTTACTGGACTGAGAAAGACAGAAGTGCTCGGTTTGGGGACTGTAAAGAGGTAGGTTAGAGCATTCACGTTGCAGGAGGGTAGAGATTTTACAATTTCTTTTGTTACATTTGTGAAAAAGATGTTATATTCATCAGGGGAAATGCTGCATGAGGCTGAAAGTTTTTTATTTGAATTGCGCTCATAGTTAATTAACTTCAAAGCGTCCTTGGATTTGTTACTTGATTCATTAATGAAATTATCGTATGAAATTCTTTTTACATTCTGTATGGCGCTCTGGTATTGCTTTTTATAAACTTTGGCTGCGTTGTGGTGTTCAGGCCTTTTAACACCTGAAGGTTTTCTCTCATTTTTTTAAATTTGTCGTTAAAAAATATCACTGGTCTTTTATCCCTGGTATTGATTCGTTTTAATAGGAAAACTTGATTTATAAGAGAACTGTAGGTCATGTTAATAAATTCTGCTACTTATTTTGTTTATGTTGTTGTTTTTGTCATAAGCAATTTTCGAGTAAACTGATTCTAACGCTACTTGTAGAGAGTTCAACTCTTTTTTTTATGCATATATTCATAGTGTTGTCGATGCAATCACCAGGATAGGTAGATATGATAATAAACTGCCCTGCATGATAAGCACTACAGGGATCAAAGATTCCCGTTTCACAGACAGAATTATCCAGATCATTAAAAATATTATCAATACAACTAGAAGACCTCACAGTGCTCCTCGTTGGTAAATATTAGGTTTAAGATCGAAAGATTCACACAAATTAAGCCAGTATTCTGAATTAGCGTTTTTATCTTTAATGTAAATATTGAAATCTCCAGCTAAAATTATATGTTTGTACCTACCTGTTATTGAAGATAGAAGTTCTGCAACTTTGTCAAAATATAACTCAAATTCCCTGTACGATGACCAAGGAAAGAGGAAAGCACTCAACATTATCATGGGCAAATATTGCTACTCCACCGCGTTTTATATTTTCCCTACAAAAATAAGACTTTAATACATAATTATTCAAATTTAGAAACTTTAAACAATCTGTGTTTAGCCAGTGTTCACTAATGCACAAAAAATCAAGATGGTTATCTCTAAGTACAAGTTAAGTTGCTCGATTTTATTTGATATACATTGTACATCAATATGACCGATTTTCAACGATTTGTTCACAGCTAGGACGGTTTTTTTTTCTACCAGTTTGTGTGTGTTTGTCTTCTGTTGAAATAAAAACTCTATCGACGTCGTCAGTCGATTGTAGAGGTCTTATGACTGAAGATCCTACTTTGTTGGTGGCAACCGCTCCATTTGGTCAGACTTCTCGTTTCCAGCCCCCCTTGACATCATCCTGTTTCATTGATGCATAATATTCGGGGTACTTAGAAGAATGCTTCTCACATTGGACTCCTGGGAAATTCGGCTCCAGAAAAGCCTTCAGTTGTTCGGGCTTAGTGCCGGGCGTCATTCTTCACACTTCAATAGTCATACTTAATAAAATTTGTAGGAGTTATAAGTAAGATATATAAAAAGAGTAAAGGACCCCGCACGGTTCTTATGGAAAATGGGTCCCAGTCGATTTGGCTGAAAATTCAGTATAATGTAGTTTATGGTGTCCTGGTCAAATGTCTCCACGGGCACAACGAGATCTATTGGACAGTTTTTGAGATACAGGGTGTCAAATATGCAGAGAGGGGGTTGTTCTTACCTTTAGGAAATCGTTAATGAGGCTATTATTTTTTTACAAAAAGTTAGGGAGAATAATTGCAATCTTAATATTGTCGACTCGAATTGTAATGAAACGTTCTAAGACTCCGTATACAGGGTTATTAATAATTACAAAATTTTCATGTAATTCTCTGAACAAAATCAGTCAAACGCAAAAGCTCGTAGACCTGCAAAATAGGTAAATATCATTGTTTAATTTTGTTATTGAGTGATTTCAGGTTACTATTATACAGGATCACTCAAAATTTTCAGTTGTATGCATTTCAATTTATTTATTATACTACAAACCCTGTACACTTGGATATGGAATTTTGGCAATTATCAAAAACAAAGACTTGAAGTGTAAAATTAGAATAATAATAGATGCTAGTATTGAAACTGTTGAATCAGCTAAAAGGCTTGGAAAAAAAAAGAATTGTGACGAGCATTGGTACAGGAGTAAATGCTGCAAAGATGTTGCATATGCCCAATAAATGCTAAATGAATAAGAAAATGTCCTAGATCGTTATAACCTCTCTTAACAGACATGCTATATGACCTAGTAAAAACAGCTATTTGTGTAATTAGAGCACAAAGTGATGAATTGCCGCTCGAACAAAGAGAGTTATGCTTTGGAGAGCGGCAACTACACTTTGTGCTAGAAATACACACAATAGTTTTTCAACAAACTCAGATCTCAGATACAGAAAAACACTGGATATACATTATTACCTAATAATATTCATTTCTTTTATTATTTACTAGATTAAAATTGAATGTACCATTTTGACAATTTTTAATAAATATAGCAAGTCGGTATCCAAATTGCTGGCAATACAATCCATATCTCTAACACATAAAAAAAATTTAACCTCGATCGACGGCGGGAAGGACAGAAACACTAACCATTAGGCTATACAGACAGCTTTACAATATTGAGTTACACGTTATTCACAATATAACCTATATATACACGCCGTCAAATCGGAAACATTCGAATAAGTGAGCGTTTTCTCAATTTTGTCGCTCTATATCGAAAAAGCTGTCAATTAATGACATTCCACATAGTACATTAACTTTGTGTTGAGATTTGAACGCGCCAAAGGCTACTTTATTGTGCGGTTGTCGGAAAAGATTTTTATTGCAGTAGTGTACTGTTTGATAGCTGCATAATCATGCCGTTGACCAGAATCCGTACAAGATGCAACAAATAGACAAGAGCCACCAAATATTGATCATATCATAATTAGTTTTCTAAGATATGTTTAATTTTTATAGATGTTCCTTAAAAAAATTAAAATAAATCCAAAAAAAAAAAACAAAATTTTGAGTGACCTGGTATAATAGTAACATAAGATCACCCAATATCAAAATCAAATGATACTCACTTATTCTACAAGTCTACGAGCTTTTGCGTTTGATTGATTTTGTTCAAAGAATTACATAAAATTATGTTATTATAAATTACCCTGTATACGGAGTCCTAGAATATTCCATTACAACTCGAGTCGAAAATATTAAGATTGCAATTATTCTCCCTAACTTTTTGTTACAAAATAATCCCCACATTAGTAATTTTATAAAGGTAAGAAAGCCTCTCTCTGCATGTTTGACACCCTGTATCTTAAAAACTGTCCATTAGATCTCGTTGTGCCTGTGGGGACATTTGATCAGGACACCTTACACTACATTATACTACATTTTTAACCAATTCGACTGGGACCCATTTTCCATAAGAACCGTGCGGGGTCCTTTATGAATAAAATAAATAAATACGAAAATGAAGTAAATGAAACCATAGTCATTACGCTATTTTAGTTAACATAGAGTACGCAATAGTTAACAAGTAACAGATGATTTTATATCTGTATGCCATCCATACATTTGTCAATAGACTCTTGAACACTATAAAATACCTTTTCAATAAGAACTTGACTGAAACGTTTTGTTAGCTCTTCTATCATTTCTGGAAAGTGTACACCTCCACTGATTTCAAGTTTTCTTGTTACATTTTGGACATTTCCATCTGTTTCCTTTAGATTTTATGAGTTCCTTAGAGAAATACTCAAAAATCTTTGGTGTTCAAGTTGGTGCATTTTATTTGGTACCATTTCCCACATTCTGCTTCACATCAGAGTATCACAATTCCCACAATGCCAATTTTGAGGCACTAGCATCGTTTGTATCTTCATTGATAACTTTTCCACAAAAAGATTTTATTTTTTCTTGTGTTGATATACTTGCATTGATATATTTCAGTGGGAGATAACTATTCTCATCATCAGCTGAATCTTCTACTGTATTTTGCAGTATTTTCTTCTTATGATTCCTTATAACAAAATCCAAAATTTGTCAAATCAGTTATTAACTCTTGAATTTCTTCAGTATAACTTCTTGGGAACTGTACTGCAAGTGTTACTGATGTTTCGTTACTTATATGAAGAATTTTAAAATATTAGAATATTTTTTCCACTGGAGAACTTCACAATGGAACAAGCTATTTTGTATGTTAAAAGAGAAAACCTAGTATATGTCACAGTTTTGCTAACTCATCAAACCTAAGAATTTGAAGAAAAATACATATTAATCAGAGAATGCAGAAACAAATAGAAAGGTAACAGAGATGACACATAACCAATTATTTCCACATGGCCTACAATCTGATCTTCAACCTGTTCGGAGTATTTATTCTGTTATATCTCTGTTGAACCTCCTAACTATCGCTCCATTTCACTTATCTCAACTATTACCAAGATAATATAAAAAATGTAAAATTGAGAAAAATAAGTTTTATATCCAAACACAAAGTTAATAATGGTAATCAATTTGGATAACAAAAGAATGAAATTTAACTGATGCTATTTTCAATTTATTTTGTATTAATGGTGGTGAATCTATGGCAGCAATTTTCTGTGACCTGTGAAAAGCTTTTGACTGTGTATAGCTTTTGACTGTGCATATCATACTACTGTAGAAGCTGCACTGCTATGGCTTCAATGAATTCAATCCTATAAAGCCGAAATCAAATAGTGAAAACTATCGAATATTCTTCCACAAAAGAAATTAGTTGTGGTGTAGCTTCGTTCTCGGGCAAGTGCAATTGTTTAAGAATATTATTTTTCTATCTGCAAAAATTAGCCCTCTTAGTCGTTTTTGTGCAATCCTCCTCTTAATAATTCGAATTTGTGATAAAAATCCAAAAGTAATAAATTTAGTTTTTGCACAAAAAACTATATTGCCAGGATTTACAAAATTCTTCAATGCAAATGTATGGAATAAACGAGTTAGCAACCAATACAATTGATTATATTTCCTGTCGTATCAGTTTAAATATGATATGCTATTTTTTCAGTCACACAACTTGTATCACATAGCTATTTCTTACCATAATATAACTTCATCCTGTACCAGTATTATTGTTCCATCAAGAGTAGCCAAAGCATAAGGTGTAACATGTCGTGAACACTTCAAGTCCCCTAATATTTCTGTAGATATATTTTGATTTCTCATTCTGGTGATACCTAGGGACTGGTAGTCCACAGAGCCTGACATATTTTCACCCAAGGAACTGAAAATTATAAAGTTTCAACCAAAGGTAGTTTACTACATTACTACATTAATTAGTGGAAAGCAGGCTGAAGAATGAAATATTTTCAGGATGATGCATACGGCAACAGATGACAGTGAATTATTTATTGGAGCCAGTAAAATTTGAAAGCAGTTGGTAACGTAGTATCTGCATATATAACAGAATCCCTCATTATTATATTTGCTGATGACACCACAATTGCAGTAATTTTGTATTTGTATTTTGAAGTTTGTTCATTAACTGAGTTTTTGAAAAAATTCTACCTGATACCAAATATGGTGGAGTTCTTTCCTTCCATGTGCGAATTTTGAGATAATTTTTTTAATGAATTAAAAAAAATACAGATACATAATATTTTGATATTGGCTTCCTTCAAGGGCCTTATGAGATTGCTGATCGATGAAGTACTCCTCAACCATTTGAAAAATCTTCAGATATCCAAGTAATGACTTTTAGGGAGTGATTTCAGTTTTCCGTTTCCTTATCAGGATTTCTGTTATTCGCCATGCTCACTTTTATACTCCCTGTTTTTTTTTGCAGCCAGTTTTGTGTTGAGCAGACATTTAGCATCAGAAAGCGGCAGTTTTTTACTACTAGGATTATGTCCTCTAGTCTTTTCTTTACGGAGTCCGGATTTCATCTTGTGTCTTCATGAATTTTCTCCCTGTTGCCCTATTCTTGTTTTTTACAATAACTCTCTTTGGGGGAGTTCTGACAGTCTCTCTCAAAATGATCACCCTGAGAGTCCATTCTGTCTGTATGATTTTTGTTGTACAATTTCCACGAGTTGGCAAGAAGTATTGATCTACAACTGCAATGCTTCCAGTGCATATGCAAGGCTATTTGATACCTTAGCCTTGGAAAGGCACACATCTTGAGCTGACTGCAAACCAGATCAATCCTCTGAAAATGGGTTCTAGTATTTCATCTTTCTATTTTTCATGATTCGTTGTAAATGGATTTAATTCGATTGTTTTAGGTTGAAGAGTCCTAGTTCCTTTACGTTCATAACTGTGAAATTCTGAGACAACACCGTTTTAATTTAATGTTTAATTTTGAAAGTCACGATATAAGCCATACTACAGTCAAATTAGAATCCAAAATCGATCTCACGTACATGAAAGAAGGTAGAAACGATTTTTCACACCATGTTCGAGATGATGTGGGGGTTCTTTGACCAAGTTTTCGACCTCTAGGCACCTTCGAAACTTAGGGTAATTTTATGCACCAATGTCATAATCATAATTCTAATCACAGACAATATCTTAATCGTTGAAACTGTTCTTTTCAGTGAGAGCATTTATGCAATTTCAGTCTTAAGTGCAATTATAATAATTGAAATGTACAGTTGAATTTGAATTTATGATTAAGATAGTGATTGTGATTAGGACTATGATTATGACAGTGTTGCATAAACTGGCCCTTAATTTCCCGGTCCAAAATATACAACTTTTTTGCACTATTTTCAGTTTTTGACCATTTTGACTATGAAGGAGTGATTTTTCGACCACGACTAAAAATGCTATTTTACAACTACATGAAATTTGCTAAATTTTGGTTCTGGTGGACTCAATAGTTTCCGAGATACAACTATTCAGATTGGTAATTTTTTCAAATTCACAAATTTCTCATGTTTTTCATAAAATCGTCCCCATATTATCATAAATCACTTTCATATGGTTCAGAAAAGTATATTTTCACTAAATGACCCCCCATCCTCCACAACCCTTTTTCTTGACTAATCGTAAATCACAATTTATTTGAACACATTTATTTTCTCCCGCTTGGAAGAGTCAAGGATATTATCCCCGTCGTCAAAGCTCTCGTCCGAGTCGGAATTCTGGATGGTGATTCTGGCACGACTGCACTGGCCCCATCTACTTCTGCAACTATGGTGGTAGGCCCGGAAAGAGTGTAACTTTGCAGTATCAGCAGTTGGAGGAAGATGAAGTAGATCTTGGCTGCAGTTTCAGCAAATAGCTGTGCACACTGTGAATGTGTTGCCCACACTGTGAATGTGGACAACACACAGCTAAGAAAAGTGTTACAACTTAGAGTTTCCGTTTGAATTTGACATTTTAAAAGTTTTCTCCAACAACCTTCATTAGAGCTGTCTTTTCAACCATTCCACTGCTCAATGACATGATGACATCCGTATTGTGGAATGGAGGATGCTTTGAAAACCAGTTGCTCAGCTTCTGAGTGTCGGCTTCATCACGGAAGATTCTTGTTGGTCGCAGTTCTATATGCTGCCTGCAAGTTGATGCTTTGACGAATGGCCTTCTACTGCGTAATTAACTTCTCAGGTACAGGTCTCCTCCCCCCTTCAGAAATATCATTGAATACTGGGCCCCCTCCGGTATTTGATGATATTTCTGAAAAGCGGAGGAGACCTGTACCTGGGAAGTAAATTACGAATTAGAAAGCCGTTTAAAACCTAGAATTGGCCTACATGCCTTCTTCCCTCTCCACCCCAGCCTCCTCAACCACACATTTCTAAAACAGATGAAACATTTGAAAGTGATCTGTGATGATACGAGGACGATTTTATGAAGTTAAAAAAAATTATCACCTAGCTTAATTTCAGAGTGCATAAGGCCATTCTGCGCCGATTAAGACTTTCATATCACTTACAGTATCAAATTATGGATTAGCAAGCTCAATATTTGTGAACCTTTTGAATTATTATTTCATTATGAATGACTGAAGCCCATAAGTTGCCAAATGAAATTTTCTCAGCTTGATAAAGGGAAAGTTTAAATGAAATTCAGAGATTTAAACAATATGAGAATGATCATCATCATTAATTAGAGTACTATTGGAAACTATTATTCTAAGATTCAACTTTTTCAACTAATTCTGACGCTTCTTGCAAAGTATCGTAATAACAAATAAAATCAAATAATATTATAGGACAGGTCATACATACATACAATACAAAATACAAACTCACAATACAAATTAATACATAATGTACATACTGTGTACAAATTGGCAATGTTAAAACAGATAAATAAATAGATCATTAAATCATTATTAATTCCTTTGATCATCCCAGGTCAGAATTATGACAAACACATTTAGGTATACACATTAAAAACAAATAGAAATAGAAAACATTGACTGCCAGGGTGAATTTGCAAATAGTTACTCACAGGCATTACAAAATCCTAGGATATATCTACTAACAGGCCCGGTCTGGCTCCATTGGTGGCCCTCGGCTAGACGGTGATTTGAGCCCCCCCCCTATGTCCTCTCACGGCAAAATAGTTAGCCTATGTTTAATAGATAGATAGATTAGATATCTAAGCTATGGCTGAGGCTGGGGATTCTCCAAGAGTAGGTGCTTTATAACATGCTTGAAACTATTCAATGGTGATATTCTCACATTGGCTGCTAATTTATTGAACAGTTTAATGCCCATATTTTTGGAGTCATTTCAGTTTTTTCTAGCCTATGCGCTGGTTCTTCCAATGTCACTAAGTTTCTAGTATCGTAGTTATTATTATTCAGACTTTTAAATGTTGTGATGTTAGTTTTTACATACATTAGATCTTGAAATTAATAAATGCATGGCAATGTAGGGATCTTGAGTTTGATAAAAATGTCTCTGCAAGCAGTTCTTCTTTTAACTACTTCTATTGCCCTTTTTTGTAGAATAAAAACTCTTCCTGCTTGAGATGACATTCCACAAGTGATAATTCCATATGCTAAGGTGGAGTGAAAATGAGCAAATTAATACATATAACTATTTCTATCAATAATTTTTCTTGGCTGGTAAATACTGTCAAGAATCGTCAAACTCAAACACCCACTATAATTATGAATCCAAATAACGGGTTCATCGAAAAATTGTATTTATGTTTCCGATCACAGTGACCGGTCATCCGTCGGTGAGTTTGATGACTACCAAGGTTCACCCTGACAGTGTATCTGCACACCACGGAGATCCAGTCAGATATATGAACTCTGATTACTCTCCAGTGATGTATACCTTGCGATGGTGGTGGGAGGAGGGGTCGCGTGACGCTATGCGCATCCACCCTCGCTCTCGATAGGGTGGGTTGGATCCGCGCTGACGTCACACACCCATACGCTGCGGTGACTCATCGACTACTATTTACTCTCCGCTCTTTATCGATGCGATGCAAACTCGCGCATGGTGGGGGCTTTGTATCATACATGTTTCATAAGTCTGTGGTGGGGGGTGGTTCACTATCTATTATAAAAGAAGTTGGTATGGTGATATGAAATCAGAAGTTGTATACCTAGCAGTCGAGCAGTCAGCAAGAGTAGTGAAGTTATTCAGTGCCTACACACTGAGAGAGATCAGTGAGTGTGTTTTTCTATTGAAAATTATTTATATGTTCCATATATATTATCATCATGTCAGTTCCAAAAGTAGATTTACAAAAAATCAATTCTATAATTAAACAAGAGATGGAAGTGTTAGAGCAAAAAGTAATATCATCTTTGCCACTGAATGAAGCTTACCCAATTAAGACGATGTCAGTTTGTTCTACCCGGTTTGGTAAATCCATTTTATTTATACTACTTGATGTAAGCAATGATACATTATTCAAAACATGGCTGCCAAAACGCGTTTCAGAACAATTTACCGATGATGATGTAGCATGCATCAATTCATCAGGTGGTAAATATACAGTAGCATATTTGGGTCAGAGTCCACAAAGCTTTGCCGGCATGAAAACGAGATCGTTGGTCAAATTTGATCTCACTGAATAATTGTAATATATAATTTCCACTTGTCATAGGCTAATTCTGATTCTTTTATATTATAGGTGATAATTGTAAGGAAAATATAAAAACTTTTCATACATTGTTAAACACACTCTTCGGTGGAGACATCATCAAAAGTCTAATGTGAGTAGTACTGATTATTTTTGTAGCATTCTTATTTCAATAATTTCTCTTTGATCATAGCTTCATTTTTGAAAAATGTGGATGATGTATGCAAGTCAACACTGGACCGAAGCCATAGACATCTCTTCCGCTGTTGAAAGGTTAACTTCTGAGTTGCGTGCTTTGAGCGAGGATGCTCACCACGCCACCATTTATGACCTGAGCGTATGCTATGATGAAGAAAGGATCCAACACTGTATGCGTGATTACGAGAACTACAAAAAGGGTGTGGATCTCTGCGAGAAATATACAGATGGTTCTTTCGATCTACATCACCTCTGCGACGCAATGATTGAATGTGAGCTGAAAAGATTTCTCCACCGCCTCCTACCATACCTACCTGAAGACATCATCAAAAAGTACCAACTGGATGATGATGATAGTGAAATCGAAGAAGGAGAAAATTATGATGAAGATGAAGAAGAAGTTATATTAGATTGTTTGTACATACCTAAGACTATTTGAATTCTAAGCTAATGATATTTGAATAAAAAAACATAAAAATTTTTTACACATGTTTTATTTACCTATTTCTCTTTTACATGAATAAAGAAAGAAAAATGAAAAAAAATGTGTGTGTGTGTCTTCATCAATATCTGCAGTGAACTGAACCATCCAATGCATTGTATGTCTAAAATGTATCATGCAGAATGAGTGCATATACTTTGGTGGTGGCTGGGAAGTTGACTTTCCTAGTTTCAAACTCGAGCTTAATATCAATAGTTGATGATTTTGTGGCATTCGGCTGATGTGAACAATCAATGATGAATAGTGGATTTTGTCGAAATTGACCAATGTCCATGAGAGGTTCACTCATATCTTTATCATAATAACTTCGTTGAAAGTTCTCATAGGCATAATAAGCCGCAGTATCGAGTTTTTTATCGAAATCCAAATTCCAACGTTCATATGGGTATACTTCAGAGTTCAAGTACACACGAATGTTATTGATATCAGCAGTTGTGAATTTAGTGATGTCCTTTGTCCTGTCTTCAGAAGTGGTAGTGCTTTGGAATCCAATGATGATGTAACGAGGTGTTTCAAGGGCGTTGGTTGTCTTGATAGCCCATATGTCTGAAGACGTGCCACGTAGTGATGGAAGTTCATAGAGATCCCACATGCGATAAGCCAACTTGATTTTAGCATTCAGACCGCTTTTGTTGATTCTATTTAAAAGTTTGAGCTTGTGCTTATCTTCTGGCACTATGTGTCTTATTTTCCACTCAATTTTATTGATTTCCAAATCAGCATCAACCTCACCAATATATGAGTTCTTGAAGGATCGAGCGATTATTAAAATCATTTCTTGTTTGGCATTCAAGATACTTTTGTTGTAATCTTCAGCGAAACCCATCAAATATTTCAGTGGTAATTTACCACTGAATACGTGACTAGTTGTATCCAAGATATCCTGTTTAGTTTCCGAAAGTCCCCATCCAGTTGTCAATAAAGTGTTAGCATGCGATTGTCCAAATGAAATCATATTCTTCATTGTAGATGTTATCCCCGGCTTCCTGACCACAGCAACTTGTTCACCACCCATTTCGTAGCGAATTTCATCAAAAAGGAAGGCGATTGCATTATTCGAGAGATAACATAATTTTGTTTCATCTTTAGGTGTGAATTTACCCTCTATATAAATGAAACTCTCAGCAATGTCAAGTATAACGTCTTGATTATTGATTGCAATTCGAATTTCATCTGAATTCCTAAACAATGGTGATCCATATGGTTTATATGTATGCTCATGTAAACTTGTGAGGGAATGATCGAGCATCGGCTCGTCAAATATATTCAACTTTTCACTATTTGTTTCGAGCACCATTGTTCCTTACTTTCAGTCCAATTGATTTCAAAAATTTGAGATCTCTCAGCGAGAGAGCAGTGTGGTGTGCTAACTGTTTAGCGTACACTTTTGGAATGAGCCTTTTTCTATTCGAACCTTCCTTTTTAGCTATTTGTGGAATGTTTTCAAATCCTTGTCGATTCTGTCTATTATAACAAAAACCCATAATAGTTATTAGATTTTTTTCAATTCCAAAATTATAACAATCTCTTCTGCACTTCCAAAATCAATGAGATTATTATTATGATCCAAAATACGCACTGTGATGTTGTGAATTAACTGACGACCTTCTGGACTGATGGGCATATATATAATCTTGTGTGGTTCTTTTGTGAGATTGAATCCAGGCTCCACATCGATATCGAATGAAAAAAGAATGTGGGATTCTTCATTGTTTATGTATGAACCAGATATAATGTTGCAATCTAAGCGGATTAGTCTCACAGTTGTTATATTTATCGGATGTGAGGATTCGTGTATCTGATTCGGTTGAAATCTATCAAAATTAAAACCCATCATCTTTGCTATGGAATTCGGATGAGTTAGATCAATTTCATATTTTGATCGCATCTCACATTTGAAAGTATTATTATTGGCATGTAGGTAGAATATATCATCTGCATTGGTATCGTTTTGATTTTTCCCATGAAACAATCGAAACATGATATGTTTCTGAATAACTGCATTGATCTAATCTATTTCATAGGCACCACATGGAATTTCAATTGTGTACTTCTGAAGTATTGGTGAACTTATATCACTGATTCTAAAACTGATCACATTGTTTTTTTCAGTTATATTATTTACTGTGTTGCATCCATAGAATCCTAAAAGTCCCAATCCATAACGACTGTTTCTATCCAATTCAATGGGTGGGAAAAAGTCTGCACTCAAGACACTCGTCCCGACAGCTTGTAGTTCGAACTTCCGTGACATGACTGATACATTTTATGGATTTCACTTTAATTTATTGTTGTCTACAACACACTCGGGACAACCTACGCTTTTTCGGAGATGGTTCATCAATATCCATTTCATTTTTATTAGCACCAATATTCATATCCTTTATATTGCAATAACAGCAGAATATTTTTCGAGGTATAGGACCATCATTCACATCAGAATCTGAAACGCTTTCGCCGTCAAGATTGTGGTGGTCATTGCAATATCTATATTTCATTATATCGACATCATCTTGTAGACTTTTAGGTAACTTTTCCCAAACAGAAGCAATCTCATGTGCAGCGCATGCGAGTATCACTTCCTTCGGCATATTTGCAAGCATCACTCGATCCATTCTTGTCAAGGTCCGATATTTTGAATACATTTTGAGTGATAATCCCATCGTCCTAATAGCCTCTCGAGTCATTGCTGGAGTTTTATCCATTCTATAATAATTCAGAGAGAAACTTCAGGCGATCATAGTTATATAGAATTTTCACTTTCGAACATTTCTGGAAGTATTGAATCAACTCTATTGGTGGGGGTAGATTTCCAAAACTATCAAAGTATGTAATGTCTTTCCCACATTTGCTGTATGCCACCCAATGTGTTCCCGATCCTCTTATTCCATCTAAATTGACAATGGCGGTCTCGCGGTGTCGTGGACCTCTAGTAGGTAATGTATCACGCATGAAAATACCGCGAAAGTATGGAATTTTCATTTTCTTGGCATAATAAGTGAGATCGATGTCGGTGAGAGGTTTTCGAGGTAGGGAATCAACTAGTTTTTTGGATTGTATGGTTTCAAATAGAGTCCGAGTCCTTTACGGTAAGGTTTAGGTATATACCACTACCACTTTTACCCAATGCCACACTTTCCATTTTCCTATTATGACGATTCGCTTCGATCAGGGCGGTTCTGCTTGCTTTTGCTGAATTCACAGCTCTGGTGATGCCTGCAACAGCACCAGCTAAACTTCCGAGCGCAGACAATCCAGCAAAAATTGGTATCAATGGTAGAATCCCTCCGACTTTAGGTATTGGAATTATGCGAGGCGTGCGGATCGTTTTCTTTCCACCGGCAGCTTTGAGGTATTTACGTGCTGCATGCAATGCCACTACGGTGGCTTTTTTCAAATTATTCGTCACAAATTGCTCACCCCCAGCTTTTTTCAGTACATTCCGCACTTTATGAACCACCCCAGAACCAAAGGCGATTTTTATGAGATTATTTTTCTTCTTCTTCGGTTGATTTATCTTCTTTTTCTTCGGTTGATTCCTCTTCTTTGTCTTCACAGTAGTACTACTACAACCCATACCGAAACGTCTCTTTGATTTCATAATGTTGGTAACGAGTAGGGCAGCTATTCTTTCCTTGATACCAGCGTCCTTCGATTTAACCCTGTTCCAAGCTGCGTATTCGAGTTCTTTGTCTGCTCTATGTCTCGCTGTGAGATCAGTTAGATGATTCAAATATTGAATATCGTGTTGTTTGCATGCAATATCCAATTTATTGATTCCAGGATCTTTGCGGGCTAAACGTTTTTCCAATTTTGTACCGGGTCCACAATACTGATATCCTCCGGGTAAATGTAATTCGAACGGCAATTTGTTTATTAAATTATTAACGAATCCACGACCGCTTTTTCTGCATCCACTACGAACACATCCGTATCGTTTGATGGTACTCATTTAAATGAAATGTTCACAGCATATCATCGCTTACATAGTCTCCAACCACGGTACGATGCGCATTGTGAAGCAGAAAGAAAAGTTTGCTGTAGATAATCTAGATGAAAAATTCGGTTGTGGATTGAATGGACAGAAAGTGTTGCGGCATGGTCCACTACTTCCATCATCTGTTCGAGGACTCATTATCGGACCATCGAATTGTGGAAAGACGAATGCCATGATCTCTCTTTTAACACATCCACAAGGACTGCGATTCACAAATGTTTATCTCTATTCGAAATCACTCAATCAACCCAAATATCAATTCCTACGAAATGTATTGGAACCCATAAAAGGGTTGGGATTTTATACGTTCAGTAATAATGCAGAAATAGTGGAACCATCCGATGCCAAACCAAATTCTGTTTTCATTTTCGATGATGTAATATGTGAAAAACAGGATATTATAAAATCATATTTCTGTATGGGACGTCATAAAGATGTCGACTGTTTTCATCTTGCTCAAACATATTCACGAGTGCCCAAACAGTTAGTTCGAGATAATACCAACTTTATCGTAATATTCAAGCAAGATGAAACGAATCTACACCATATCTATTCCGATCATGTGTCACCCAATGTAACATTCAAGCAATTCCAATTGATGCGTGTTAAATGTTGGGAGGATCAATATGGATTTTTGGTCATTGATAAGGATAGAAAAATGCATGAAGGTAGATATCGCATGGGGTTCGATAGTTTTATATATCCATGATAATACAATACGCCTTCAATCGATCGCTGAATTGCATAGAGGTTACTTCAGTGTATTCTCTCTCTTGTGAAGCAAAATGAAGACAAAAAATGATAAAGTAGTTGAAGATAAAAACAATGAATTGAATTTGAAACGCCAACTTGTTGAGACAACAGAAGCTGTACGGCAGAAATTTAACTCTATCAAGAGTGGACTTATTGAAAATCGAATGGCGCTTGAAAAACTCTATGATCCCATAATGAAGCCATTAAATGTTCTTTCTTCAGCTGCTGCTACCACGAAACCACAGCCACCACAGCCGACGTTTTCGATGAAGCAAGTGAATTCTCAGTCTACTCCAATAAAAGTTAGGAGTACTTCAGTGGGAAATAATTCATCATATGGTAGTGAATTATCATCTGTTGACAGTGAGACAGATACCATCAAAGAATTCGGAAAAGATGAAAAGTCCGTATTTGATAATTTTGAAGACAATACTGGAGATGTTTTGAAAAGACATTTGGAAAATGTCAAAACTAAGAATGCAGCTTATGACAGAATATTTGGCATACGGTTAGATCCTACTACACAAAAACTGAAAATGGGGAGTCACAATGTACGTTTCAGTGATGGAAATATATTATTTTGGAACAAAAATAAAACACGAACACATGAATTCGCAAGTAGTCTGGAGTTATACAACATGATTTTTTTGAAAAACCCACCTGAAGTTGATGATGATGATGAAGTTCGTCATACATATGCTAAAATATTGAGGCTAACAAATGCACCTTACAAACAACATCTACTGCGAAATGGTTTCAAACACCCGAAATCTAAAAAATTCCATGAAGTTATTAAACCTATACTAAACTTATCACATTATCAGACGACCAGAAGTAGGACAAAAAAAGGTAAAGGGTTCCATCGAATGAAAATGCAGAAAATGTATGATCCCAAACCTGCGAATTATGTTTACTGGAATTCACCCAAGGAGTTAGTCGCTCGTTTGCGGCTATTGATATCTTCAAAGTCAGCTGGACACACTGGACATGATAATGAAATAATTTCCATAATTGAAGAATTACGTGAGGAAGGTATAATAATCTAATACATCAGCAAAAATGATCAGTTTGTTCTCATTATATGATGCCGTAACATTGTCAAATTGTTTGTCTGAATGAAAACAAATTAAAACACTACAAAGTGATTGCGAGGAGATGGATAATGAAATAAGTGATGTCAAACGACAAGTTGTCAATGAGTTACATAAGCCGGCAAGACGTAATTTCATCAGAAGAACCACCACCGTCAAAGGTTTTGCAGATCTGTGGCAAATAGATCTTGCCGAATTACAACATTATGCTGAAGATAACAAAGGATATCGATATGTTCTTGTGGTCATTGATTGCTACTCGAAATATCTATGGACGAAGCCGATTAAAAATAAAACAGGTAGTGCTGTAACCAATGCAATGGAAGATGTGCTGAAAGAAGCCAACTATTCCCCGAAACATCTACAAAGCGATCAAGGATCAGAATTTTTCAATAGTTCTTTTTCATTTTTGATGCGAAAATATAAGATCAACCATTATTCAACATTCAGCACCATGAAGGCGGCCATAGCTGAAAGAGTAATTCGAACAATAAAGACGTGGCTTTATAGAGAATTTTCAGCGATGGGACACAACAAATGGTTGAATATTCTTCCAATCATAACAAGCAAATATAACAATAAGGTGCATCGTACAATTGGTATGAAACCAATCGATGTTATGCCAGCAACAAAACTGAAATTCAAAAGTTCCAAAGTAATCCCTCGAAGAAAACAAAGTATTCCCAAATTTCGAGTGAATGATATTGTACGTATAAGCAAGTACAAGAATATTTTCGAAAAGGGTTACACTGCCAATTACACAACAGAACTACTCAAAATTGTTAAAATTAACCAAACATACCCCATAACTTATATTCTTGAAGACATGGATGGGAGCCCGATTAGAGGATGTTTTTATGGAGAAGAATTATTGAAAACGCAAAATCCTGACGTATACCTAGTTGAAAAATTGTTGAGGAGGAAAGGAAATAAACTATACATTAAGTGGTTAGGCCTTCCAAGCGGAAAGAATTCATGGTTACACAAAAGTGCTATGGTTTAATATTTGAATGAAATTGTATTACTTATTATTCTCACTAAGCTGTAAGATTATTAATAAACTATAGAAAATATAGAACTATTTTTGAGTTTTTTTTTCAAAATGAATAAATCATGAAGTGGTGAACGTTGCCCCAACCAAACGCAACGCCCAGTTAATGCCAAAACCGAAAGCATACTCCTCCCCACTTCATAGATTTTTGAAAAAGTCTTTCATTTCAACTCACAACATTGATAACATTTCATAATCCTCAGAGCTAATCACTATCAGATTGGAATGCGTGATCAAACTCTTTTCGCCACTTATCACGTACAGATGCTACCATATCAAAAAGTTTAGTGGACTCCTGAAGCTCAATCTCAGCTTGCATTTTCAAACAAAGGGCGGACTGATTTTTCTGTGTGATTTTGAAACGGAGTTTATCTGCATCTTCACACATTTTGATCAGTTCAGCCTTCGATGATACAATCTTTGCATCGAGCTTCTGAAGAACCACCTCGTCGTCCATGCTACCTCTTCGAACATCGTCGTCCATGCTACCTCTTCGAACATCGTCATCGCATTTGACGATGATAGCTCTCGATTTTACGATGCTGCATTTCGCTTTCTTAAGCATGTCTCCACAACGCTGCAGTGGACCAAAAGAATGAAGCGATACATCTTCCAAATCACCTATCACATTCTTGAAGGTGTCATCTACTTTCTTCTTACGGGGTTTCCGTACACCCTTACTTGTTTTCTTGGGATTTGAAGCAGTAGATGCACACTTTCTCCTAGATGGTTTCGCTTTCGTATCGACACTAAGAGGAGAGAGAAGTGACGGGCATTTTGGTAGTGACAATTGTGAAAGGGTTGGATCAACACTTTCTGAAGGTTCCGGTATATCTCCCATCTTCAGATAATCATCAATGTTATATTCATCGATGAAACCTTCTTGGGATGACAAGTGATATACCGGAATATCTTCAAAACCAAAGTCATCATTTGTTGCAATACATGGCATTGCATCTTCTTCAGCAGACAAATTTGGTAATGAGTTCATATTTAGCTCGTAGGAATGTGTGATATCAATGGGATGGGGACAGAAATGGTGCTGATGTTAATGCGACTCTAAGTTTTATTCAAACAAGTCGACTGGTACATGCGCACAATGAACATGACAACAAACTACCATAGAAGGAGAGGGGGTAGATATCCCTCCCTCCCAGGAGTTACCTTCACAAATTTCATAGGAAAAAGAAGTGTTGGACATCAAGAAAGTGAAAAATTCAAAATAATAGACCTACGGACGAATCCGCGGATTCGAGACCTTGACCGCTGTTTTGATTCGCGAGCGCGAATCAAAACGCGATTAAATTCGCGGCCGCGAATCGAACTGCGATTAAATTCGCGGCCGCGAATCGAACCGCGAAATAATTTGCTGGTTGAAAGTTATGATGGTGGGGGTAGGACCAGAACCTGCTCAGATCTCCTACTCCTACTTATTTTTGAAAATTATATCTCACTCATGAATGATAATAAAGAAAAAGTTTGTTGGTCAAAAACATTAAAAATGATCATATCTTCCAAGAAAAAATATAAAATTGTAGGTTATACTTGAAATAAATTTTACAACAAAATCTCGATATCAATATTTAAAAAAATCATATCTCACTCATAAGTGGGAATTTCAAAAAAGTTCTATGATGAAAAACTTTCGCAATGATCATATATTTCCAAAAAAATATATGAAAAAAATCGCAGCAAAATATCTGAAAAGCGGTTCAATGCATTGCCCCTAATCAAAACATTCTGCACTTCAATGGCTGGTGGATACGCCAAGATTCAGATACATGGGTGCCCACCCAGGGTTTTTGACCCTTCATGTTAAATTCCTCCAGTAATAACAAAGTTAATACTTCTGAACTAAAGAAAATATCACTTTTGAATAGGAACGTATGTGAACTGTTAGCAGTTTATAAACACAAGCAAGGGTCAAAAATATATGCTTGTAAATTGCCCATGCAGAGTTTTTGAAGCATGTACAATTTACAAGCCTGTAAACTGCAAGATATTTCACATACGTTCTTTTACTTGCACTTCTATCACAAAAAGTCATATTTTCTTTGGGGGAATTTATCATGAGGGGTTAAATAAAGGCCTTTAGAGGTAGCTATAACGAATTCCTTCGGAGATCGCATTAGCTCAGTTGGTATAGTTTATATGTGTTGTGCTATTTGGCACTAGATGGACCAACTCTTCAGTTTTACGGAATTGTAGGAGCATGTATATTTAGTCGCATACATTTCAGGGGTTTGATTCAAAACATTCATATAGAAGAAATTTGACTAATTCTTTCGGAGGCTGCGTAGCTCAGTGGTGAGTTTGCAGTGTGCCCCGAGAAAGAAATCTCTCTATATCACCTAGGAGGTGGGTGGAGGGTGATATTAAGAGATTTATTTCTCGGGCTTGTTTTGGTTTTGTGACCTTGAACTCGCCCACCAAAAAAAACCTATCTTTTCTGTTCGATTATATTTTTTTTTGCATAATTCCATTTTTATTTTTCATATCTAGAATTTTGCGCTGTACAGGTTCGAATCCCAGCCTAAAATAGTTTTTTTTATTTATCGTTTTTTAATCAATGAACCTCTCTTTTCTATTCGATTATAATTTTTTTTTGCATTTCGGATCCCAGCTTAAATTAGATTTTTTATTTCAAATAATCAATCAATGAATATTTCCATTTTTATTTTTCATTTCTAGAATTTTGTTCTGATCCCAGCTTAAAATAGATTTTTTATTTCAAATAATTAATCAATGAATATTTCCATTTTTATTTTTCATTTCTAGAATTTTGTTCCGTTCCCAGCTTAAAATAGATTTTTTATTTCAAATAATTAATCAATGAAAGTCCGTGAAGGGCCCCTCTACATCGCCCTTCACTGTGTACATCGACCAATTAATATATATGCACTCCTTTCAGAACTTTCATCAACTAATCATTTCCTGAAAAAAAATTGCATATTAATCATTTCCTGAAAAAAAAAATTGCATAGTTTTCCATCATCTGCTTCCTGAATTCTATTGCTTCTTCACGCTTTCCTATCTTATTTTTCAGTTGGTCACGTTGTATCTGAGCTTCCCGAAATTTCTTTTCATACCTATCACATGTACTGTTCAGTTTTTTCAAATTTTCATTGTCTGTATCAGTCGATAAATCAAGTTTCTCCAGTAAAGCAAACATACGCTTGCTTTCCTTGACAAAATTCTCCGTTTCTGTAGACCTTTGTTGTTTGTTGTCAGTCTGTTTTGTGTCTGTATCTGTAGATGAAGTATCTGTGTCTGTAGAAGAACTCCCTGAGTCTGTAGTGTTTTTTGTGTCTTTTGGTTTGTCTGTCTGTTGTTCTGTTGGTTCGTCGTCGTCGCTAAAGTCCTCCACTCTATATTCTTCCCTAACACTCGGTTGTAATGAAAAGTTCGGTTTTCTCCATGCATTCCGGGCATATGGGCTAGCTTTTTTGACGATTTCTTTGAATTTGTCTATTTTCGATATCGGCCTACTACGCTTCCTTGCACTTTTCACAGGCGATTGTTCCACAATTTCGTTTTCTCTAATGGGTGATATGATAGTCGGCACTATATTTTCCATGTCCAACAGTGCCTTAACCGCCGCTTCACTTTCTGATTGAGATTTTGTTACTAACGCCATTACAGATAAAACACAACTGAACTATCGCAAAGAGACGCTATGAAATAAAAATTTAACCAAATGAAATGAATTTACGGTCATCTCAGGTAAAATTCACCCTCACCGGTCAGTTACTAAAATATTAAAGCTATTGTAGACGGCAGGTATCATTGGCGTTTCCATGCGGGGTTGAATCAGTGCATATTGGAATTGCTGTAATGTATTGTATCCGCGATATAATGGATTTTATCGAAATTTGTCATACTTGATAAAAGATTTGAAAGAGTAAATTCAACTAGAAAAAATATTTGAAAATATTTTTTTTGTCATGTTTCTGCACTTTAATTCGAAAATCAAACATTTCTTTTTAGAATCTCTAATATTTTTGTATCCACGTTATAATGGATTTTATCGAAAAATGTCATACTTGATAATAGTTATTTATGATACAAGTGTTAAAAGTGGCATTTTATTTTGTGAGTGGGGAATATTGCGAAACGAGCGTTAGCGAGTGGAGCAACCCCACGAGCAAAATAAAATCACTTTTAACAAATGTATCATACAAAATTTTTTGTTCAACAGTTACTGCTAGTAAGAAAAAAACAAAAAAAAATAAGATCCATAAGGATTCGAACACACGATCTTTGGATTACAAGGCTGACTGACAGATACTTCAAATATAATAAACCCCAACGCACTTTATTTATGAATGTCATTATTTGTCAGTGATGAAGGACATTCTACAGTTGGACTAAATACTACTTCGTTTGTAACTTCAAAAGGAATTAGTATTATCAATTGCGCAAACGACCAAATACATGTGTGAACTTTTATAAACGATTCCTCTTGAGTAGGTGTTCTGATTATAATATCTGATTGAAGTGTTTCCATTAGAGAGATCTATATTACTGAGTATCCATCATCTCATCTGTCATTTTACTTTTAACACTAGTGTTAAAAGTGATTTTGTGAAAACGTCAGTTTTTAGTTCATGTGTCAATGAATTAAAAACGTCATTTTTAATGTCAGTTGTACAAAAAAGATTTGAAAGGATGAATTCTAATAGAAAAAAATTTGAAAATATATTTATGTCATGATTCTGCGGTTTCATTCGAAAATCAAATATTTTTTCCTAATAATCTCTAAGATTTTTGTATCCACGTTATAATGGATTTTATCGAAATATGTCATACTTGATAAAAGATTTGAATGGGTGGATTCTACTAGAAAAAAAATTGAAGATATATTTTTGTCATGTTTCTGCGGTTTAATTCGAAAATCAAATATTTTTTCCTAAATATCTTCAATATTTTTGTATCCTCGTTGTTTGCAGTTGCGTCACTAATTAGATGACGAGGAAATCTAGGTTAATGGAGGAATTGCTATTCTCAGGAGATGAAGTGTGGGTTTAGTGGAGGTGGTAACCCCCACTCACGATTGTAACATATAAAATCGGTCCAAAATCCTAACATTTCATTCGACTTTTGTATTTTCTGTTAGAAACTGTGTTTGTATAGCAATTATGGTTGATCAAGTTGGTTTTGCATTGGAAGCCCTCTCCCAATTAGATGCCAACAATCAAGTTGATGTGTTGGCAGGTGACGAGTTTGTTTGGGAACAAGAAGATGAAGTTGTAGTGGGTGAGAATGGTGACAATGGCGAATTCCATGACCTGGTAGATTTTGAAGATGGCCGCCAAGACATACCCGCTGGGGATGACTTCGTCGAAGAAGAGTTCCTAGAAGATGACGGAGAAGAACCAGAAGTAGACGATGGAATTGTACCAGACTGTGAGGATGTCCCCGAAATGATCGTGAGCAATACCCATCAGATAAATATGACAGAGGTGTTAGAAGACGTTGCAACAAATTTGTACTGTTGCAGCTTTTCATTTGTTACTATCAAAACTTGTGATAATGAAAAACGCTTCCTATGTGATATTTGTTTTGTACGGTATTGCGGCATGAATAATAATGGTGAGTGGTATCAGCATGTTAATTCACATGATACACTCGACTATGCAAACGTTCCCACTCATAATTGTTATTCTTGTCACTCACCCCTATATCTGCTCTGTCCCGTAGGTGGATGTGTACATTGTAACAAATAACAGAGCTGAAATAGGGGTGGGGTTATGATGGGGTGGGGTTTTCTGGTCTGAGGGATACTGGTTAAAGAAAGAGGTGTGGCTTAAGACATAGTGGGGATTGAAGTGGAAGGTCGGAGTAGGTGGTCGAAGTGGGGACTGGAGTAGGAGGTCGGAGAAGAAGAAGAGGAGTGGGTGGTCGGAGTGGGGATTGGAGTAGGAGGTCGGAGAAGAAGAAGAGGAGTGGGGTGGAGGTCTGAGTGTTTAAAACAAGAACTTCCTCCGAATAATCTTCAGTCACTCTTCTGAACTGACATCAGCTACCACATCATCCACAAGATCACCCGCCAGATCAACCACCAGCCAACTGAATTAACAGACTATAGCAAGCTGTAATAATTTGAGAGTAAGTTAACAATCTTGTAATCATGAACCCGTTTAATTTTTTTTTGTATGTTTAGCTATGGATTCTCCCGCATTAACTGGTCTTGCAGCAATAACGATCCTGAGTAACATCAGGGTGGATGGCGCCGCACCTCAAATGCCAGACGAAGAGCAGTTCAATGACGTTATGGACGTCATCAGGAGAGAGGCCCCCGAAATGCAGTCGCTGACGATGGACCAACGCAGACGGCAAGGTGGGTTCATTAACGGAGTTGCTTCCAAGAGATCCCGTGACGCAGGAGCAAATTCGTCGATGGAAGGTTTGCCTATAATCCAAATTGCTGACAGCGATGATGATTTCCTGCCTCCAAAACCACCGAAGAAATCATCATCGAGGAAGCACGCACACAACAGCAGAAGAAGGGTGTCCAAGAAGACATCCTCAACTGTTGTGACACCGGTTATAGACGCACCTTTACCACATGTCGTTGAAGTTGCCCCTCCACAACCCACTGCTGAAGAAGTCCACCCTCCAGCACCTATCGTACCTGAGCTGGAGATGAGTGTGCAACGGGCAAAGCGTGGGATAGAGGAAGCCCAGCGGGACTATGATGACAGTCAGCTGGCGCGGGCAGAACTCAACCGCCAGCTGGAAGAGCTTGAGCGCCAGCAGGCAGAGCTGATGGCCCGCGATCGGCAGCAAAGTCTCCGGGAGGTCCAGCTAGTCACCAGGCTGGAAGACGCCAAGGCGCAGGGGGTGGCTTTGGTGGCACGGCTCCGAAGCAACCTGGAGCAATTTGCTAATTTTAATTTTTAGATATGTTAAGGTTAAGGTTAAGTTATTTGTAAGTAGATATAAGTTTTGTATATGTAGATTTAAAATAAAAATAGAAAAAAAGATGAAGTGAAATAGGAGTGCACATTTAATGGTCTGGTGCACATTGAACAATGCGGAGGATGGGGCATTTTTCTTCAATTCATCTGAATTATGTTTTTACATATTTTATATAATAAAATAATATGATGTGTATTTCTCCCATCTCCTGATTTCTCTCAGCCTTCAAACCCCCACTCTCTTCCACCCTACACTGCCACCCCCGAACTAGTATAAATTCAATGCCAGCTCAGATTATAGTATCAGTCTTCCAAGATGCCTCTTCCAGACTCCACCTCGTCTCCGAGACATTGTGCCGAATTCGAAGATGATTTGAAACGGGAAGCGATGATAGCAAGATATCAGATCGTCTCTGCCGTACAGGTCCAGCAGGTATACCAGGGTGAGAGGCAGGATCCATATTACCATCGAGATCCACGGGGTCCGATTCAGGTGAATGAGGTGTCGGACTCCACAGATGTGTGGAACTATCCATCTCCATCGACTTCGGACGACGAAGATATGGATCAACGCGTCGACGACTTCGATAGCTCCTCGGAGGATGAGTTCGAGGATGATGGCCAAGTGGTCCATATCCGTGTCGAGGACATAAATATGGACCTCGACCCGGACGAGTTCCCCGTAGAGGACGACTCCGATGATGACACCATCATCTTGGTGTCATCGGATGACGAAGATGACGATGTCATCTAAGTCCTCACCCTGCCCCCCCCCCGTGGTCGTCCCGCATAAATATGCGGGATGGCACCCAGCTCTTCGGAGCACCCAATAGGCCCTTTTCAGGGCCACACAAAGAACATAAACACACGCATCTGCGCCACTCAATGGCAAAAATGTACAAAGTTTCCATAACTTGAATTGATACTTTTCAAAAAGAACTCACCCACTACCAAATTATATAATATATTTGGTGAGTAAGAAATGAAAAATTTCAACATTGATTTAGAACATTTTATTTGTAATATTTTCATGATAATACAAATTTATTTTTCAAACAGCGGGTTCTGGATCACTACGTGGAGCCCACAGTTTTGGTCTATGTGTGAGCCAAACATCAGGATGTTTATTCTCCCAATTCAGCTAACCTCCTTTCCAAATCATTATATTTCAGCATCACTGCAGATGTGACATTCAATGCATTGGCATCCAAATCATTTTTCAGATTTTTGCTGTTGTGATCGAGTTCAGTTGTCAACTCTGATATTTTTCGTGTCATTGTGGCTGTAGCATCCCATACTTTGATATCCACATCACTTTTTAGATTTTTGTATTTGCGATCTAGATCATCAGTCACCTCCTCTACTTTTTCATTGAATGCTTGACGGGCTTTAGGTACAATCTTAGCCATTGTGGCATGTATGGCAGCCTGCAAGGCTTTAAGGACAAGTGCCTTCGTCTCCGTAATTTGTTCATTGAGATATAATTGAGTTACACAATCACTCTCGTCTATCGGTTCACCAGCATTTTTCAGTCTTTTACCTTCATATTGGTCGTCAGGCGAAAGCTTGAATCCCATACCTTGAGGACCTTGGGAACCTTGAAGAACTCGAACTTTGACAGTACCCCATTTTCGTCTACGGCCGAATTTATCAATAGCTTTGGACATCTTTTTTCCACCTTGATATCTTTCATACTGATGATTTCAAGACAATTAAAATCTATATATCTCTGTGTAGATATTTATTCTCTTAAATGAAACAATAGGAAATCAGAATAACGTGTATATTTATATATTTTTATATATTTGGTAACTGGACAAGAGATTAACTAAAATTGACTAGTATAATTTGACATTTATATAATAAGCGTAATTACATCTCAAATACAAATAAATGAGTATGGTGGTGAATTTTCCATTTGAAATGATATTTCATTTGTTCAATCCAGCTGTTAATAAATGAAGTAATTGATCCAAAGGACTCTCTTGGGAAAAAGATTGAATAATATTGGAAACCCAACGAATATTCTCTACTGGATCATTCTGGTAGAATTCTATATCGCTATGACCCCAAGGAAGAGTGTGTGTCGTATTGGGAATGATGAACCGTTTATCATCATGGTATGACAATGCAACTTTGTTCTTCAATTCAGTATACATGTCATGCAATATGCTTCTGAACGAGTTCATCTTCCTGAATATTAGACCACCCTGTTCGACAATTTTCTTATAATCTTCACATGTCAATTCATTCTTTATGACGGATCTTTTGACACCTTTTGCTTTTTTGAATTCACTACCTACAGACTGAACATAATATGCTTTGGCACCGGTACCATAAAAGCTAATTATGGGATCATTCGGAAATTCATCTTTGAAATTACCCAGAATTGACTTTGTAATAGGAATATTGAATTGGTTTCCTACGTTGTAATTGGAAGTATCAAACTCGCATATATTGTTGGTCATGAAATCATAAAAATTATCGGTATTTACTTTCAAAATTAAAGAATCCGTGTCAGTGTAGAGTAAGGTGGCATTTTCTGCATAATGACGTTTAATACATCCATAGAAAAAGTTGTACATGACTGTTTTGGATAATTCTAGAATACAAAATCCCAAATATAGCGGTTTATCGTACAATACATTAACTTTGCCCAATTGAATAGCAACAAAATTTTCTGAAAAAATTGAACAGCTTTTGAAATTTGGACGTGATATTAGGGCGCTAGCACCAATTTTCCTCTTGATACTTTCCCAATGCGTAACCAGTCTAACATCAATTCTGTTATCAACGTTTTCTATTGTTTTCCCATAAACTGCATTATTCATGAGTTTATAGAAATCTTTTTCAGCTTTGTTGTTAGATCGATTTCGCATTTCAGTGTTCAAATCAATATAAGGTTTCATCCAACATGACTGCTTGAATCTCAACACTCTATGTGTGTTCATAATAATAAGACCATTGGCCACAGCCTGCTGTAAGTTTTTATAATGTACAATATATTTTCTTTTGTCATTTAAATTTGGAATTAATTTAGGAATTTTTGATTTCGAGTGTGGTGGTATTAAACTTTCAACGAGAAAAGGAAGATCAGCATGTTTGTCATGTAACTCTTGGGGATAATGAACATCTACTTCAAGAATATAACCGTATGGACTATCAGATGCCACTCCCATTACATCCAAATTGATTATTTCATCGGGTGTTAGCCATGCAAAATCGTTGGTGGGTAATGGTTGTGACATACTGTGACCATATAGGTTAGTTGCATCTAAATATGATATGTATGATGAAGGTTCATCTGGGTTATAATCGGGTAAAAATTTAGATATGTATGATGAAGGTTCATCTGGGTTATAATCGGGTAAAAATTTATTATTAGGTATATGCTTCCTTTCACTACACTGACTTATTCCGCCCCGTATTCCTTTTTTGAAAAAATTAATCATGTCAATGTCTGTCAATAATTCCAATTCAATATTCGTATACTTCAGCATTGCATCCCATGATATTCCGGGCGCTGTATAATACTGTGCCGGATCTAATTTATATTTATCTAAGCATATATTTCGAAAATTCTCAAATATGTCGCATAATAGAAGAACATCGGACTTCAAATATAAATCCGAGTATTCCCCTAAACTCTTACACTCGAATAAATGCCAAACAAGTTTCGCTCTCATATAATCCTTATCTGATATATGCTCTCCGTTAAGATTGTCATAAAACTGATTTTTAGTGGGTAGAGTTGGATAATTCAACTTGTCAATATGATCAACAAAGTTATATGGAAAAACACCTTTCTGTCTCATCAAATTGAATTTGTCAATTTGTGGAAAATGTTTATGCATCTCAATACACTGATCGGATGTTAAGTTAGCACCTAAGTTCTGCAAAGAATTCGACATAAATTTGAAACTATCTATAAATCTCATTTTCAAAAAATTCTTTTTTTCTTTTCCGTCTTTGTCAGTGTATGTGTGAGTGAATAGATGCTTAGTGAAAGAAATGTATTTTTCCTTAGTTTGTGGAATAACACCCACTTTGTCTTTGTTTCTATACAGTTCTTTTATGAACAAATGACAATCATACCCACTCAGATTATCGAAAATGATTGGAACAAAATTTGGCAATTTGAAATTTAAGTTACATACGGAATGTGCGGCAGGTGATCTTTTTTTTCCAGTGAGGTGGCAATGGTCTCTCACTTTCACATCACCACCCGTGAATGGTTTATCACATATTCCACAAAATTGTGTAGAAGAAAACTCTGCTTCTTCCGCGGAGGTTTGTGCAGCCATAGGAATTGGATACCTCAAATAATTGTGATAAATATTTCTCAAATCATCTTCAAGTTTTGTAACAAATTTCTCGGCTGCATCCTCACCCCTATATGTAACAAATTTCGATAATTTATCATTGTATGAACATTTTATCGAATAAGCAAATGAATAAGGTTCGTGTTTGTATGTTTTATTCGAGAATGAGTGTTTAGGGTTGGGTTGACTAGTTTGAATGGGTTTGAGAACTGATTCAAAATCAGCATAAACTACAAATGGCACCTTCATTTGTTTCTCAAAATTTTCAAACATAAGTGCATTACCCGGTAACATTTTACCATATTTGTTGATTCTGAAATTGACTGATGGTGTTGTAGTACTCAAGTGATTACAGTCATGCAACTGATGACGTAACAGTAATCGCTCGTGAGAGAAATACAATAAACATCCATCACAAAAATATTTTTTATGCTCATGCGCAGATAGTTGACTTGAAACTAACCTAGAAAGGTCTTTAATCCAACAATAATGACTATTGCCAGAATCATCTGTTATAAAACAAATTAACATGTCTTCTAAGTCTTCTCTGTGAGTAACGCAACGGACCAACCACTTCATATTTCATTTTACCCTTATCAAGTTTTGACTCTAACCCATACACATTAATTGAAATATCATTCATGTCCTCAAACTTTTTTATAGCTTGAAGTTTAACTGGAAAATCCATACCTGTTACATTCAAGACATTGGCGTAGTGGGGGTATGAGGAAACTTCTGACACTCTACCATTCGCAGGAAACAATGAAGATGTGATGGCCCATGCAAAACAATGTTGATCTTCATTACGAATATTCACAACGCCTTTTCTTGTCTCAATTAAGTCGGGCAGCTTCACATACGAACATCCGCTGAGTGGACTATACTTGTTGATGTTCACTTCGAGGAACTTAATTTTTTCACAACTCCATCCTGAAACATAACAATAATTTATTATTCATATAAATAGAAATGAAACTTTAAATAAATACCTGAATCACGTTCTTCAAATTCCGTAGTCTGAGCAATAATGACATCACGGAATCCATCGAATAATGCACCCAAATCCGTAGACTGATCCACAATTTTATTCTGTGAATTGAATGACTTCGTGTCACTCAAATCCCGTGTTTGAACAATGTAGCTGCCAAATACTTCCATATTCACTTTAAAGATCTTGTGAACCTTTATTGCCTCTTCAAGTAATCCAATAACCTTCTCCCTGATCTCATTGAAGAATGGCATATATTCAGTGTAAACATTGGGACTTTCCACTCTATAACTCACAATTCTACACTTGAAAGCATTCCTTATAATCTGTATGCCATCACTCACTTGCACACATGCATTGTTCCTGTGTTGGAGAGTTCTTTTGTGAGAATTAACTTGGGATGTAGGAATTGTCACATTACAACAATTGCATGTGTACATTGGTGTCGATGCAGCCACATCTAACTTAATCCTTTTCACAGAAGGGCCACCTTGGCAACTTTGAAGTTGATGCCGACGGAGATTATCACTACGAGTGAACGATTTACCACAACCACAGGAATACATTTTATCGATGTCGTCTTCTCAGCACAAAACTCAACAAAATACTGATTTCACAATCATTCCCACCTCCTTTATATGTAATATCGATGAGTGCGAGAGAGGGTGAACAAATTCTATCCGCTTCGACTATTCATACAACGTCACAGCAGAACCATCCCCACCATATCAATGAAGAGAGGACGGAGAGTAGTCGATGAGTCGCCGCAGTGTATGGGTGTGTGACGCCAGTTCACATATCTGACTGGATATCCGTGGCGTGCAGACGTCTCTATACTTCGGTTTAGATTTTTATGCGTACTCCACACATTAGATCATACACAATGGCAGAGTAAGTATACATGAAAGACATTGAGGTAAGAAAAATATATTAAGTACTTGGCAAAAGGTACTTGTCCGTGTAAGAAAAAAAAATCAAGTCATCACAATCTCTAGGACAAACACAAACCCTGAACACCTCCCAACAATATACATCATGGTCAAGGCTAAGGGCAAGCCCAAGTACTAGGTCCAGTCCTAGGTCGAGGTCATAGGTCAAGGTCATAGGTCAAGGTCATAGGTCAAGGTCATGGGTCGAGGTCATAGGTCGAGGTCATAGGTCAAGGTCACTGATGACGTCATAGTGGTGGAGGGAGGCCCAGAACCGGCTCAAATCTCCTACTCATACCCGATGGGGAAACCGCTGGGGAATTTTGGTGTACATATCTTGGGTATTAGTGCCATTACCCGGGTATTAGTCGGGAATTAGAGGCATTACTTGAAAATTATCGGGCATTACAGGTATTACTGGTGTATACTCGGGCATTAGTGGAATTAGTTGGGAATTATTTGTCATTAAACAGGAACAGGAGGTATTACTCCAGCATTACATGGTTATTTTACAGAAATTAAAGGGAGAGAACAATAATTGCACAATAATAATCGTTGAAGAGCAAAAAAAAAGGTATTTAACACATGGGAATTGGAATTGTACAAAAAATTAGAGAGCAATAGCTGAAATCAGAATTGTGCAATGAAAAAAAAAAGGTTTCCAGAATTGTACTTGACAACAAACCTAACATTAAGACACGATTTTATTATGTTTTTATTACTTTTCTGACGGGCATTACTTGGGAGGTATTACTTGGGCATTCCTGGATATTACTCAGGAATTACTTGGGTATTAGAGGCATTACTTCCGATTTTTGGGAATTAGTCTACACAATTTCCTCAGCGGTTTCCCCTTCGTCCGTACCAGTCTAGTTTATTCAATAGAATATTATGGTCTACAAGATCAAATGCTTTGCTTAAGTCTCAGAAAATCCCTAGTGATTTTTTATATGCATCAAGGTTACTATTGAATAATTTGTATTTGACTAAGTAGGACGTTATGTTCTCAGATATATATTTTTCTATTATTTTTGCAAAAGGACTTATATGTGATATGGGTCTATAGTTTTCAGACTTTTCCTTATTGCCTGCTTTGTGAATTGGTTGTATTTTGGAAATTTTCAAGCTTGTTGGAAAAATGACCTCGTCCATTGAACTATTTATTATAAAGGTGGAAGGTGCGGCGATTGAAACGGCAGCACATTTTACTGTATTTGTGGAGATTTCGTCATCGCCTGATGTAAATGAATTTTTTAGGCTTCTGATGATACTAATGATATCTGTTTGTGAAAGGTATGAAACTGCAAGAATGAAGTTTGTGTTCCTGTTGTGCTCCCAATGTGTCCCGTTGTGAGTTATTAATAAGTGTTTTAGGAATGGTGTTAAAGAATTCATTAAAATGTTCTGACATTATTTGATTATTTTCTATAGTGTGACCTCCAATTTGTATAATTATAATGTCATTGTGTTCTTTAGTGTTATGGTCTTTAATTAGATTCTGTAACAACCTCCAAGCTGGGGGTGATCTCTTTAAACTCTCGGGATATAATAATAATAATAATAATAATATCTTTGCCAGAACAGTGCCACCCCTACAAAAGAGATCGTCCAGCCAGAGGATTATTTTTAATTAAAAGATGGTAGTGCGATGATCGCTGCCACCAGATCAGAAAGAAGTTTTAAATCCGCTCGGATCACACAGATTTAGAATTTAGTGGTGTCGTGGTTCATAGCGGTCGGTTAGGTTATGTCACCAATTAAGTCCTTGGAGGGTAGACTCGGCCACGGCTTAAATGCGTGGTCTTTGGAAGGTTTGAAGGGATTGAATGATACCAGCAAGGTTTTAACAAACCAAATTTATTAAATAATAACGAGGTGGAAGTTGCGACAACAATTTCAAAGAACTAAATTAAAGAAATATTTTCGTCCGACTCTAAACGGGAGTAATATCAAGATACCCTCCTTAAATATAAGACAATTCCAGGATTATTCCGGCTTAAATCTCGGTTCGTACGCGACTCCCCGAACTTTCCTAAACACTTCAAAAGCTTGTCGGTTTCAAATTCCACTGCCGAAAATATGCACAGCCAATCGAATGCTCTCGAATTTGATTCTAGACTGTGGTACTGCTAATGCCCTCCCTCAGCTCGAAGAGTAAGTATGCGAAAATTATCGATAGAGTTCAATAGAATGTCGTCCTAAGTTGGCTGACTATATCTACCTCTCAACCCTAGATGTCGCGACTATGCTATATCTGTACAATTATTCCGAACAGCTGCTTCCCGGCCAACGGCCAACCATTATCGTTTTGAGAGATTGATTTGTTATGTTAAGTCGAGAGCCCTGGAAGGTACTTAAACTTTAACGATGTTTGAAATCGTCTACAGACCTTCGACCTTTCACATAATAAAATTGGGATCTTTATTGCATTTCTTTGAAAAATATCTAAACAATTTAATGGTGTTCATGTTCTTTCGACCTGGTTAAACAATAAAGTTGGGTTTTTGTTTAGCCTGGCTTTAAAATATCAAGTCGTTATTTTAATGAGTTTTTTTTCTGTTTTATGTGGTTTGCCTTATTTGACCCTAAAACCCGATATGAGGTTCCCTTTTCCAACGATACAGACTTTTCTAAATTTATTTTATACAAACAAAAATATATTTCTGTACTTTGTTACATTTCCATGCTGTTTTAACTGTGTTGTTGGAATTTGCTATTAGCAATGTGTTATACATTTTTTTTTGGCTTCATTTTAATAAATGTTTTTTTTGTATTTTTCCTAGTATTCTTCTCTCTGGCATACTCTTCGAACTTTGTTCGAATAATGATTCAATAAAAATATGCCAAATTCATTTCATATTTCCAAAAAAATATGAATTGTTTATTTTTTTTGACAGTTGTAGAAAAAATACTGTATGAAACTCGTGAGTAAAGTATTTTTTTTACTCACTTATTGATACATAAATTACTATTGATTGCGGAACTGAACATAAGATGATGCTTCCCTTGCCCTCTTCAAAGTCAAACCTGTCATTTTTCCTACATTTATCATAGTTACCTACATGATTTATATAATATTGATTATTTTTTCATATTTAATGAATGTTACACTCGCTGTAAAGAACTCATCTTTTTTGTAAATGGAGAGATACGTAGAGGTTGGTATACAAACTGAATACATTATTAGGTTTTACAAAAAAAATCCAAGAAAAACCAGAAAACATTAAAAATAAAATTTTATGACTTTCAGAATAAAGTATCTATCACTTGCCTCTTTTTTCCATTGAAAGTTTAGGAGTGTAATCACTCCCGCTGAATGCTTAATGGTTGTACTGACAAGGTTAATGAAAGTAAAAAGTTTTCTCTTTGATGAGTAAATTGAAGGACCTCAGCAATTCTTTTCAAGTGACGATAAAAATATAAAGTCGGGCTTGTTTCATTTTCATTGATTATACGTGTGAGCTCAGTGTCGATAATTCATTTAATTTCACTTAGAACTCCTGGGATATTCTGGTTCGACGATAGGTTCGAATAAATTTCACATTCTGAATGTTCTACGATTTTTTAATTAGGATTATCCATTTGTGTAGTTGTTCTATGAAAACAATAATTAGCCTTTTCGGGACGGCAGACGTTTTTACATTCTGTGCTGGCTGGACGGCTGCGGTAAGCGCGCGCCACTCCGTGCGCTTCCCGTCTTTAACGCTAATCTATGTGCAAGGGAAAAACTTATAATTTCTAGTTCCCTTCTGTTACGCAGTGAAAAAAATTCGTATTATTGGAGAAAATATTTAAATTTGAAAAGAATATATATTAAACCGGCAATAACGGAAAAATTAAAAAATGAAAAATCACGAAAAATTTGTAAACTGAAGTAAACGATCTCGAAAAAATATGGAAATCGTAAGATTTACATACATTTGATACATGGTAATATAGTAACAACATAACAAAAACGAAAGATGTTCAAAAAATTACGTGGGGTGACCAGTCAAGCAACCAATGAATGTTAAATATGGGCGTGTCTAATGACAGTATTAGTTACTGTAATAACATGCCATTATTAAACTCCGGTTGATTCCCGTCCCAAACCATGACTCCATGCTCGCCACTTTAGTGGTTTCTCGTTAGGCTGGCACGAAAATTTTTAGCCACTCCAGTGGCTTCCTGTCACGTAAAGGTTAGGAATGTAGGCTTTCACGCCTGGCGCACAAAATATATTTTTGGTTAAGGTTAACTCAAAGTTCCATATCACTTTTGAGATTTGTATTTATCTTACATATGTAGATTAGTCTATAATTTTTGTGACTCTTCTTGAGAATCCTGTCTCATACTGATCACCACAAGTATACATTTTTCTGTAAAATCTAGTAATTGGTGCTACTCATATCTTTGCTATGTGTTGTAGTATTTTGTTGATTCACTTCACTTGTTATATTTGCTGCCTCCATTTCTTCGAATAGACTGGTTGAGTTTCTTTTTTCTTGAGTCAAGTTTTTCTCTCTCAGTGTTACAACTTGTATTGTATACATCTCTGGCACTGTTTTCTCATATGGCAGTTTTTTCAGTTTGCATTTGACCCTTTAGCATGTTTTACCCTTTTTACTCCCATCAAACTACAATGCTGAAGGCTATTATAGCAAATACCTGTTAGATAACACCTACTCCCCTGGCTAATACCACGACGGGTATTGAATTATATCTAACAAGATACTTGTGCAGTGTACCTCATTACAGAGGAAAAAGTTGCAAGTGATCTCCTGTAACCAAATAGCAGAATTTTGTTTTGATTCGGACAGGGGGACCACCTGCAGTCTAGTATAGAGGTTGTTGTCTCGTCATCAGTACAGGGTAGATCACCACAGAAAGCCTTGAGGCCATCTGTTCGAATCACAACACCATTCCGTCTATTCGGCAACTCTGGTTTCACTCTGATGAAACAGGAGTAAGACGTTCAGATCAAGAAGCACTTCGATTCTCAAGGTTAAGAGATTAAGTCAGATATCTCAACATAAAGCTCAGAGGTTTTCTGGGAGATCGTTTAAAAAACGATAGCCGTTGCCGACCGATGTTTTACCCTCTTTACTGTTGAGTGTTGAGGTTAAATTTGAGGTTAATATTCCTCTTCTGTTTTTGTAGCTAAATAAGAAGAAGAATATTGTACAAGAAGCTAGTGGGAAGTGGGATGTAGTAATGCCGAATGTTGTAACGAGAGTTTTCGACGCTATGTTGGAACTTGAAATACAGTAATAATAATGAAACTGCGTTTTATTAAACACCAAATAGTAAAATAAAATAAAAACTCATCAGGTTATGGGCCCAGGTTGGTGCTAGCCTATAGGAGAAATAAAGAATCTTTGTGGAAAACATTGAAAACTCTGTGTGAAAAGTGTTGGCCTGAACAAAGGAATATGGCGGATGCAGAAAATTACTTCGTGGCAATAGACAAGCAAGCTTGTAGACTCTGAGTCTTTCGAAATCTGGAAGTTCCAAATTGAAATTGTTTTAAAAGCCCATACTCAATGGGAGATTGATAATGGAGACATTAAACTCGAAGAAGAAAAAGTCAACTGGAAGCGAAAGGATGCCAGGGGCACAAAAAACAATAATAACCAGTATTGAAAAGACACTTCTAATGCATATCATTACATGCACTACAGCCCATGACATGTTTGAAAAGCTCAAATATGGCGGCGTCCGGAGCGGACGTGTTGGTAGTTACCTGCAAATACTGTTCGAGTAAAGTGAAAAACGGTATAAAATGGACCAAGTGCAACTCAGTAGCTCATCCAAGTTGTGCAAAAAGACTCAAAAATGTCATATTTAGGGACGACGGCATGATTTGCTGCCAAAATAACTTGAACGACGTACATAACCTCAACGAAGAAGGAAGTTTAGAATTGTCTTTTAGTGAAGAGCAAATAAGTCTCGATGAAGAACCGCTGAAGAAGGAAATCATGTACTTAAAAACAATACTAAAACATAAAAACCAGATTATCCGAGGACTAAATGAAAAAATTCAGTTCCTCCAAGAAAAATGTGATCAAACATTCTCTCCATCTGCATATACCTTAAAAAACAAATCAAGCTGCTCGAATACCTCAAAAAGCACCATGAAGACAAACAATACTCAAATCGAAAGACGGGATATTGAAAATTCTTACGCTAAAGTGGTTGTGACTAATGACCCACCGCCGGTGCAAGCTACTGCGTCTACCTCAACCTATAAAAATCAGGAAAAATATGTCTCTGCATCACAAGTAAATACAGCAATTTTACAAGCAACTCAAGTGAAAACTATGAAAAACCTACAACAGCTAGCATCAAACCATGTTAAAGAATCGAACAATGAAGAAGATGAAGGCTGGGAAAAAGTGAGAGTGCAACATAAGAGAAAGCGTAGATTCCTAGTGGGACAAAGCGACCAATTCTCAGAGGTTCAAACTGTTCCCAAGTTTGTATCACTACACGTAACAAGACTGAAGCCAAAACAAAACCAGAGGACTTGGAGAAAATTTTAGAACCAAAACTTCCTGGGGTGAAATACGAAGTGCATCAATCCAAGCATCCGGAAATATATGTCTCAATGAAGGTTACTTTGAATAAAGAACAATCAAAAAATGCATGGAAGAGAGAAATATGGCCAAACGGAGCCCTTGTGTCACCTTTTTTTGCCAGGAAGAGAGGAAGAGGATGCCAGCAAACACAATGGATCCTCCATCACAAACGTAACCCAATATGTTGGAAACCGAAAAGGACGAAAAAAACAACCCAATGAGAAACAACCCAATGAGAAACTTCATATTCCACCAAAATGTTCAATCTATGGGGAACTGCTACAACATGATTCAAAAAGTAATAGAAGATCTGAAGTGTCCTGTCGTTTGTATTACGGAACATTGGCAAGATGACTCAAAATTACAGTGTTTCAAACTATTAAATATGAATTTGGTATCAACCTACTGCCGAGAGGTGGGACAACATGGAGGTTCAGTAATTTACACTTCTGCAGAAATTACAAGTCATTCACTACATGATATAAATAGTTTAGCAGAAAATTTTACTTTCGAATGTTCCAGTGCTGCGTGCAAATTTGGAAATTTTTGTTTTATTGTGGTATGTATATACAGAACACCAACCAGTGATTTCAGAATTTTCCTACAAAAATTTCAAACTATGCTAGAAATTTTGCACGAAAAAAACTTGACTTATTTCATAGCAGGTGATTTCAATGTAGATACACTTGTCTCAAACAATATAGAGTGTAAGGATTTCAGGAATTTGCTAGCAACTTTCAATGCTTCATTAACTATAACCGAACCGACAAGAACCACTCAGAACAGTCAATCTTGTCTTGATAACATTGTCACAAACTTGAACAGAGAAACAGAGGGAAAAATTATGTATACAGGCTTTTCAGACCACTCAGCTCAGTTACTCTTGTGTCAGCTGGAAACTACCACCCAATCTCCAATGTCACGAAAGAGAATATACAATAGTTATAATATGACAAATTTCTGCAAACAACTACAAAAAGAAGACTGGTTAGAGACATATAGTGCAAAAGGATTAAATGAAGCCTTTAATCGCTTCTCTGACACTTTTAGAAATAAATGCATCTCTCTCTCTCTCTCGCTCTGTACAATTTTTGAAAAGGATTCTGAACAACAAAAGTGTAATTTACTACAGGAATTTTTCAATTCGACATATTTGAAAGGAAGTGATATGAGTTCCCACATCAGCAAGTTGGAAAACGTGCAAGTATCTACGTCCTATATACGCAACTACGCCGTACTGTGTTAACGCTAAAGTTATTTTTGATAACACGTTAGGGTTTTCCCTGTACAAATAACTGTGATGTATGCTATAAACGCCACAGTATTTTTTTTCTTCAACAAACATTACACAAATAGATATCAGATGTAATTCGATCTCTTTGTAAGTAGTTGTGTCGAATCCTCATACCTGATGCGTTTTTTCTTTGATCAATTTTCCTCCTGATATTCGATAAATGACAGAGACATTCATTTTCCTAACAGCGTTTAGGTTTTTAAAACGTCCATGTAAATGTCTACGTAAGGTTAGTTCATGCTAGTTAGATCACACAACATTTATTGGCGGGGCGCTATGCCTACGTAAAGTTGATTTGTTCTATTTAAATCACACAAAATTTATTTTTTGGTCCATTTTCCCACCTAACATTTGACAAATGATATATGAGTTCCCACATCAGCAAGTTGGAAAACGTGCAAGTATCGACTTAAAGCAATGAATCAAAACATTGATGATGAAATGTTGATTTCAAAAATCTTGACAACTCTACCTGAGGACTATAAACACTGCATGGGAGTCAAGTCCAAAGAATGAAATAAGCTTGACTAACCTTACCAGCCGCCTCTTAGCAGAGGAGATAAGACTGAAGAAAACAGATAATAGCGAAGGAGTGGCTTTCAGAGCAGAAGAAAAACGAGGAAGGAATAGAAACACAAAAAGAAAATTTGAGAGAAAATGTTACAATTGTGAAAAACCAAATCGCCTTGCAAAAGACTGCAAAGCTAAAGCAATACCTTGTAAAATATGTAAGAAGACAAACCACAAGGAGGAAAACTGTTTTTTTTTCGAAAGAAACAGGGGGAAAATTCAGTAGAAACGCGGGCAGGAAGTTCAACAAGTAAAAGTGAGGATAGAAAGGTGGCATTTCTGACACAAACAGATAACAAAGATGTCACTGGTTTTGTTGTGGATTCAGGATCGTCAGTGCATATGACAAATAATAAAAACCTTTTCAGCTTCATAGATGAAGAAAAAAGTGAAATTTTAGTGGCCAAAAAGAATGGAATAATGGAAGGCAAAGGAAAAGGTCAGATAATCAGCGAAAAATGTGTGTGTGCCGATGTTTCGTTGAGACGTAATATGTACTTTCCGAAGAGGTCTCTGAAGGATATTCAAAGTTTTGTTTTTGTTATTTTGTGACGTTCTTTTTAACCCCTATAGAAATGTTTCGGCGATGTGAACAAAATGTTATCATGTAAATGTTTTCATTTGGCATAAGATAGTTCGTCCTTGAGGCGTTCACCGAGACTCTAACAGAGGTTGGTAGTATTGTACCGCGATCGCGCTTGCGCATTTGTAAATGAGGGTTCCTTGACTTCTTTGTGGTTGAGAGAGATTGGACCCCATTTTGTTCCTCGTATAAGTAATAAGTGGTGGTTTTGAAGTGAAGTGAAACGTTTGGACAAGACAAAATATATTTAAAGCAGTAGGTAATAAAATTATTGATACGGACTGCAAAGTGTATTGAATGGTCGTTCTTCAGAAATAGATAACATCAAAAACATGACGAATGCCATGCTACAAACTGGAGAGCTGAGGAAGGACTGAAAGTATATGAAAATGAACACGACTTTCAGTTTTTTAGTACCTATACCTATTACTCGATATACCTTATTTACACTACGCTATACGTTCACCTATTGGAGTCTTTCATTAGAGTGCTGATTTTTAGTAATCATTATAAGGTAAGCAAGATATCTTCATGAATATTGTGTTAAATATACTGTGTTCATAACATTTTTTGTTTGAAGTGTTTATCTAATTTTAATACATACACATTTTATTTCAGGTATATTCCTACAGAAGTCGGAGAAAATGATGGGAAAGATTTTACGTGTACCTAGGTGCTTACTGGATAGGACGAAAATCAAATTTTGCAGTCACCTAATAATTCAATATTACCGGAGTTGATTTTTGGTGAGCACTTAAAACAGTCTTTGAATCTTATAGTAAAGGTGCTGCAAGAGTTCTGGGACCAAATCGACCAAATTAACATGTAAAATCCCATTTAAAATTCTAAGCTCCCGTCTGGTGTTTTTTGTCTCATTCAAGGTCACGCGCTCGCTGCTCTACCGTTCAGCTGTGACGTAGTCGAGCTGATCCGTATCAAAGATAAGAGGTTCCCAGTCGATCAAGAATTCGGGAATAGTCGGACGAGATCGGTTACGGAGTCAACCGTCGCTGGTCTGCCGTTCAGTTGTGACGTAGTCGAGCTGATCGGTATCAAAGATAAGAGTTTCCCAGTACCCAACGCCGAGTAGTGAAATAGATATTCAATGCAAATGATAAAATGAAAAAAGGTTGTTAGACTGAGGGATCGAAGTGTAGCGAACCAGCAATCTTCGGATTACGAAGCGCACCTCTACAGACAAGGCTAAGAGACCTCTTAGTAAATGTAGGTTGAAATGTTGTTCACATGTTGTTCACATAACATCATATCCGATTGATAATGAGAACCGCGAGGAACGTGAAATGTGAAACTCAATCGTTTGCTCTACAATGTATATCATGAAAATATTCGAACTATTTTGTGTCATCTCAATCACGTATACTTCGATTATTCATGCTATTTGAGTACCTTTGTTTGTTTCCTATAATGGTGGCTCTTGCTGTATCATACAAAAATGAATATTTTTCAAAATGTATGTTCACAAAACAATTCTTGTACAACATTTCATTATGTTGTGCGAGGTGTACCACACAGCTCATTTTATGGGGCCCCCACATTCTCCTCGCTTTGTGTATACAAATGAGAGAATAATATCTCAAGAAACGGTTTTATCTCTCATTGCAGCTATCAAAGTTCACCTATAGTGCGTTCTTTTTTAATGCTGTTCAGAAAGGCAAACCTATCAACGGTTCACCTATATATTTTGCATATTTTCACCTAGAACAGCCTCTCTGTAATAAGCCCAAATGATGTCTACTGAATTACAAATATGACTCGTTTAATGGCATTTTCACCATTTGAGTCTGTCATATAAATCTAAGCATGCCAACTTAGGAATGCTATTCTATTCTATATACTACGTCAATTCTGACAATTGGGTGAGTGTGTGGTATTGTACTTTGAATTCTTGAAGACTCTATCACGGAATCGTCCGTTGAACGCTAAGATCTCTCACCACTTGTGCTTCAAACCGCTGAATTTGAGATTGCAACCTCTCTTAGGATAGTTGACTGAATGCATTCAAATGAGAAGACTACTTCACTTATGACTGTATGCATTGCGTCGCACGTTAAAATGAACGGTTCGCGTCTCCAATAATAGTTGAATGAATGCATCGCACGTTGAAATGTGAGGGCTACGCGTCTTCCGACAGTTGACTGAATGCATGATATCGCATGTTAAAATATTAAAACTACGTTACTTAAGACAATAAACACAGCGTCTGGCATCGTACGTTGAACGCTAAGGTCCCTCGTTATTTGTGCTGAATCTACAACCTCAGACATTGGTATCGCACGTTAATATTTGAGCACTACGTCACTCATACCAGTTGACTGAGTGCATTGCATTGTACTTCAAAATGCTAAGACTCCGTCACTTTCCACAGTTGAATGACTGCACGTCTCACACGTTGAAATATCTCTTCTGACAATTGTCTGATTGCATGGTATTAACCTTATGAACGATTGCATGGTATCGCACGTTGAAATGTGAGGACTACGCCCATTCCGACACTTGACTGATTGATTGCATGATATAACACGTTGAAATTTGAAAGCTACGTCCTATATACGCAACTACGCCGTACTGTGTTAACGCTAACGTTATTTTTGATAACACGTTAGGGTTTTCCCTGTACAAATAACTGTGATGTATGCTATAAACGCCACAGTATTTTTTTTCTTCAACAAACATTACACAAATAGATATCAGATGTAATTCGATCTCTTTGTAAGTAGTTGTGTCGAATCCTCATACCTGATGCGTTTTTTCTTTGATCAATTTTCCTCCTGATATTCGATAAATGACAGAGACATTCATTTTCCTAACAGCGTTTAGGTTTTTAAAACGTCCATGTAAATGTCTACGTAAGGTTAGTTCATGCTAGTTAGATCACACAACATTTATTGGCGGGGCGCTATGCCTACGTAAAGTTGATTTGTTCTATTTAAATCACAAAATTTATTTTTTGGTCCATTTTCCCACCTAACATTTGACAAATGATATCCGCTGTTTTTCTAACAGCGTTGAGGTTTTTTAATACGCTATACCTATGTGAGGTTAGTTCGTTCTGATTAGATCAAACAAAATTAATTTGGTTTTTTGAAACGCTATCTCTACGTAAGGTTAGTCTGTTCTAGCTAGATCGGACGAAATTTATTGGGCGATATGCAGATGTAGGGTTAGTTTGTACTGGTTAGATGAATGATATGTTGGTTCACCTGGTATAACAATCGCTGTTTTTTGTGTGATGACGAACTATGCTGTGCGCCGACCAATCAGACGCCGTCATGTATTTTTTCTTCAACTAACAGCTATCTTTTTTCAAATGACGTATGTCAAGTGACTGACGCGACTCTGACAGTTGGCGGGGTGTCGCATATTAAAATTGAATACAAACGACTATCATACAAACATCCTCTTCGAAGATCATTTCATATATGTCAGCTATAATTCAATCTCTGTATGGGTGAGTAGTTGTTTTGAATCCTCATATCCCTAATGAAGCGTTTTTGTGAAACGACCCAACTATGATGTGCTTTGACCAATCAAACGCCGCCATCTCTTTTTCCTAACAGCGTGGAGATTTTTTCGAGGCACCCTGTATATTTTCTTTTTCGAATGAAAAAATTTGTGAGACGTCTCTGTACAACGAACTATGATGTGCGTTGACCAATCAAACGTTGCCATATTTTTTTTTTCCTAACAGCGTTGAGATTTTTTCAAGACACACTGTATATATTTTTTCTTGAATAATGAATTTATGGGACGTCCCTATACTACGAACTATGATGTGCGTTGACCAATCAAACGCCGCCATATTTTTTTCTTGCAAGGATGACATTTTCTACGACACCCTGTTTACCGTTTTTCCTTAATAAGAAATTTTATGAGTCGCCATATTCCTTTTCCATAAATGATGTCGGTGCTTTTTTTCTTAATCAATGAGTATTTTGAAACACCCTGTTGTTTTTCACCTAAATTATGCATTATGAAACACCCAGTCTATGTTTCTTCTCTCACTAAACGGTTTATATTCAAACATCATTATTATTATACCACTTCAACAATTTGAATTTCTTCATTCACAATCATTATTCTTTTTATTTAATATTCGAGCGCTCGAAGCCGGTCTGCGGTAGATAGAACCCGGCGTGCGGTAGATAACGCCGCTCGACTTCGCCGATCGGCGGCTCGCGCTATATAAACAATATTTCAACCTAGATTTACTAAGAGGTCTCTTAGCCTTGTCTGTAGAGGTGCGCTTCGTAATCCGAAGATTGCTGGTTCGCTACACTTCGATCCCTCAGTCTAACAACCTTTTTTCATTTTATCATTTGCATTGAATATCTATTTCACTACTCGGCGTTGGGTACTGGGAAACTTATCTTTGATACGGATCAGCTCGACTACCTCACAACTGAACGGCAGACCAGCGACGGTTGACTCCGTAACCGATCTCGTCCGACTATTCCCGAATTCTTGATCGTCTGGGAAACTCTTATCTTTGATCCCTTCAGACATTATAAAAAATGTATAGGACAGGTCGTGTAGTACAGAACATACAAGGAACGTGAATTACAACTTGAGTAATACAAATATAAATCGAGGTAACGTTACAAACACATAAAAAATATAAAAATATTAAAATATTAAACATACAATTTCTTCATCCAACAAATTCATCGAAGTTGCAATCTGACATGAACTCCTCGTGACTATAATAACCCCTGGAAGTTAATAATGATTTCACTCTGCGTCTGAACACATTTGTATCCAGCCCTCTTATTGATTCAGGCAAGTGATTGTAGAATATGATACCCTGGTAGGTGGGGGATCGTTCAAATTTCGTTTTCTTATGTTTCGGGATGTATAGAAGATTACCATTTCTAGTAGGATAATTGTGATAGTGCGAATTTGTTTTGAATTTGGAGTAGTTTTCTTTGATGAACATTAAACATTTGAAAACATACAAGCATGGAAATGTTAAAATTTCGTAAAAAATGAAGTAGGGCCTACATGACTCCCTTGGAGATAGTTTAAACATAGATCGAATTATCCTCTTCTGTGCTGTGAAAATTCGGTCACTGTTAACAGAATTTCCCCATAAAACGACGTTATATGACAAGTGGCTATACACAAGACTATAGTATACTGTCAACAAAGTTTCAATTGGCATTGTGGACCTAATCCGTGATATTGCATATTTAGAATTGTTCAATTTTTTACTGAGAGCGTCGACATGATTGGTGAAGCGTACATATACACCCAAAAATTTTGTGCTACTTGTGGAAACAATATTTGTTCCATTAAGATCAAATTGTAGGGTATTTAAGCTATTTTGGAAAGTAAAATATATACAGTCAGTCTTGGCAACGTTTGCGATCAAGCAATTTCGCTGGCACCAGCTATTGAAAGATTCCATTATCCGCATGGTAGACAAAGCTAATTCTTCACTATTGTGACTTGTGACCACCAATGAAGTATCGTCGGCGAATAGAGCTAACGATTCTGCATGGATATGTCGGGGCATATCGTTAACGAACAATAAGAATATAAGCGGCCCCAATACCGAACCTTGTGGCACGCCTATATTCAAAGAATGTTTACTAGAAAAAGTATTCTCTATTTTTACGAACATTTGCCTATCATGTAGATAATCATATATCCACTCTAAGAAGACTCCTCTAAATCCCAAGGTATACAACTTGCTCTCGACGAAGTTTAGATTTATGGAGTCGAAAGCGCGGGACAAATCAAAAAAGAGTCCTGCAACATGTTTACCACTATCGAGATTGGTATATATACTTTCAATTAAGCTACATGAAATTTACACAAAAAGGAGTGTCTGTAATGAAAAACAATAAAATCGACTTAAAGCAATGAATCAAAACATTGATGATGAAATGTTGATTTCAAAAATCTTGACAACTCTACCTGAGGACTATAAACACTGCATGGGAGTCAAGTCCAAAGAATGAAAGAAGCTTGACTAACCTTACCAGCCGCCTCTGAGCAGAGGAGATAAGACTGAAGAAAACAGATAATAGCGAAGGAGTGGCTTTCAGAGCAGAAGAAAAACGAGGAAGGAACAGAAACACAGAAAGAAAATTTGAGAGAAAATGTTACAATTGTGGAAAACCAAATCGCCTTGCAAAAGACTGCAAAGCTAAAGCAATACCTTGTAAAATATGTAAGAAGACAAACCACAAGGAGGAAAACCCAGTTTTGTGAAGTACAAGGAACATCTCTAAAAATGTTTTATATACAGTGATTTAATGAAGACAAAAAGCTTTGAAAATGTTATATTGTGTCTTTAAAAAGGCTATGAAAAGAACAAAGAAAAAAAATGCCCTTTGTGATATCCCAGGAACATCCTGAAAATAGCCCAGGGAGGCGGACATTTTCCGTTAAATACGTTCTATTCATGTATAAACAGAACATGAGTGGAGGTTTAATGTTTCGAAAAGTCTTACTTTTAACATCTCTGAGATGTTTTTGTGCTCGCTGGGTTATCAGTCAATGCTATCACAAACAATGGTGGAGAAGTGAAATTTACACAAAAAGGAGTGTCTGTAATGAAAAACAATAAAATCATTCTAGAAGGTGAAAAACACAATGGACTCTATGTGATAAAACTAGAAAAACAACAAAATGAAAGCTTTCTTACAGAAACAGATAAAAAGGCAGCAGAATGGCACCGAAAGTTGGGACATTTAAGTGTAACTAATATGAAAAAGCTGATTGACATTTCAACAGGGATGAATATTGAAAAAGGTGACTGTGACAACCTGGTCAAAAACTGTAAAACATGTTTAGGAGCAAAGCAAGTAAGGTTTCCCTTTTCATCAGTAAGAAAGAGAGCTACAAGACCATTAGAAATAATCCATTCGGATCTATGTGGTCCCATAGAGCCTACTACATGAGATGAAAAACTGTACATCTCAACTGTTCTAGAAGACTACACCCATTATTGTAAATTCCAAATCACAACTGTGAGTCGAGTTACGACTCATATTGACCATCTCCAGAACTTCTATTTCGGGCCCTTTTGGTCGTTTTTTGATTCACATTTTGACGCCAAATGTTACTCGAAGGTAGGTGAATGTGACTATTATTTCAAATCTAAATTGGAGTCACATTGAGGTAACATTATAATCACAATGTGAAGTTGAGTGAACCATCCCTTATTTTTCAATGTGAGGTACTTTTCGATTCATTTTCTGTGTCACATTCCGATTTGGGGGAAACAGCCCTGAGGGCAAAATATGGTGCATTCCAAGAATGATACATTATACACCTTCGATTTTCATGATAATGAGTGATTAAACTGCTGACTACTGATAGAAATATATAAAAGGTCTATGTAGTTTATTCGGAAAGGAACGGAGGTTTATCAGCGAATAAATTTGACAGATGAGAGGAAAATAATAATTGACTAGATGAATTCATTCATTGTTTTGAAATCTATCAATTATAGGGCTATCTATCACTCAAATTGTTACTGAATGAAATATTGAATATATTAATGATTGATATGATAAAATGGAATGTGAAAATTATATAAACTAGCAAGTAAATATTGGTATTGATTTTAGTGCGTACCTACATCTTTTGAAATACAAAAAGAAATAATTCGTTTTTAATATGGGTATTAATTCTTCTAAACATTTCTGATATCGTGTAAAATGGAACATTTCAAATATCTACCATTCATTTTGTTCATTTGGAATGATTCCAAAAAGGTCGATTCAACATTTCTGAAACGTTTATGAAGTCTAACTGAATATTAATAATTCGAGTTATTTTGAATTGTTTCAATCAGTTACAGTGTAGGTTAAATATGAAATGTTTATGAATATATCAAACTGAAGTTCGTTTGTGATGTTTCATTTATTGATAATTGAGATTTTGAAATGTTTCCAACTACATTGATTTAAAAAACAGCTTGGTACATTTTGAAAGCTTTGAATCATTCTGAAACATTTAGGAAATTTTGCTACCTTAACATTTCGATTATTGTCAGTCGGAGGTATTTTGAAATGTTTCAATTATTCTAAATTTATATTAATATGAACTATTTCTGGATATATCATAATAACATGTCTTGGAATGTTTCAGAAATGTTTCTAAAAAAAAAGATTTTGACTATCTGCATCTACAGTACTTTTCAAATTTTTACTTTATGCGCTTATTGCATAATTAGGTATGTGATTCAAAAATATATGTTCATCTTGAATCGTTGTAGTTAATGAAGGGCAGATAATTTTGAATGAATGGCACTTTCTGATACTCCCAAATTGTTAAATGGAGCCTGAATATTGAGATTTTTCACCAATGTTTATTCTGATCGATATGAAATGTTTGTGTTAAATGTTGGTAATATATATAAAAATGATTGGTAACAATCTATTATTAATAAAGTCAACATTTCATGTACACTCAATACTCAAAAAATTGAACATTTTAGCTGCATCAATGCCGCAAAGCAAATCATATTTGTCAAAACACTTCGCACCAAACTTTCATATAATCGCAAATAGACAGATAGATTTATTTAGCCAAAAAATGCACATATCACAGTGTGGCAACGTCTTAGGAATACTTTGTCTTGACAGCAAAAAAAAATAAAGAAATTATTACTACATACACATTAAAAATACACATTGAATTACACATTAAAAATACAAATTAAAATTCACATTAAAAAAATAGCAATTATTAATATCTGTTAACGTTTATTGCGAGACAGAAAGCTGAGATTCTAGAACTGATATCCACATTAGCTATTTTTATTTAAACTAATGCGAATCACTTCTGCACCTCTGAGACACGAGATTGAAATTCTAATCCACAGAAATATTTGATTTGATCACTTTCGTAACATTTAGTGATATGAATGCGACATCTCAAGGATGGTTGTGTTAACTGGGAAGATACAAAAGTATCAAAATTACGGTGTGACAATGGCGGGGAGTACGTCAACAATGAGTTAATAAAATACTGAAAAGAGAAAGGTATAGTTATGGATAAATCAATACCATACACACCTCAATTAAATGGCAAAGCCGAGAGATTAAATAGAACACTTTTAGAAGAAGTCAGATCGCTATTATTTGATAGCAATTTGAATAAGAAATTCTGGGGCGAAGCAGCAAGAGTAGGGACATATATAATGAATCGTAGTCCAACTGAAACTTTACCTCTGAAAAAAATCCCAATAGAAATGTGGACTGATGAAAAACCTGACCTGTCGAGATTGCAAGTGTTCGGAAGTGTAGCTTCTGCAAAAGAACTCGGACATTTAAAGAAATTGGAAGTAAAAAATACATTTTTGTAGGTTATGGGTTAAATAGATTTGGACTTTTCTGTGAAAAAAGACAAAAAAATTTATATTTTCTAGAGATGTGATTTTCATGGAAACAACGAAAAACAAATTGAGAGGATTCCCAAATAAAAATAAATTCATATGATCAAAAGGATAGTGAAGAAAAGGAAATTTTTGAGAACACTGAAAGTGAAATCATTGATTCTGATGATGACAATAATCATGAAGAAAATGAAACAAAAAATGTGCAAAGCTTAGGAGAAGGATTCGATGAAAGAATACAGAGAACAAGAAGTGGGAGAAAAATAAAAAAACCTGAAAGATACAATGATTATGAAATGAATCCAAATTTGACAGATGACGAAGTACTGTTGACATACCAAGATGCTATAATTGGACAAGAAAAAGACAAATGGTTAAAAAAGAGTCATTGAATAAAAACCAGACTTGGGAGTATAATGACACTGAAGAAGTGAAAGGAAAGAAAATTTAACCAGCAAGTGGGTATTCAAAAAGAAAGACGATGGAAAGTTCAAAGCTAGATTGGTAATTAGAGGCTGTCAATAACAAAGTGGAATAGACTATTTGGAGACTTTCAGCCCAGTAGTGAATTCTAGTTCAATCCGAATACTCTTTGCATTAGCAGTGAAAAATGATATGAAAATAACCAAGTTCGACATAAAAACTGCATTTCTGTATGGAAAATTAAGCGAAGACATATACATGCACATTCCTGAAGGGTACGAAACCGAAGACAATCAGCAACAAGTTTGCAAATTAACAAAATCACTTTATGGGCTAAAACAAGTGCATTTAAAATGGAATGAGAGATTTACAAGCTTCTTGAAAGAAACTGGACTAACTGCATTGAAAAGCGATCAGTGTATGTTTACAAACCAGAAAAGGGCTCTTCATCTTGCAATTTATGTTGATGATGGCTTAGTTATTAGTGAAAATGAACAGGAATTGAACAAAGGAAAGAGTTTGGTGAACCAAGAAAGTTATGCAGAAACGATATTAAAAAAATTTAGAATGCAAAATGCTAAACCAGTAACAACACCAATGACAGCTCAAGAAACTGACTGTAAAAACAATGTGATTAAGACAATGTACCCATTCAGAGAAGCAGTTGGCAGTACTCTACATGACAAACAAAATTAGACCGGATTTATCGTTTTCCGTGTACTACTGTAGCAGAAAGTTAGAAAGTCCATCTGAACAGGACGTGGTGAATGTCAAGAGAATATTTCGATACCTAGTGGCAACGAAAAATAATGGAATCAAATATGATGATTCTAAATGTGAAAAACTAATAGCATACTGGGATGCAGACTTTGCCGTAAAAGTACCACAGGATAAGCATAGAGTGAAGGCTTTCACGGCCGGAAGTGAAATCGTGGAGAATGGTTTCCGGGCTTTGAGGCCGTGGTCGGTTCACCTCCCTGGAGGCGGTTTCTTTGGACGTTTCGCTCACAACTGCGGTGAGCATCTTCAGCATAGGTTTAGTCTTCTCGAAGAACGACGTAAAACTGTTTCACTAAACCTATGCTGAAGATGCTCACCGCAGTTGTGAGCGAAACGTCCAAAGAAACCGCCTCCAGGGAGGTGAACCGACCACGGCCTCAAAGCCCGGAAACCATTCTTCACGATACCACAGGATATGTTGTATTTTTTGTGGTGGATCCATTTCGTGGTTTTCGCGAAAGCAGCCGCAGAGTGTGTAAAAGAACTCGTGTTCTTGAAGACAATGATAGATGAACTTACGGGGAGTGATATAAAAATTAAACATTAATCAAAACGGGCAGTTTAACCGCCGTAGTAAACATATTGATGTGCGATTTCACTTCCTTAATGAAAAAGTTCATGAAGGATTGATCAGTTTGCAATATTGTGCAACAGAAAATCAAATAGCAAAACACTTGGAAATGTGAAATTTCAGAAGTTCCAAGGACAATTGTTGGCAGAAAGTGAAAAGTGACTTGTTTAAGAATAAAACATACCCTTTTTTGTTTGTTTTATGAGTTTTTGAAATCTAACCTTAAAATTTGGAGAAGGTGTTGAGGTTAAATTGGTGGTTAAGATTCCTCTTCTGTTTTTGTAGCTAAATGAGAAGAAGAATATTGCACAAGAAGCTAGTGGGATGTAGTAATGTCGAATATTGTAACGAGAGTTTTCGACGCCATGTTGGAACTTGAAATACAGTAATAATAATACCAAATAGTAAAATAAAATAAAAACTCATCATTTACTCCCATCAACCTGTTAAAAACAACTTCTAAATACGAATATATTTAGATGGTTGTGAAGAGAATTGAATCATCTTTTCAACAATGTAACACTCGACCGCCCATGTCTTTAAAATTTTCAAGTTGATGTGCCCCCCGCGCTACTGTCGAGAAATCATCATATTTATTTATTTGAAAAAGTAGTATTGCTGATACTCCCCAAACGGTTTTTTTCCACGTCTATACTATAAAAAGCCTCACTGTTAAAAAATTTTTGTTAAAATTTGTTATTACGAAACCCCTCAGAAGCAGAGCTTGTGCGAGCAAGGGAGACCCGGGACCTACAGCTTAAAAAGTGGAATCCGAACCACTTTAACTCCGTGATGGCGGTGGGGATCGAACCCGGGCCGCCTGGGTGGGAGCAAACGCTCTAACACCTCGACCACTTTGCTATACCTTTATATGTTGGTTAGTAACAACACTATCTACTGCAATGGTTCCAATATATAAATGAATAAAAAATTAAAGTATCACAAAATTATAAAGACCTGCTTGAATTACTATTCTGTGAGTTTCCAATGGTATCCTGGGTGAGTGGGTCATCATATTGACATCTTATTCTCATGAAGGTACCACCAGGTTGAGCAATCATTAAGGATGCCTTGCCGTCAATGGAGTGATGTAATGTTATAGAACCAATTTGGTTCGCACATTCCCATTTGTTCAGTGCTACAAATTTACCTAGAGAAAAAACAAAAAATATTATCGACACTTCAGATATTCATAATCTATTTCAAAAAGTCGGTGCAGAAGGAATCTACCTCTTGCCGTTAACCATAGGAAATATTGGAAAATATCACGAATCCTTGTTTTACAGGAACCTTACGGAGAAAAAAAAATTACTAGTCTTATATTCTTCCTCATTATAAACACTATGCTCACGCAATAGTTAAGTTTTTCGAGTGAAACTGTATCAGACAGACACCAGGATATCACCGCATCTATATACGTAGTATAGATTATTAGTTTTCGGGTTAAGCACCATTCGCTTCTCGACAAACCATTTCTGACACTGTTGCTATAAATCTAGGTTAGGTTAGGTTTGAAAGTTGAGGGGCCTACATCAGACCCTCCACACGCTATTGTGGCTCAACCTGTTCCGGCTCGCAGGATCTTTGATGTTTGTCTACTCCTGCAGCTTCAGATTGGGATTTATCAACATTTTTATTTTGATTACTCATGAATACTCCTCGACACGATACCTCACATCTGTAGCTTTTCAGTTTTCTGACTCTGTTTGCCATCGCTTCAGCAGTTCCCTAGGTACCCACTAGAACAAAGTTCCGCTCCTGCGACGTGAACACCATATCGTACCTGTTCAAGAATTGGTTTGGGTCCTTCATCTAACTCATTATGGGAATTGACGAAGGTTGGCCCAATCCAATTCTCAAACTTGGCTACGTCTACCATGAGTTAAAAACTCTTGCCAGGTAAAAAATGGAAAAAAATCCACCAATACTTATTCAGCCCCAAGGGCATTCAACAAATTTACAGAGAAGCTCAGGTTAATGAAGTCTGGTTATGTAAGCCACCTGCAGAAAGCTTTGAACTGAGCCATGGCTGGAGTGTCTAAGTTGAGTTGAGTCTTAATCTTGTTAGATCATATCTATCGGAACACATCTGGATCATAAGGCATCTGATATCATCTGATACTAAAGCAATAAAAAACGGAGTTTACCAAGGATCGGTTTTGGGATCAATTTTATACTTGATTTACGTGATTGATTTCAAGACTGATAATGACTCTAAGATCACTTCAAAATCCAAACTATAAGGCTTTAATTAATGAAATGAAGGAAGCAGAATCGGATATACAGTGCGGCTTTCAATAGTCTCCCTCCCCTGTTAACTTTTGAACGGTTCGACGTAGAAACATGAAAACAAAACTGTTTCAAGTGTTTTACGATACTACTTTTTGAAATAAAAAAATGGTGATTGCCTGACAGGGGGGGAGGGGGAAACATTAACTCAAAATTTTTAAATGGCATGGGTGGTCAAATTGCACATTGTTGAAAAGAAAATTCCATTCTCTTTACAACCATCTGATTTTTTTTTTTATTTCGTTAATATTTTTTTAATTCAAATTCGAAATATCAAATATAAATGGGGATCTGAATACCACTCATACTTCGATAAATTTGATCGGTTTGATGTGGAACAATGAAACCAAAAATTTTTTGAAGTTTATTACAGACACTACTTTTTGAGAGAAGAAACATTGCAATTACTCGACAAATGGCGCTGGGGGCACATTCACTTAAAAATTTCGAAAGGCATAAAAATCAAAATTGGGAAAAAAATTATAAACAAAATTCAAAAATATTTAGATGGTTGTGAAGAAAATTGAATTCTCCATTTAAAAATTTTGAGTTGATGGGCCTCCCCGCGCCCCCTATTGAGCAATAACAATATTTTTTATTTCAAAAAGTATCGTTGTTGAAACCTTCGAAATGGTTTTTTATTCATGTTTCTACGTCAAACTGTTCAAAAGTTAACAGGGGGGAGACTATTAAAAGCCGCACTGTATAGGTTGACAAATAAATTAAAATTGAATACAAATAAAACGCAACATTACTTTTTTACACATAAAAAACTGCCCATAAATCAAAATGAATCGATCAAATTTATTGAGTTCAAAATGGATCAAAAAAACATGTGGATTTTATTTTTAAATACTGGCAAGTAGCATTTACGTTATAAGCGGTTTAAGGGACATTTCATCTATTGAAACCATTGTCTAGTATTTAGGGTCCACTCGTCTCATGCAGAAAGAGTGTTTGGATTGCAAAGTTTTGAGAGATATTTATAAACTGGTTTAGCAATAAGAGATTGAAAGAACATTTATAAATAATAAACTGTTTACATTAACTTCTCTTTATATCTATTCGTATATGAATTATGTAAAAAAATCCTCACTTGTATCTAAATCAAAACTATTTTCATTTCCATAATACATCACAACAGGTCAGTATTACAACACTAAATCACTGCCGTTTTTCAAAAATTATTACGGTGCCATTTTATTTAATAAAATACCAGAAAGTAAAAAAAAACTCAGTTTCGTTTACAAATTACATGAGTAATAATATTTGTTTGGAAAACGCTTTTTATGGTATCACAGAAGATTTTATCATTGTAACTCAACACCGAATGAAAAAAATATTTCGTAGTTATACAAAAATTACAATTATGCGTATTCTACTCAAACTGTGATATTTATCCATGATGAATTCCATGATGAAAAAAGTCCTACTTTAAATGGAGAGGAGGACCATCACGCTTACTTGTTTGTATTTGCCTAAGGGTGGGGAATGATAAATTCGGCACTTCTCATTCTCATGACGAACTCAATATTCCCCACAGCATACGGCAATATCTACGATGTACTAATGTCAGAGTCCAAACTATGCCAATTGAAACAACAATTATAAACAAATATGAAAAGATTTCAAAGTATCAAAATTTTTTAGCGAAACAGAAAATTACTGTCCTAATTTTTTTCTTTTCAATCTATATTGAAGTAAAATAACAAACCTAGCAATTTAGCACATGGTTCAAAGCTCGAATCAGCATCAGTTACATGTATCACAGGTATGTAGGGATTTGCAATCCATCTGTATGATCGAACAACACGGTCTGTAAGTCCAAGAACCATTTCTATCATACCATCTCCATCGACATCACCAAGCACAATATCCTAAAAAAGTAAGAGAAAATAAAAAAATTAATACCTGTTCATCAATCTTTCCAAGAAGTTTACTCCTCTCAAAGAGTAAATGAATTAATGAACAATACCGGCTCAACAGTGTTTAAGAGTGGCAGGTTTAGTAGGAACTGTATTCTCACGCGGTAGAGTAAAATAGTAGCAATAATAACAATACCCTCGTAGTAGTAGGACTATACCGGTTCCATGACGGCATGCGCAGTAGCGACCTCCTGAGCAAGCCCCCGTGTGCGCCGTTCCGTATATGGACATGAGGGTATAAGCCGACGTTCGCGCCGTATATAAAACATATACGGGGTGTTTCAAATACATCATTAAAGAAAAAACACATACGGGGTATCTCAAATACAACGTTAATGAAAAAACAAATACGGGGTGTTTGAATGTGAACATACAGAGAAAAAACACATACAGGGTGTTTCAGCGTGAACATGCAGAGAAAAAACAGGTACAGGGTGTCAAAGAAAAATCATAAAAAAAGTGTTCAACGTGAAAAAGCAGAGAAAAAACACATACAGGTCTCAAATACAACTTCAAAGAAAAAAACATATACGAGGTGTCTCAAATACAACATAAAAGAAAAAATATATACGAGGTGTCTCAAATACATCATCAAAGAAGAAGTATATACGAGGTGTCTCAAGTACATCATTTAAAAAAAACGGGGTGTCTCATAATCGATCATAACAGAAAAAACATATACGGGGTGTCTCAAAGCGTTAAACAAAAAAAAAACGGAGGTTGCTTGTTAAAAACAATGTGTACAGGGTGTCTCGTGCTAGACAAAAAATTCATCCCGCATTTTAACGTACCATACCATGCATTCCGTAAAACGTCATAGACGACGTAACCCTCGCCCTTTAACGTGTGATGCCATGCATTCCATCAACCGTCACAAGTGACGTAGCCCTCACATTTCAGAGTGCGATGCCATGCAATCCGTCAACCGGCATAGGTGACGTAGCCCTCGCATTCTAACGTACGATACCGTGCATTCCATCAACCGTCACAGGTAAAGTAGCCCTCACATTTCAGAGTGCGGTGCCATGCATTTCGTCAACTGTCATACGTTACGTAGCCCTCACATTTCAACGTGCGATACCATGCATTCCGTCAGTGGCCATGAGTAAAGTGACTCTCACATTATAATGCATTCCGTCAACGCCAGTGAAATAAAAAAAAGGTGTTGGATTCGAACAGGTAAAGAAAAAATACAGCATTGAACACAAATAAAATTACGAAAATTCATAGGTACAGAGTGTTCCAAAATATGTTCAAGAAAAAACACATACAGGCTATCCTAAAATAAATCATATCAGGAAAAACACATCGTCAAAGACAAAAAACATCACGTTATACATATACAGGGTGATAATTACAGCTGGTGTGTGTCAGATATCATGTGTCGTCCGCTATGTGACGCCATCTTTCATCAAACGCTTGAACATTTATCCGTGTCGTCACACAGCAAAAAAAAATAGGTGTTTCAAATTGAATTGTCAAAGAGAAAACACATACAAAGTGTACCAAAATCATTCATTAAGAAAAAACACCTATCAAGTGTTTTAAGATACATCGTTGAAGAGAAAAACATGACGTCATACATATACAGGGTGACGTCATACATATGTCATGTGGCATCCGCCATGTGGCGTCATCTTACATCAAACGCTCAAACATTTATTCGTGTCATCACACAGCAAAACGAACACATACAGGGTGTTTCAAAATAAATCATTCAAGAGCAAACACATAGAGAGTGTCCCAACAGAAAAAAACATAAACCAGGTGTTTCAAAATACATCGTTGAAGAAAAAACATGACATCAAACATATATAGGGTGATATTGTCAACTGTCGTGTTGTCACCTATCACGTAGCACCATCTTACATGTATTCGTGACGTCATATGAAAAAAGAAAAGAACATAAACATTCAATACGAGCAGGTAAAGAAAATCACAGTCGAAATACGTTAAAAACCATGGCGATGAACCATAAAGAACGTCCGGATGACTCAGAACATCGAAAAGTGTATTCGTTCAAAATAATAAGTGATATAAAGAAGAATACAGACCCAAACTCGGGAAACGTGTGTGAGATATAAAATGTTATGAAGACAAGCAAAATGTTATAGGACAATTGAATAAATTGACAATTTCGGATAACGGTATACGGTATACACCCTATACGCAACCAGTCTCCGAAATGTCCACTTCATATTGCACTAACAAATAATTTTCTACAACGTTATCAATTAAAACATTCGATAAAAATGCTGATGTGAATTATATCGCCCGTTCCACTGTGAAACGCTGACCAAGCTGATGGAGGATCTCGCGATTCCGGGAAACTGATGTGCAAGCATCTTAATCTTTATGGGAAGATTCAGACCTATTTTGTTAATAAAAATTAGTTTTTAAAAAAGGACTTTGACATCCGAAAGTTATATTTGGCGCAGTCGGTAGGATACTCGAAATAGAACGTATCGAAGGTGCTGTTTTCGTATCTACGATTAATCGAGTATCGAACTTGTTTTGTTCTGTGGAGGTGTTTATGAAGGAGCGGCTCTTCAAAGATCAAGAGACCCAGTCCATCGAGGACCCCTAGCTGTCCCCCACTAAACATTGTAAATTACAAAATATTGCAGCAAGTATGAATTATTGTTACTTTTGTAATATATCTTTGCCAACTTGATGTAGGTTTACTGTAAATATGTTTTTCTCAGTTTTCAAATGAAAAGTCACTACAAGCTTCCTTCGTAAAACTTACAAAAATAAAATTATTGCAATTTTCAAACAAGAATCTTACTATAAATTTAATATGGGAGTTGGTGGTGAACTTCCACATGCAATGTTTACTGATTCACGTTCACTGCAATTTTCAAAAAAAAATATATAACTATAACTGTAATGTATGAGTTGGCAGTAAACTTTCACATGCAATATTGGCAATGCAAGGTGCGCGATACGACAACTGGTGGACGAATCTGGAACCAAAACTAGATAGACAGTATTTGTTTGTTTGTTTACATATGAGAAAGCGGTTTGATTTAATCATTTATTAAGATATTTTTTATATGTTTTAAAGTTTTGATCATGAGTGGTATTGTTAAGTGCCTCTTCGTAATTCCTGGGAGAAAAAACTTCCTGAACTCTCGTTTCATTTGTTTCCTAAATCCGGACAACTAAAGGTCTACATTGAAAGCAAAATGGACGAACATCGCTGACAAAGCTTCTGGTTGACTATCAGAAGGCTTGTTAAAAATTGGAAAACCAGGTACCAAATTCATGAGAGTGTGTTCTCTTAACTTCACAGAAAGTGATTACTTCAATAAAGTAAAGGTGAAAAGGTTCTTCAAATTTAAGTTGAAACACCAAGTGAACTTTTGTTTTTTTTTTCAGCTGAGAATATCTCCAAGAAAGTATGTTGAAAAAAAAACGGCTGTGCCTTCTTAGAATCTACCAATGCAGAGAGTTTCACCTGGATCTTCGAATACAGCAGAAAGGCAGAAAAAATGAATTGCTTTGAACAAGAAATTCCAATTGATTGCCAGGAAAATGAGAAACCAAGCCATAGCCAAGAAGTGATACTGCTGAAGGATTACTTCAGACCCAACCTAATTATTTATGAATAGTGGTCCAAAACAATTCAGGGATTTTCAAGTTCAAGTGAATACGCCAAAAGTGTTGACATTATGTGAACTTTTGACAAGTGACTCTGCTCTCAATAGTTTTACTGGAATCAGTAGTTTTAAAATATTACATATAATAATTGAAGTTGTAGAAATTGTATATAAAAATATTATAATGAAAATAAATCAATATTTTTTGGATTGCCGTGGCCGTTACTTGATGGAAATCCATAGTAAGTAGGTATATGACACTAAGGTAAAACACGATTAAATTTCCACAGATTTATTATCTTCGCGACATGTTTTGATACGTAGTATCTTTCTCATGCAAATGTAGTACAGAGTGTGCTACATTCACTTGAGAAAGATATTGTGGATCGAAACATGTCGCGAAGATAATAAATCTGTGGAAATTTAATCGTGTTTTACCTTAGTGTCATATAAATCAATATTGTTGTAAGCTCATTCTCAGCTCTCACAGCAATTCTCAATGAATTCACATGATATTTTCAGTAACTTTTTTGTAGACTTTCAGAGAAGTTTTCAAGTAAAAACTTCCTGGTAACTTCAGTTATATCTCACATTAAATTGTCTGTAAACTCGCAAAATACAAGTTTACTTTTGTAAGTTTAAGAAGGGGAAGATGCCATCTATGAGAAAACTTGCTGGCAATTAACTGAAAAATTTACACTCGCAAAACAAATTTTGCTGAAAATTTGCAGCAATTTGATATTGTTTAGTGGGCCTCAACAGGCAGATCATCGGGGAGTGGAACAAAATCGTCCAGTTTCGCACGGAAGTCTTCTGGAAATCAAAAATCGAGGAACCAGTCGTCTACCTTATAGAAGGATGCTCAAAGTTCTTACAATTTTAATGTAAGTTATTTTTAAATGAACATACTGATATAGTTTGATAGTTTGACACAAATTCTAGGAAATTTAAGTCTTAATAACGAAAACCCTTCAGCTGATCCTATAGTTTCTTTGCCTAGTACTTCTAATAATTTAAACTAGAAAATGGCTAATACATTCAATCCTCAATACCTAAAGTGTGTGCCAGAATTTGATGGCAATCCTAATGATCTAAATAGATATTATAATGCTGCCGAACCGGCAAACTTTCAAAATGTTTATTTGCTGAACTGTCTCATTTCTAAATTATCTCGTAATGCAAAAATAGTAGCCAACATACAAAATGTTTCAAATTGGCAAGAACTTAAGGACACATTAACAAGAAATTTTGCCGATCAAAGGGATGAAACTTGCCTGAACAGAGATATGGTTATGCTCAGGCAAGCCCCTAGCGAAAAGCCTCAAGAGTTCTATGATAGGTGTTTAAATATTGTTGCGTCTTCGGGTTCAAAAAATAAGTGTACTCTGGTATGAACTCGCCTTTATTGATCAAACTTCACTTGACAACACTGTATTACAAGTCACTGTCAAAATACTTGTATCCAAGGTAACTCAAGGTAACTTTCTAACTAACTTAACTTCATCTAACAAATGCATTGCTTTTATATACAAATATAGTTCTAGAAAACTTAAGAAATCAATAGAACACAAATAGAATGTTCGACGATTGATCCAGAACAAAAGTTAGTGCTTCTAGATTTTTCCATCTAATTCATCGAACGATCTCGAACAATTCGAGAAGTCTTTATCAAATTTCAGGTCTGTAACACTGCCTCCTCCTTTAGGTTATTCCGTCTCGGATAACACCATCACCATTTTGGTTGTCCCTCTGGAACCAATTTGGGGGATCGTGGCCTCGGTATTCTGCTAACCTCTCGATGTGAACAACTTTGGGTTTACTCCTTGGGTTGAGCTGGATGCGGTATACCAAGTCGTTGATCTTCTTTATGATGACGTAGGGTCCTGTCCAATTTAGCTTGGGGCATTTTCCTTTCTTTCTCTGAGGTTGGTACAGCCAAACGGCATCACCTGGCTCGAACATAGTTCCTGGACTCTTCCTGTCGAACCTCTTTTTCATTTTATCACTGGAGATTTGAAGACGACGTCTGCAGAATTCATGAACTTGGTCCAGTCTTTCTCGCAACTCTTGGACATATTCTGGTAGGACTTTGTCCTCTGTACTTCTGGGTGGCATTCCAAACAGCAGATCGCATGATAGTTTCATTTCTCGCCCACTGATCAACGTTGAAGGGGTATATCCGGTGGACTCATGCTGGGAACTTCGATAGGATAGGAGGAATAGTGGAACCAACTCATCCCAATCCTTTTGATTTTTGGAGATGAACATCGACAGGTACTGGCTGATGGTTTTATTATGTCGTTCAACCATACCATCTGATTGTGGATGTAGGGCTGTGGTACGAGTCTTCTTCACACCTAGAATGTTCATCATTTCCTGTCATAATTCAGATTCGAAGTTTCGTCCTTGATCAGAATGTAATTCTAGTGGGACTCCATGTCTAACTATTACATTTTCTATGAAGGCCTTTGCAACGGTCTTTGCCTCCTGGTTTGGAATGGGCACAACTTCAGGCCACTTGGAGAAATAGTCCATGGCTACCATCAAGTATTTATTTCCTTGCTCGGTAAAAGGAAACGGCCCAAGAATGTCAACTGCTACTCTTTCGAATGGTTCACCAGAAAGATACTGAGCCATTTTCCCTGGACTTCTAGTTTTGGGTCCCTTCTTTGAAGAACATAGGTCACATCTTCTGCACCATTCTTCTACATCACGATGACAATTCACACAATAGAATCGTTCTCGAATTCTAGCAAGGGTCCTCTTGATTCCGAAGTGTCCACCTGCACGACTACTATGAAGTTGCTCGAGCACATCTTTAGTAAGTGCCTTCGGCAGGACCAGTTGGTACACCACAGTTGCTCCATCTGGGCTTTCCCATTTGCGATGCAATAGGCCATCACGAAGACATAGGGAATCCCATTGAGCCCAGTATCCCTTGGCAACTGCACTAAACTTGGATACTTCCTGCCACTCAGGTCTAACTCCATTTTTTAGCCAGCTTAGGACTAACTTTAAATTGCTGTCTTTCTTCTAATTCTTCCTCATATCTTCTGTAGTCCATAAATCAGATTCTTCAGACTCGACTCTTACGGTGGTAACTTGCAGAATTTCCTTGCAATGTTCATCATTGTAAAAGTTGACTTCTTTGTTTTCAAGTTTCTGGCAATATCGGCAATGCTGTTCCAAGCATGGACGTCTTGATAATGTGTCTGCATTTCTGTGTTTCCTGCCACTGCGATGAATAACTTTGAAGTCGTATTGTTGGAGTCTCTCTAGCCATCTCGCAACCTGACCCTCGGGTTTCTTGAAGTTCATTATCCACTGCAAAGCGCTGTGATCAGTTCTTACGAGAAAACGTCTGCCATAGAGGAAGGTATGGAAATGTTCAATGGCTTTGATTATCGATAGAAGCTCCTTTCTTGTAACGCAGTAATTCCTTTCTGCTTTGCCTAGAGTTATACTAAAGTAGGCTATTACTTTCTCTTCGCCATCCTGTTCTTGGGATAAAACTGATCCAATGCCTTGCTGAGACGCATCACAGTCCAAAATGAAAGTGCCTTGTTCTCGTGGGTAAGCCAAAATAGGCGCAGTTGTCAATTTCTTCTTCAGTTCAGCGAACGACTGTTGGCAATCAGGGCTCCAATCAAACTGAACGTTGTTCTCAGTTAAGCGGTGGAGTGGCTTGGCAATTTTACCAAAGTTTTGAACAAACTTCCTTTAGTAGGTACATAGCCCCAGAAAACTTCTTACTTCATGTTTATCCCTAGGACGTGGCCAACTCCTACAAAATTGACTTCTTTTTGAAATAAATAACACTTCTTTGGGTTCAGTTGCAGGTTAGCATTTTCTAACCTCAAAAATACTTCTTCCAAATTATTCAGATGTTCGTCAAATATCCTTCCCATTACTATGACGTCATCCAAGTAGACTAGACAAATTTTCCATGTCAAACCTCTCAATACTAGTACCATAAGTCTCTCAAAGGTGGCGGGAGCATTGCATAATCCGAACGGAAGAACTTTGAATTGGTACAGCCCTTGTCCGGAAGAGAACGCTGTTTTTCCTCTATCATCAGGATGAACTTCCACTTGCCAATACCCGCTTTTCAGATCCAACGTTGAAAACCATTTGGAACCGGATAATGTGTTTAGTGTATCATCGATTCTTGGTAATGGGTAGCTATCCTTCATCGTTACGTCATTCAGTCGACGATAGTCCACGCAAAATCGGGTTGATCCATCCTTTTTAGGTACCAATACTACCGGTGACGACCATGGGCTTGTGGTTTCTTCAATTATGTCATCCTCCATCATGTTGTTTATCATGTCTGCCACCTCTCTCTGTTTGGCAAACGGTAGTCTCCTCGGAGCCTGTCGGATTGGTCGGGCATCGCCGATGTTGATGAGATGTTGAACTAGATTGGTACGTCCCGTCGAAGTCTCTGTCGAGAAAATGTTTCGATGGCTATAAAGAAACTCTTTGGCCTTCCGCTTTTCCTCCATAGTTAAATGTTCCGTGGATTCCATCATTTTGTCTATTGTTCTCTGATCGGTGTTAGTGGTATTTCCTCGCAGTACCTGAGTGTGGTCTTCACAATTGATAACTCGAGTGACAGGTTTGCAGAATCCCAATTGGTCGTTTTTCTTCAGTAGGATTTTATTTTCCGAAGTATTGGCAACCCTGACAGGAATTAGTTGTTCTGTGTTCACAAGACATCGGGCATCTTGGCGGTATTCATCATTTTCAATTATTCCAGTGCTCAAATCTCCAGGTTCTTTATCCATTCTGGCCATGATGATGGTTTCGGAGTTTTTCGGAATGTGGATGTCTTCGTCAACATAAATCTTAATTGGTTGGATTTTCTCATTGTATCTGCGCAAGAAGATTTCTTCATTGCCAATCCGCAAAATTTTCTGTCTGATGTTAAGGATGAAATCGTTTTTCTCCATGATGTCCAGACCCAAAACACATTCATCCTGTATTTCCGCAACCAACATAGAATGTTCCATGGTAATGGGTCCTATCTGGATGTGTACAAGTGTTTCCCCAATGACTGGTGCGGTTTGTCCCGTTGCCGTTTCCAAAACCATATTCCTTTTCATCGGTTTCACAGATTCTTGTATGAGGTCTGGGCGAACGACTGACCTCGAAGCTCCTGTATCAATAGTGAAGGTGCATTTCCGATCTTCTAAGTGGTCTTGTATCAGTAGACTTTGGCCATTTTTCTGCAATGACGATATATGGGTCTTGGGGCTTTGAACACTGAAAGTCGCCACGCGCCCCCTAGTGCCGACTAATTCTCGTTTTCCTGGTTGGGAGCAAGTCCTCTTTCAGACGTTTGAGGTCTCCTTTCTGGCGTGGTCGATCTCCTGAAGGCTCCTCTGGTATATCGCCCACGTTGCTCTGTTCCTGTGCTCGGAGATCTCGATCTATCTTCGTTGCTCGCTGATGATGACCTCTTTCTTCTTGGACATCTGGATCTCGATCTCTCCCAGCAAGTTATAGCAGCGCCTCTTCCTGTCTTCTGGGGAAGGCACTTGGTTGCTTAATGCTGTTATGGCGTCCAATATTTTCTTCCATAGCGCATCGCTTGTAGGAGAATCCTCGTTGAATTTAACTCCACGTAACTTGGGCCTCGTATTTCTTGATGTGTTTTTCGCGGCCTCGAACTCCCAAGATGCTATTAGTGCTGCACTTATGGTTTGAAGTCGTCCTAGTCGAAGGGCTTGCTGCATGTCAGTATCTCTCAAACCATCGATGAAAGTCTGCACCCCAATTTGTTCTATGAACTCCTTCGGTGCTTGTGGGTATGCCAAATTAATGAGTCGCTCTACGTCGGCTCCATACTCCTGTAGGGTTTCGTTGGATTTTTGGTATCGACTCTTTATTTGGCTCTGAAATACTTGTTTGAGATATTGCTGTCCATATCTGATTTCCAAAGCTTCAACGATTCTAGAATATTCCTTGGAGGCTTCAAAATTTTCACTTGTGTAGGCCTTATCGGAGTTGTCAGTGAGGATGGCTTTTCGCTGGTGGGGGAGATTTCCTCAGAGGGTGCAGGCTTGTGTGGAAGGTGTAGCGTTTCCAACCTCTCCTTGATCCTATCCACTTCTTCGTTGAATTTCTTGTTCACCTCTCGTGCCACCCGTTCATCTATTTTGGACAGTTCATTTTCGACGTCTTGGACCCTTCTGTTGACTCCCTGGACTCCACCTCTGACTTCTTGAACTTCACCTTTGACCTCTTGAACTTCTCCTCTGACCTCTTGTACTACTTCGGTGATTTCATTCTGGAAGCACTTTTGACTGTGACTAATACGTTGCAGAATATCAACATGTTGTTGTTGTAACTGCTGGACTAACCGCGCCTCCTGTTCCTCTTGTTCTTGTTTTCGCTTGGCTTCTTGTCCCTCTTGTTCTTGTTTTCGCTTGGCTTCTTGTTCCTCTTGTTCTTGTTTCCTTTTCAGTTCGAATTGTTGTAGAAGCTCTTCTTGTTCTTGTTTTCGTTTGGCTTCTTGTTCCTCTTGTTCTTGTTTTCGTTTGGCTTCTTGTTCCTTTAAAAACTCAAGGATATCTGCTGATGTCGCCATCTCGTCGAAATTATTTGCTCGAGTATTCTCCATCAAATACTGGAAAACTGCCTTACTTTTCTGCCTTTACTCTTCGGGTTCAAAAAATAAGTGTACTCTGGTATGAACTCGCCTTTATTGATCAAACTTCACTTGACAACACTGTATTACAAGTCACTGTCAAAATACTTGTATCCAAGGTAACTCAAGGTAACTTTCTAACTAACTTAACTTCATCTAACAAATGCATTGCTTTTATATACAAATAAAGTTCTAGATAACTTAAGAAATCAATAGAACACAAATAGAATGTTCGACGATTAATCCAGAACAAAAGTTAGTGCTTCTAGATTTTTCCATCTAATTCATCGAACGATCTCGAACAATTCGTCTTTATCAAATTTCAGGTCTGTAACAATATATTGAACCTTCTGTGTAATTATATTGATGTACATGAAATCACGGTGGAATCTAAAAAGTGTAGAAGAGATCTATATAGTAACTTGGCATTGAAACCCTTTATTTCTGGGCTCAAGGAACCTTTGGGTACTACCATACGCTGTATGCAACCCAAATCTCTCAGTGAAGCATTACAGTGCGTCTTACAAGAAGATAATGTACATTATTTTCAAAATTTTTCAAATAAAAATACATTTAGAACCAATTTTTTGCCTCCTAGAGCACCAATTCAAATCAGACAACCAAATTCTTCTCCAGTTAATAATTTTAGTACACCGAATAACTTCTTTAGACAACAAAATCAATTTCCTTCACAACCAATACCGATTCAACCTAGAGCACCAAGCCAACCTCAAAAATTCTTTACCAACGGACAAGTTTTCAGGCAACCATTCCAAAACAGGAACGTTTTCACCCATGAGTGTATCCACTAGAAATACGTATAACAAACCAGTACCGATGAGTGTTTCGACAAGAAATACCTCTAATTATCGGCCGGGCCCCTCAAATTGATTACAAACCCAACCTCAGAAAAATTTTATGTCAGAGGAATTATTTAATACGGTGGTTAGCGACTACCAAAATGATCCAAATTATACCGAACAAGAATATTACGCCGAAGAAGATTATACGGAACACTTTGACGAATTTCAATATCACGATAACGAAAATCAAGTTACCGACTTTGATAATTCTGAAGAAAATTTTCAGGAAATGTCAACAACAAAAAACCAAACTTAGTCCCGCAAGTTATTTCATTCAATAATTCTAGTTCTAGTGAATTGTCATATATAACTTTCCCTGAATATGATGCGAAATTTCTCATTGATTCGGGATCCACAAAATCTTTCATCGATCCAGAAATTTCTCAAAAACTTTTTCCAAATTTGATTAAATAAATCTGCTCATAAATATAGCGCATCCATGACAACTTAAAACTTTTACAAGCTAACCTAGATTTTGGTAACGGCTATCTTATTACCCCTTACGAGAAGATAAAACTTACGTTTCAGGAAACAAAAAACAATCTCAATTTAATTACGATTGCTCCAAGATCCGAGCAAGTGATACAAGTGAAGACATCAATCCAGAATGGTGAAATAATAATACCTCACCAACGTTTCCATAATTGTGAAGTTCCAGAGTGTTTTACTATCGCAAAGAAAGGCAAAGCTCTCTCTACAATTTTGAACAATACCACAAAACAAGTAACCTTCCAATGACAGGGAAAAATATGATCGTCTGATTAACGAATTGCAAAATAATCAAAATACTTAATTTAGTAACGAACATCAAAAGCCAAAATTCACTTTCAATATCATTAATCAATCAGTTCAATAGTACAGTTCAGCAAGTGAAACATAACGAACTTTTAGATTCAAAAATAAAACAAATTGCGAAAATTGTTGAAAATCAAACACATAATGAAAATTCTATGTTCATCAAAGATATTATGAACCAGATAATCAACACATACGAGATCATAAACTCAATTTTACAAGATGTCGAAAATTCAATACAATTTTCCAGACTAAACATTCTTCATTCAAGTATAATAAAAACTAAAGATTTGTTCAACGAACTACAAAAATTGAAGAAGATTTTTAACGAAGACCAATTACCAATTGAAATAAGTTTCGAAAATACTTTGCTATTTTAAACAATTATAAGTCTCGAAAGCTATATCTCAAACTTCAGAATAACCTATATTTTACATATTCCCATCACCCACTCCTCAAAATTTGATTATTATGATCTTTTCTCTATTCCAATATTAACTAAGGGTCAGTTTAAGGCTGTCGTACCTCAAAATAAGTATTTAACAAAAAACGAGAAATTGTATGATCCTTGTTTGGAGATCTCTCATTAAACCTATATCTGCCCGTCCACTGACATCAGAGAGCTGACAGACGATAATCCATGCGAAATCCAGTTATGTCCAAAACACCTCCACATGCAAGGGAACTACCATCCATCTATCAAGACCGGCCATCAGGCAACTGCACGACTCAAACAAATGGGTTGTCCTTCTGCCGTCCCAACAAACGACCAGGCTCAAGTGTGAAAGCCAAAACGAGATCGAAAACCTGCCACCTATTCGACATTCCAATTGGATGCCAGTTATCCTGTGGCGACCAAATCATAATCAATGACCACCAAGTCACCAATAGCAAACCAATCATCCTACCAGACCTAGATGAAAGGAAGTCAGATCCACCCAAATCAAGTATAGGGATCCAACTTGATGATTCGAAACTGGACGAACTCCACTCAATAAAGACAGCCATAATGGAGAATGAAGCGATAATATCCTTCAAAGACGTAGCACACATCCCAAGTTTTTGGACGATGTTCATCTACCTGGTCCTAATATCAGTCTTCGTATACATGGTCCACCAGAAGAAAGGCTTCAGGGGATGCAGAACCAAGACACCAAACGAACAACAACAGGAAATCGAGATGTCTAGGGTTCAACTTCCTCGCTAACCCTCCTACGTTGAATCTTCAGGGGGAGGAATTATATCGCCCGTTCCCGTGTGAAACGCTGACCAAGCTGATGCAGGATCTCGCGATTCCGGGAAACTGATGTGCAAGCATCTTAATCTTTATGGGAAGATTCATTTTAGTTATATTTTTGCTCTTGTACTGTTCAGACCTATTTTGTTAATAAAAATTAGTTTTTAAAAAAGGACTTTGACATCCGAAAGTTATATTTTGTGAGCGCAAACGTGACCTCATTAGCTCCCATGTAATACGATATCTTGTACATGCTGATTAACAGAAAACATGACGTCATCGAATTCCACGAAAATATTCTTTGTTGAAAATGCTGCATTTCAATAATTATCATCAACAAGTTTAAGATTGCGTAAATCAGCGGGATATGACTCATGTCAGAAATGTATGTTACAGACATCAAGTACAGTTCCAAAACACACTAGCCAATAAGTTATGGGATATGTGTCATCAACCTTGTTTACAAAATCAAAAAAATTTTCGAACCAACGTCAATGAATATCATAGCCGTGATGGCGCGTTGGTAAAACGTTCGCTTCTCAATCCAATCATTAGTGGGTGCGTAGGTTCGAATCCAAACGGGAACACCAGATCCGTGCATTATATTACACATTGAAATGTAAGGACTCCGTCTTTATTAGTTCGCACAAGCCTTTGCAAGCCTTTTGAGGGTTGCTCGTAAGAGTGAAGCCGGTTTACCGGAAATAGAATCACCAAGTGAAATATGAGCAATACATTTATGTCGAAATGAATCATTATAGAAAAAAAATACGGGATGTTTCAAAATACATCATTAATAAAAAAACATATACGGAATGTTTAAATCCGATCAGGTAATGGAACAACCATAAAAAGGGTGAATAAAAATACAGCATCGAGCACCACAAAATAAAGACACATCATACAGGGTGTCCCAAAATGCGTCAAACACATACGGGGTGTTATAAAATGCAATAAAAAAATATGGTGTCTCAAATTTAATCAGAGAAGAAAAAACATGAAAGATGCTCGTCAGATCCCAGTAAACATTTTTCGATTTCAGAAATATTTCTGAAACATAATCTGTAAGCTTGAAACATTCCAACTCATGTTGCTATATTGTTTCAGGTATATATTGAAAAATAAAGATATCCGCCCTCAGAGACGTTTCAAGGAAACCTTTCATCAGTCATGTTTCGTAACTATTTCAGAAACATTCGAGAGACATTTAAAGTTAGTTGATGATGTGACAATAAATATTTTAAATATTTTATTGTTATTGAAAGGTGTCAGAATCCTACTTACTTCTGTACAATTTGAAACATTCCATTGAATATTTCTTTGATATTTCAGGGACATTTCTAAATCTAAAAATGTCTGACTTCAGAGAGGTTCCGAAGAAAACTCTGCATGAGTTCATATTTTGAAACATTCTTGGCATATTCCAGGTTTGTTACCATATATATATATATATATATATATATATATATATATATATATATATATATATATATATATATATATATATATATATATATATATTTCAAAACATAACAGCCATTTGAACGTTTCAGATATATTTCTGAAGTAATTCTGCATTGCATTTATGTGAAACATTACTAAATATTTGAAAAACATACATAGAAACATTCAGGGAATGTTCTGGAAATGTTTCAGAAATAGTTGAATACAGAAGAAACACTGTAATTCAAACAAAACTGCTAACAGTTTACACACTCATTTCTAACAGAAACAAAAAGAGGGTGGGTCAATCTAGATAGCTTTCATGCCATCAGTTCCTCGTCCGAATACTCCGAATCGTTACAAGTCACATCTCTCCAGTTATATTTGTTCACTCTGATTTCACACGATATAACGGAGTTTAGGCTGCTCCATCTTGTGACCAGAAGATGAAGTTTTCGAGGTGTAGAGGTACATTCAGAGCTTTGTGCCCACGACTTTTAAAAGGTCCATACGCAAAGGAAAGAGCGGTTTCTCAGCGAATAAATTTTGACAGGTAAAGTAATAAGTAGATATAATCATTCACGATTATGGTAAAAAATGTTACAATCATTCGCAATTGGAGTCCTTTTGGAATATTTCAATTATTGAGGGAGGATGTTCTATCAAAATTTTACTGATTTCGAAATGTTACTGAATGAAACACATATTCAATATATCAATAATTTCTTTTTGTTTTTTGTTAAGATGCTAAAATGAAATGTTTCGGTAATTAGGTACCTAGCAGGTCAAAGTTTCGATTTTTTACATACCTACATCAATATTCGGAATAAAAAGACTTACATTTTTTCAGTTGGTCAATTTTAGCTTTTGGAAATATTTCTTTAATTCATAACTGAGGATATTTTGGTAAACACTTGATTCATAATTGAGGATATTTTGGCATACAAATGATACAGTAACTAATTAATTTTTTTGTAACGTTTCTGAAATGATGCAAATTTGAAGGTTTCAGTTATTCACACTAGAAGTTATTTTGAAATGTTTCAAATAGACACCATTTAATGTTCATTTGAAATGATTCCGAAGAGATCAATTCAACATTTTTTAAACGTTTCTATGTTACTTACTGCGCATATAATGTATCAAATTATTTAAAATTTTGTTATATAAGATGGTTTCAATCAGTTACAGTTTAAGTAAAATATGAATTGTTTCTAAGTATATCAAACTGATTGATGTTCTTTCGTGACGTTTTATTTTGGAAATGTTTCAAAAGCATTGATTTGAAGCATACCTACTTATATATTTTGAACTTTTATGAATCATTTGAAACATTTCAGTTTCAAGTTTTGCTCTATAAACGTTTCGATTATTCTCAGTTGAAGTTATTTTGAAATATTTCAAGTACCAAAAATTGACTGAAATATGAAATTTTGCCGAGTATATCAAAATAAACCATCTTGGAATGTTTCAGAAATATTATATGATACTATTGAAACATTTTTGAAACGGTACAAAATGAAACAAGTCGATTATCCACACTCAGAGTTGATTTGGAATGTTTCAAATGTCCAAGAGTCATTGAACATTCTGTTCAAATGTTTCCAAAGAGGTTAATTCAACACATCTGAAACATTTATGAGATACTTGGTAAAATATGTTTCTGTGTATCGAACTGATGTTCTTTGTGATGTTTCATTGAATCAGAATTCAGGAGATTTCGAATTGCATTGTTTTAAAGGCATCATGATATGTTTTGAACTTCATGAATCATTTTGAAACATTTCAGAAATCTTATTACCTGAACGTTTCGATCATTCTCAATTGAAGTTATTTTGAAATGTTTAAATTATCCAAAATATATGTAAATATGGAATGTTTCTGAATATATCAGAATAACCTGTCTTGAAATTTTTCAAAAATGTTTCGATAATTTTGAAACATTTTAGAAATGTTTCTAATAAATATTTCAGTTATTCACAACTATGGTACTTTTGAAATGTTTCATGTTTACTGGGATGTCATAAAACAAATCGAGTACACAAAATGTTCCCAACATGAAGGTAGTCCAATATCATTATCTAGCGAATTGAGCATATGAGGTGATTCAAAACAAAAGTATTTATAATTCAGCAGAGAAAAGATTGTATTTATACAGGTTGTCTCATAAGGTATAATAGTAAAAAGAATATATTCAGAGTGTTACATAAATTACGATAGTAATAAAAATATGTCAAAAGGTCCACATTACTCATCATTCACCAAATAAATACAGATCCAAATTAATTCCGGTTTGTATGTAAGATTTAAGTTTGATTTTAGTGAAGTGGACATTAACCGATCCGTCTTGATAAAAAGAAACACAATTAAATAATTTTAGATTCAAAAATTGCATTAAAAATATCTTTCGTCTTTTTCTAGAGATACGACCGCATATGGGTAGTCTAAGAAAAAAACGATTTCTAAAATATATTTCAAATTCACAACTCCCGTGAAAGTTCGTGGTAAACAAGTAGTTCTCATTTACTAGAAGAATAGGAGCCATTATCAGATATAGAGAATACAATTCAGCCTTCATATATACGCCAAAAGGGTAGAAAGCAAGTAGTTTCCATGACTAAAATCGAATAATACCTCTCATATATATGAACAATGCCCCCCATATCAAAATAATAATTTCATCACATCTCCGAATGTATTACCGAACATATGAAATTGGAAATCAGATAATTCAATCAACAGAATCATGAAAATAATAAAAATAGTAAGAAATATAGAGAACAGCGCATAGAGTCGAAACGGTACGAACGAAATGATCAGAAAAAAAGAGAGAGCGAACGAACAGACGGACGAACGAACGAACAAACATACCAACGAATCAACAGACGAAACATTACCTAGGTAGTTGGCATGTTAAGGATCTAAAATCTGCTTTTATTGATAATGAGGCAGATTTAACTGATGAAGAATATTTCAGTGCTGATTCTGATGGGTCAGATAACTGAGTATCTGTTTCTTCTTTACCTTTCCTTATCTTTTAATTATCTTAACTATCTTACTTATCTGACATATTGTCTATTTATCTTTATCTTTACTGGGCATATCGATGTATTGTCTCTATTCTATTATATGATACCGATTAAGGCTCAGTGGAGGGGGCCTAAGACTAACTCCACCATGGCATTCACCAGATGGTAGGTAAAAATCCTACAACTGGCCACTTTTCAGCATTAATAATATCCTTACAGAGTTCTGCTCACGGTGATAGCCAGCTGGAGGGTTTGGGGTAATATTAGTCATGCAGTAGCTGCCTGTCTTGAGCTGAAATTTCATATATTTGTGCCTAGTTGGCATTATCTGATCAGTGTGATCTTATCTAGAAATTTTCGGTACTAATGCATTTATCCTGAATGGGTCCTGTTGCTGTCATTGAAAATACCTGCAAAACTTTTGCTCAGAGGAAGGGGTCTGAGACTAGCTTCTCCCATGGCATTCACCAGATGGTAGGTAAAAATCCTACAACTGGCCACCTTTTAGCATTGTTCCGCTTACAGTGACAATCACTCGGGAGGTTTTGGGTAGTGTTGGTTGTGCTGCACACTTAAAGCTGAAATTCCATACCTAGTGTCTAGGACCTAGGTGACATGTTCTGATGAGTGATCTCGGAATTTTCAGTTTTATTGTGATGTAGTGTCCATGCATTTATCCTTAACGGCCCTGTTGTTGTTATTGGCGATACCTGCTAAACCTTTTCTCTGATTAAGGCTCTGTGGAGAGGGCCTAAGACTAACTCCACCATGGCATTTACCAGATGGTAGGTAAAAGTCCTACGACTGGCCACTTATAGAGACATGACATCTGGTGGGAGTTTATATCGATATACCTTGTTATCTTTATCTAATTGCCTAGCATCTGCAGTAACTTATCTTACTTATCTACAGGATAATTCCTCATCTACATATCTTGTATATCTCATTTGTCGATTACATACATTATTTTGTCAAAGTCGTAAACTTGATAAAATTGTTAATATTGATGTTGTTAATGATTATATTCTCTGAAATATTTATCTTTGATAATTCCTGTATGGAACTTTAAAATTTCAGAAAATAATTTTCAACAGCTTTGAAATGATGAATGCTATTCTGGAAATTTTTGTTCAAGTTTCTTGATTTCTATTAAAAAAAATTCAGTGGGTAAATCTTTCAAAATTTTCGGTTATAATTCACATCAATATTTTCTTCACCTCTCTTATCTTGTATCTTTGCTGTTGGAATTTATCTTTGTTGGGAAGTAATGAACTTCTATTGTGTAACTGTTTGATAATTGGTTAGTGGAATCATGCTTCCATTGATACTATCTTTGCCGTTTCCTTCCTAGGAAATATACATGAATTGACAAAATTTTTGACTTATACCTTTTCTTATCTTTATCTTATCTTATCTTTATCTTTATCTTATCTTTATCTTATCTTTATCTTATCTTTATCTTATCTTTATCTTATCTTTATCTTATCTTTATCTTATCTTTATCTTATCTTTATCTTATCTTTATCTTATCTTTATCTTATCTTTATCTTATCTTTATCTTATCTTTATCTTATCTTTATCTTATCTTTATCTTATCTTTATCTTATCTTTATCTTATCTTTATCTTATCTTTATCTTATCTTTATCTTATCTTTATCTTATCTTTATCTTATCTTTATCTTATCTTTATCTTATCTTTATCTTATCTTTATCTTATCTTTATCTTATCTTTATCTTATCTTTATCTTATCTTTATCTTATCTTTATCTTATCTTTATCTTATCTTTATCTTATCTTTATCTTATCTTTATCTTATCTTTATCTTATCTTTATCTTATCTTTATCTTATCTTTATCTTATCTTTATCTTATCTTTATCTTATCTTTATCTTATCTTTATCTTATCTTTATCTTATCTTTATCTTATCTTTATCTTATCTTTATCTTATCTTTATCTTATCTTTATCTTATCTTTATCTTATCTTTATCTTATCTTTATCTTATCTTTATCTTATCTTTATCTTATCTTTATCTTATCTTTATCTTATCTTTATCTTATCTTTATCTTATCTTTATCTTATCTTTATCTTATCTTTATCTTATCTTTATCTTATCTTTATCTTATCTTTATCTTATCTTTATCTTATCTTTATCTTATTTTTATCTTATCTTTATCTTATCTTTATCTTATCTTTATCTTATCTTTATCTTATCTTTATCTTATCTTTATCTTATCTTTATCTTATCTTTATCTTATCTTTATCTTATCTTTATCTTATCTTTATCTTATCTTTATCTTATCTTTATCTTATCTTTATCTTATCTTTATCTTATCTTTATCTTATCTTTATCTTATCTTTATCTTATCTTTATCTTATCTTTATCTTATCTTTATCTTATCTTTATCTTATCTTTATCTTATCTTTATCTTATCTTTATCTTATCTTTATCTTATCTTTATCTTATCTTTATCTTATCTTTATCTTATCTTTATCTTATCTTTATCTTATCTTTATCTTATCTTTATCTTATCTTTATCTTATCTTTATCTTATCTTTATCTTATCTTTATCTTATCTTTATCTTATCTTTATCTTATCTTTATCTTATCTTTATCTTATCTTTATCTTATCTTTATCTTATCTTTATCTTATCTTTATCTTATCTTTATCTTATCTTTATCTTATCTTTATCTTATCTTTATCTTATCTTTATCTTATCTTTATCTTATCTTTATCTTATCTTTATCTTATCTTTATCTTATCTTTATCTTATCTTTATCTTATCTTTATCTTATCTTTATCTTATCTTTATCTTATCTTTATCTTATCTTTATCTTATCTTTATCTTATCTTTATCTTATCTTTATCTTATCTTTATCTTATCTTTATCTTATCTTTATCTTATCTTTATCTTATCTTTATCTTATCTTTATCTTATCTTTATCTTATCTTTATCTTATCTTTATCTTATCTTTATCTTATCTTTATCTTATCTTTATCTTATCTTTATCTTATCTTTATCTTATCTTTATCTTATCTTTATCTTATCTTTATCTTATCTTTATCTTATCTTTATCTTATCTTTATCTTATCTTTATCTTATCTTTATCTTATCTTTATCTTATCTTTATCTTATCTTTATCTTATCTTTATCTTATCTTTATCTTATCTTTATCTTATCTTTATCTTATCTTTATCTTTTTACACATTTCAGGGTTGAAATTTTGGGTCTGGACGATCCTTGTGGTGGATTTGGCTTGGAGGGTCGGTTTGGCTGTTGGGGTTCCAAGCTTTTTCTCTTTGGATATTATTGTGGTATGATGCAAACTTTCCAATGTTTTGTAAAGGTATTTTGCAGACGAGATCACCATGTTTGATGCCCTTGGGGTTTTGGCTGGAGTTTCTTCAGTGGAATCGGTTCAACGGGCTGCATCCACTCCACATTGATCTGTGTGGGATGGGAAATTTGAAGGAGGTTTTCTATCGGGGTTTTTAATCCTCCCATTCTTTATAGAATGTTGCTAGTGTCCGCTAAGATACAAGGCTTAGTAGGGTCACTGGATCCAGAAGGCTTTGCTTCTACGGGTACGGGAACTGTACGAAAGCATTTGCGAATATCACTACTGTTGAATGAGTTATCAAGCTGCATTTCTCTAGGCAATCCACTTCTGGATATGGATCTTACAAATAGCCAAAAAGGGTTGTGATCTTGTGCAATATTTCTTTTATTATTGATTTGATGTTTTGTAATTTGCTTCAGTGCACTAGGTTTTTACGTAAAGTCCGTACTATTTTTTAAAATTAATTTGTGTAAATAATTTTTCTTTCGTATCTTATGCACCAAGTCGAGCATAGATATTTGGTATTATCTGCAGTTGCTTTTTCTGGATACTTCGGTATGACTTGCTCCAACAATGTGAATTGTTTTATAGAGCAGATCGAGACAGTCATTAACATTCTCACATTTGACAAGATCAAACCAATTTTATTTTTTATTAATCATCACTCAACTGGTCAAAATATATCTGGGAATTTTTGTAGATCAAAAACTCACCTTTGATTATCATATTTGAGAAATTGTCAAATCAACTAAGAGGATGCGTTAGGATTCATTATGAGAAACTAAAGACAATATGAAAACACCGAGCTTCCAAAGCCATTTATTCACTGGTAAGAAGTATTATTAAATAAACATAAATGCTATCAAGCAAGAAAAAGACTTTTGCCAAGTATCTCCACATTCAAAATGGAAGGTGTACCCAGCTAGATCGAAAGGCTTCCTAAAAACTATTTTAAATATATTGTTGCGTCTTCGGGTTCAAAAATAAGTGTACACTGGTATGAACTCGCCTTTATTAATCAAACTTCACTTGACAACACTGTAATTCAAGTCACTGTCAAATCAAAATACTTGTATCCAAGGTAACTCAGAGTAACTTCCTAACTAACTTAACTTCATCTAACAAATGCATTGCTTTTATATACAAATAAAGTTCTAGAAAACTTAAGAAATCAATAGAACGAACACAAATAGAATGTTGGACGATTGATCCAGAACAAAAGTTAGTGCTTCTAGATTTTTCCATCTGATTCATCGAACGATCTCGAACAATTCGAGAAGTCTTTATCAAATTTCAGGTCTGTAACACTGTCTCCTCCTTTAGGTTATTTCGTCCCGGATAACACCATCACCATTTTGGTTGTCTGGAACCAATTTGGGGGATCGTGGCCTCGGTATTCTGCTAACCTCTCGATGTGAACAACTTTGGGTTTACTCCTTGGGTTGAGCTGGATGCGGTATACCAAGTCGTTGATCTTCTTTATGATGACGTAGGGTCCTGTCCAATTTCTCTGTAGCTTGGGGCATTTTCCTTTCTCTCTCGGAGGTTGGTAGAGCCAAACAGCATCACCTGGCTCGAACATAGTTCCTGGACTCTTCCTGTCGAACCTCTTTTTCATTTTATCACTGGAGATTTGAAGACGACGTCTGCAGAATTCATGAACTTGGTCCAGTCTTTCTCGCAACTCTTGGACATATTCTGGTAGGACTTTGTCCTCTGTACTTCTGGGTGGCATTCCAAACAGCAGATCGCATGGTAGTTTCATTTCTCGCCCAGTGATCAACATTGAAGGGGTATATCCGGTGGACTCATGCTGGGAACTTCGATAGGATAGGAGAAATAGTGGTACCAACTCATCCCAATCCTTTTGATTTTTGGAGATGAACATCGACAGGTACTGGCTGATGGTTTTATTATGTCGTTCAACCATACCACCTGATTGTGGATGTAGGGCTGTGGTACGAGTCTTCTTCACACCTAGAATGTTCATCATTTCCTGCCATAATTCAGATTCGAAGTTTCGTCCTTGATCAGAATGTAATTCTAGTGGGACTCCATGTCCAACTATTACATTTTCTATGAAGGCCTTTGCAACGGTCTTTGCCTCCTGGTTTGGAATGGGCACAACTTCAGGCCACTTGGAGAAATAGTCCATGGCTACCATCAAGTATTTATATCCTTGCTCGGTAAAAGGAAACGGCCCAAGAATGTCAACTGCTACTCTTTCGAATGGTTCACCAGAAAGATACTGAGCCATTTTCCCACGACTTCTAGTTTTGGGTCCCTTCTTTGAAGAACATAGGTCACATTTTCTGTACCATTCTTCTACATCACGACGACAATTCACCCAATAGAATCGTTCTCGAATTCTAGCAAGGGTACTCTTGATTCCGAAGTGTCCACCTGCACGACTACTATGAAGTTGCTCGAGCACATCTTTTGTAAGTGCTTTCGGCAGGACCAGTTGGTACACCACAGTTGCTCCATCTGGGCTCTCCCATTTGCGATGCAATAGGCCATCACGAAGATACTTGGATACTTCCTGCCACTCAGGTCTAACTCCATTTTTTAGCCAGCTTAGGACTAACTTTAAATTGTTGTCTTTCTTCTGATTCTTCCTCATATCTTCTGTGGTCCATAAATCAGATTCTTCAGACTCGACACTTACGGTGGTAACTTGCAGAATTTCCTTGCAATGTTCATCATTGTAAAAGTTGACTTCTTTGTTTTCAAGTTTCTGGCAATATCGGCATTGCTGTTCCAAGCATGGACGTCTTGATAATGTATCTGCATTTCTGTGTTTCCTGCCACTGCGATGAATAACTTTGAAGTCGTATTGTTGGATCACTGCAAAGCGCTGTGATCAGTTCTTACGAGAAAACGTCTGCCATAGAGGAAGGTATGGAAATGTTCAATGGCTTTGATTATCGATAGAAGCTCCTTTCTTGTAACGCAGTAATTCTTTTCGGCTTTGCCTAGAGTTTTACTAAAGTAGGCTATTACTTTCTCTTCGCCATCCTGTTCTTGGGATAAAACTGATCCAATGCCTTGCTGAGACGCATCACAGTCCAAAATGAAAGTGCCTTGTTCTCGTGGGTAAGCCAAAATAGGCGCAGTTGTCAATTTCTTCTTCAGTTCAGTGAACGACTGTTGGCAATCAGGGCTCCAATCAAACTGAACGTTGTTCTCAGTTAAGCGGTGGAGTGGCTTGGCAATTTTACCAAAGTCTTGAACAAACTTCCTGTAGTAGGTACATAGCCCCAGAAAACTTCTTACTTCATGTTTATCCCTAGGACGTGGCCAACTCCTAACAGCATCGATTTTAGCAGGATCGGTCTTAATTCCTTCGGCCGAGATGACATGGCCTAAAAAATTAACTTCTTTTTGAAATAAATAACACTTCTTTGGGTTCAGTTGTAGGTTAGCATTTTCTAACCTCAAAAATACTTCTTCCAAATTATTCAGATGTTCGTCAAATATCCTTCCCATTACTATGACGTCATCCAAGTAGACTAGACAAATTTTCCATGTCAAACCTCTCAATACTAGTTCCATAAGTCTCTCAAAGGTGGCGGGAGCATTACGTAACCCGAACGGAAGAACTTTGAATTGGTACAGCCCTTGTCCGGTAGAGAAGGCTGTTTTTCCTCTATCATCAGGATGAACTTCCACTTGCCAATACCCACTTTTCAGATCCAACGTTGAAAACCATTTGGAACCGGATAATGTGTTTAGTGTATCATCGATTCTTGGTAATGGGTAGCTATCCTTCATCGTTACGTCATTCAATCGACGATAGTCCACGCAGAATCGGGTTGATCCATCCTTTTTAGTTACCAATACTACCGGTGAGGACCATGGGCTTGTGGTTTCTTCAATTATGTCATCCTCCATCATGTTGTTTATCATGTCTGCTACATCTCTGTTTGGCAAATGGTAGTCTCCTCGGAGCCTGTCGGGCATCGCCGGTGTTGATGCGATGTTGAACTAGACTGGTACGTCCCGTCGAAGTCTCTGTCGAGAAAATGTTACGATGGCTATGAAGAAACTCTTTGGCCTTCTGCTTTTCCTCCATAGTTAAATGTTCCGTGGATTCCATCATTTTGTCTATTGTTCTCTGATCGGTATTAGTGGTATTTCTTCGAGGTACCTGAGTGTGGTTCTCACAATTGACAACTCGAGTGACAGGTTTGCAGAATCCCAATTGGTCGTTTTTCTTTAGGAGGACTTTATTTTCCGAAGTATTGGCAACCCTGACAGGAATTAGTTGTTCTGTGTTCATAAGACATCGGGCAATTAAAATTCCATCTTGGCGGTATTCATCATTTTCAATTATTCCAGTGCTCAAATCTCCAGGTTCTTTATCCATTCTGGCCATGATCATGGTTTCGGAGTTTTTCGGAATGTGGATGTCTTCGTCAACATAAATCTTAATTGGTTGGATTTTCTCATTGTATCTGCTCAGGAAGATTTCTTCATTGCCAATCCGCAAAATTTTCTGTCTGATGTTAAGGATGAAGTCGTTTTTCTCCATGATGTCCAGACCCAAAACACGTTCATCCCTTATTTCCGCAACCAACATAGAATGTTCCATGGTAATAGGTCCTATCTGGATGTGTACAAGTGTTTCCCCAATGACTGGTGCGGTTTGTCCCGTTGCCGTTTCCAAAAGCATATTCCTTTTCATCGGCTTCACAGATTCTTGTATGAGGTCTGGGCGAACGACTGATCTCGAAGCTCCTGTATCAATAGTGAAGGTGCATTTCCGATCTTCTAAGTAGCCTTGTATTAGTAGACTTTGGCCATTTTTCTTCAATGACGATATATGGATCTTGGGGCTTTGAACACTGAAAGTCGCCACGCGCCCCCTAGTGCCGACTAATTCTCGTTTTCCTGGGTGGGAGCAAGTCCTCTTTCGGACGTTTGAGGTCTCCTTTCTGGCGTGGTCGATCTCCTGAAGGCTCCTCTGGTATAACGCCCACGTTGCTTTATTCCTGGGCTCGGAGATCTCGATCTCTCTTCGTTGCTCGTTGATGACGACCTCTTTCTTCTTGGACTTCTGGATCTCGATCTCTCCCAGCAACTCCTCTGTAGATGGCCGCTTTTCCCACAGTTATAGCAGCGCCTCTTCCTGTCTTCTGGGGAAGGCACTTGGTTGCTTAATGCTGTTATGGAGTCCAATATTTTCTTCAATAGCGCCTCGCTTGTAGGAGAATCCTCGTTGAATTTAACTTCACGTAATTTTGGCCTCGTATTTCTTGATGCGTTTTTCGCGGCCTCGAACTCCAAAGATGCTATTAGTGCTGCGCTTATGGTTTGAAGTCGTCCTAGTCGAAGGGCTTGCTGCATGTCAGTATCTCTCAAACCATCGATGAAAGTCTGCACCCCAATTTGTTCTATGAACTCCTTCGGTGCTTGTGGGTATGCCAAATTAATGAGTCGCTCTACGTCGGCTCCATACTCCTGTAGGGTTTCGTTGGATTTTTGGTATCGACTCTTTATTTGGCTCTGAAATACTTGTTTGAGATATTGCTGTCCATATCTGATTTCCAAAGCTTCAACGATTCTAGAATATTCCTTCTGATTACTCTCGGGGATGTTCTGAAGGATGTCCAATGCTTGTCCTCGTAGACACAGGGCTAGAGAGGTGGCCATTTCCTCCTCGGACCAGCCGTTTGCGTTTGCTGCCGCTTCAAATTGACGTCTATACATGGGCCACGAGGATTGCGCATCGAATGTTGGAGGCTTCAAAATTTTCACTTGTGTAGGCCTTATCGGAGTTGTCAGTGAGGATGGCTTTTCGCTGGTGGGGAAGATTTCCTCAGAGGGTGCAGGCTTGTGTGGAAGGTGTAGCGTTTCCAACATCTCCTTGATCCTATCCACTTCTTCGTTGAATTTCTTGTTCACCTCTCGTGCCACCCGTTCATCTATTTTGGACAGTTCATTTTCGACGTCTTGGACCCTTCTGTTGACTCCCTGGACTCCGCCTCTGACTTCTTGAACTTCACCTTTGACCTCTTGAACTTCTCCTCTGACCTCTTGTACTACTTCGGTGATTTCAATCTGGAAGCACTTTTGACTGTGACTAATACGTTGCAGAATATCAACATGTTGTTGTTGTAACTGCTGGACTAACCGCGCCTCCTGTTCCTCTTGTTCTTGTTTTCGCTTGGCTTCTTGTTCCTCTTGTTCTTGTTTCCTTTTCAGTTCGAATTGTTGTAGAAGCTCTTCTTGTTCTTGTTTTCGTTTGGCTTCTTGTTCCTCTTGTTCTTGTTTTCGTTTGGCTTCTTGTTCCTTTAAAAACTCAAGAATATCTGCTGATGTCGCCATCTCGTCGTAATTATTTGCTCGAGTATTCACCATCAAATACTGGAAAACTGCCTTACTTTTCTTTCTTCAGTAACACTTATTCCGCCGCTGTCACCAATTGTTGCGTCTTCGGGTTCAAAAATAAGTGTACACTGGTATGAACTCGCCTTTATTAATCAAACTTCACTTGACAACACTGTAATTCAAGTCACTGTCAAATCAAAATACTTGTATCCAAGGTAACTCAGAGTAACTTCCTAACTAACTCAACTTCATCTAACAAATGCATTGCTTTTATATACAAATAAAGTTCTAGAAAACTTAAGAAATCAATAGAACACAAATAGAATGTTCGACGATTGATCCACAACAAAAGTTAGTGCTTCTAGATTTTTCCATCTAATTCATCGAACGATCTCGAACAATTCGAGAAGTCTTTATCAAATTTCAGGTCTGCAACAATATGGTCTCAGTCTAATCATTTTTATTTTTTTAAATTTGTTTCTCACTTCACATTTTATTAATCGGGGACCTCGTCAGACACACTTCCTCCATCTACTCGTAGCAAAATCATGGATGTTTTCTCCTAGTCTAATCAAAATCTTGCAAAGTATTTGGCTATGATGACATCTGCACAATGTCCATCAGCCAATTTTAAAACTGTTCATTCCGTTGATTGAGATATGAGGTAGTCCAACTTTTTGTATTTATTCAACTTCAAAAAATCATCACATGGGTACTCAAGTTCCTTGTCGACGGTTCTATCTCTATATTCTCTATGTTCCATAATAGCTGCTAACCGGGTCACAAGATAGGGCAAGGGGTAGGGGGCAAGAGGCAAGGCCCGGAAATCGACCAACGCTTCTTTGAAATTCGAGATTATTGTATACCTCTCAATTTCAATCAATAACAGAATCAGAATTAGTAGCTGGTGTATATCCATTCAAGAGTAAAATATGAAATATTATTATACTGAACCAAAACCAAAAAGAATAAAACTGTCAAAACGAGTGTCAAATCTTCTTTTTTTATATTGTCACCCAACTTTTTCGTTGCTTTTTTATTGATGCTTTTGTGGGTTATTTTTGACATTCGAACTACTATAAGAGATTTGAACTATTAGACTCCTCCCATTGGCCGTACCCGTAGACGCAAAGCCTTCTCGATCCAGTGACCCTAAAGCTTAGGCGGTTTGGTTATGCGTTTCAATGCCTTTCCCTTTTTTGTTTTGTAGGAGACTTGGTCGTGTTGGGGGAGAGCATGGCTCAGTCCGGCAGCATTACATGTCTAATATAGGATCCCGCGAAGGTTCCTTCGAGATCGAGACTGTCTTGCAGCAATATCTCACCCCAATTGAAGTGGACAATTGGTTATTGTTCAATTCTCTATAATTTCCTTTTTTTTTCACACGTGGGTTCTTGTGGGGTTTCTCTATTTCTGCTGTACTGAGAGGTACTGAGGGTTAGTCCATCCTTGAACTGGGGGACGAGTAGTATCAGGTATATCGCAGGCGCAGCAATTCTATCCAGCAGCGAAAAGATTACCTGATCCGAGTTCAGTGGTGAACGGCCATCCTTTTCTTTGCTTCAGGTGGAGAATGCCAGCAACAACTCATGAGCACCAGTTTAACAACGTGTTGTTGACTGTTTTATCTCTAGATTAAAGTGATCGTATGGTACTGTGGATAAACTACTTCGTTTAAATATTACTTGGTTATTTTTATACTTTTCTACTTGCTTATTGAATCGCTACGAGTTCATTCAGTTGCCTATTTACTGGTTTAGTACCCGTTTACTGTTGGTTTGGTAACTCAGATGATAAAAATTTGGAAAACTCCTAGTTTTCAAAATTTTTTCACCGGGTGGTGTGAAACGAAAATTTCGTTCCCTCGTCAAGTTTCAAAACACCCCTGGAACTTGAACCTATCAGGAGTATCAGGTCGAAAGAGGATATAAAATTGGGAATGCGCGTGACCGGATATAAAATTGGGAATGCGCGTGACCGGATGAAAATGGCAGAAAGAACGCAGTAAATCCTTCCTTTTTGGGTTCTGATCGTGACGGGAGGTTGAGTGAAGCTAGGAGAACGTATCTGGTAGGCGATCTTAAATTGTTTATACTCTCTATTTCATTTAACAGAGTGGTTCTGGTTGAGTATATCGCTTTTTTCCTTTATATATTATTGCTTAATTAGCATGAAATTACTTTATTAAAGTGTATTTGCGTGATTTTGGTGCAGCCATACTGCAGGGACTGGAGGTTAAATATTAATTTTGATTATTCTATTATGTCTATTAGCCATCTATCAATTTCAAAATTGTTTTCGTAATTTAGAGGTTCTAAACTGACTTTTTAATATCATGGCTATTTCATGTTGGGAGTGAAATTGATATTTTCGTATTTTAGAGGTTAGAATCCAGTATTCCCATTTATTTAAATAATCTCGACATAGTATTAAATCTTGAAGCTCTTAATATAGTCAGGATTCACCAAATAAATTATTCGATAACATATTTTTGTCAAAATTGATTTTTAAAGAAATTGTTTTTACAATTTTACTTTCGGGAATAAGGAGCTTGTTCTCACAATATTTTTGACGTAACTCGTTGTTACGATTGCATAAAAAAAGTTTAAATTATATCCTGCAAATTGTTGAAATCAGTTTCTATGCTCTGTGAAATTTTAGGTACTGGTAATTATTGGTAATTATTCCTGTGGATGACTCCCACCAACCTGTAGTGTGACAGTACTATTACCACCAGGACGTAGAGTTGAACCTTGTAGAGGAGAAGCGGGTTGATTGCTTTTTGACTTCCATGCAGGACATCGTCAGGACAATTCCTCAGGGGAGCATTTTTTTCTTTGCTGCTTTAGTCAGTTAAATTATTACCTCTGAGAAATAAATGCGAACCTGAGAGAATCTGTTCTCTGGCCTGTGGAGTTGCACCACACTCAACCACGATTCTACCTTTGTAGGCGAAAGCCCTTTTTTCTGCTTCGTAGACAGGGGTATCATCTCTTGGTTCAGTTGTTGTTATAACGATTACTCAATCAGATCTGTGTAAATTTGGTATCTTGAGGGTCTACCAGGTAGTATTTTCCTTCTGTCAACCAAACGTGCACAAAAATTAATTTATCTGGCATAGTTTCTGTAGGACTTGCCATCTACTTTATCTTTCTCCTTCATACAAGAGACTTATCTGGCATAAGTTGCATAGGATTTGCCACCCTATTTGGAATTCAGAAACCAAGCATATCATCTTTGAATTCAGAACTAGTATAGAAGGACTTGCCACCTTCTATTCTATATCTTGTCCTTTCATTTCAAAAGGGTGAATTTATCATTGAATTATAATTATTTGTCATTATAGCTGATGAAATTAACAATTTATCAAGGATATTTCTTCATTTTCTTTTCCTATATTCTGATAATTCCTTGGAGAGATTTCCAATGATGTTCTTTTGAATATTTCAATAGTAATTTAAATATTAATTATTCACTTTTAATAGTCTCACAACTACTATTTCCATTTATTTGGAGAATAGTTACTTCTCTGATTTTTATTCATTTTGCTTGAAATAAATTAACTTCTCATTAACTTATTTATTTCCCTGGAAAAAAATTAAATCCTCCAGGTTAACTGTTTTTTTTTATATTGATATTTATTTAACTATATTGAGCATTCTGAGTTGAACGTAAGTTTGTTTTCAAATCAGATTTCATGTGTTGAAATCTTTGCCTTAAAAAAAAATTTATTCAGAATATAATCTTGCGGTTCTAAGGATATCCTTGTCCCTAACAATATTGTACTATCAAATCTGATTCCTTTCGTCTGCTTCGCATGCCATCGAATAAGCCATACACTAGGTGAAGGACTGGTACCATTACGGAGATCCCATATTGTCAATCTTCGTGAAGATCAACCCTAGTAAGGTCGAGTCCATACGAGACAAACACTAAGTCTCTGACTGACTGAGCCAAGGACGATCCAACCACAACTCGTCGTAGGGATCAACTACACAAAACCAGCCTCCATGTATTAGCCAAGAGCACCATCTTCGGTTGAATCAAATCTTTTCAAAGTGTTAATATTCTGAATTTTGTAGCTTTCAGCTTAGTAACTTTGTAGCCTTCAGCTTATTAACTTTGTCACTTTCAGCTTAGTAATTTTATAGCCTTCAGCTTATTATTTTGTAGCCTTCAGCTTAATAGCTTTCATAGCCTTTAGCTATATTTGTTAGAGATTTAGCTATCAGCTAAAGCTGGCCTTCAGCCTTTTGTAAAGTTTTTCTAAATAAAGTTGTTAATTTGTTTCTTGCCTATTTATTCTGCCTTCACACTCAAGCTAGATACAAATCTTCTCTTATCTTCGGTTTTGTCTTTTGCAACCTGGCGCCCAGATTATCTGAACTAGTCAGGTCAACTGGTGCCCTATTTGGTCAATAGAGATCAATTAGAGAATCTGCAGTACTCTATTGAGCAATCATTAGTTGAAACCTACCCACACCCTAACCGTATCGATCTGAGCAGCCTATCAGAACAAGTGTTAAACTTTCCATAATTCTAATTCAGGATTAATTCCAAATTTGCAATTTTGAAATTTTGTGAGGTTACACATTTGGCGCCCAGGGAAAGAAATAAGTTAATGAAAAGTTAATTTATTCCAAGCAAAATGAATAAAAATCAGAGAAGTAACTATTCTCCAAATAAATGGAAATAGTAGTTGTGAGACTATTAAAAGTGAATAATTAATATTTGAATTACTATTCAAATATTCAAAAGAACATCATTGGAAATCTCTCCAAGGAATTATCAGAATATAGGAAAAGAAAATAAAGAAATATCCTTGATAAATTGTTAATTTACCAGAAATACATGTACCAGAAGGGTACCACATCAGCTATAATGACAAATAATTATAATTCAATGATAAATTCACCCTTTCGAAATGAAAGGAGAGAAACAATAATATAGATATACAAGATATAGAATAGAAGGTGGCAAGTCCTTCACAAAGATTGAATACTAGTTCTGAATTCAAAGATGATATGCTCTGGTTTCTGAATTCCAAATCCTATGCAACTTATGCCAGATGAAGGAGAAAGGTAAAGTAGGTGGCAAGTGCTACAGAAACTATGCCAGATAAATTTTTGTGCACGTTTGGTTGACAGAAGGGAAACACTACCTGGTAGACCCTCAAGATACCAAATTTACATAGATCTGATTGAGTAATCGTAATAACAACAACTGAACCAAGAGATGATACCCCTGTCTACAAAGCAGAAATAAAGGCTTTCGCCTACAAAGGTAGAATAGTGGTTGAGTGTGGTGCAACTCCACAGGCCAGAGAACAGATTCTCTCAGGTTCGCATTTATTTCTCAGAGGTAATAATTTAACTGACTAAAGCAGCAAAGAAAAAAATGCTCCCCTGAGGAATTGTCCTGACGATGTCCTGCATGGAAGTCAAAAAGCAATCAACCCGCTTCTCCTCTACAAGGTTCAACTCTACGTCCTGGTGGTAATAGTACTGTCACACTACAGGTTGGTGGGAGTCATCCACAGGAATAATCACCAATAATTACCAGTACCTAAAATTTCACAGAGCATAGAAACTGATTTCAACAATTTGCAGGATATAATTTAAACTTTTTTTATGCAATCGTAACAACGAGTTACGTCAAAAATATTATGAGAACAAGCTCCTTATCACCAAAACTAAAATTGTAAAAACATGGAAATTCGTAGATGGTTTAAGAAATTTGCAATAAAAGAAAATACAAATTATAACCTCTCTACAGGTACAATTTCTTCAAAAATCAATTTTGACAAAAATATGTTATCGAATAATTTATTTGGTGAATCCTGACTATATTAAGAGCTTCAAAATTTAATACTATGTCGAAATTATTTAAATGAATGGTAATACTGGATTCTAACCTCTAAGATACGAAAATATCAAATTCACTTCCAAAATGAAATAGTCAAAATGATATTAAAAAGTCAGTTTAGAATTTCTAAATTACGAAAACAATTTTGATATTGATAGATGCTTATAGACATAATGGAATAATCAAAATTAATATTTAGCTCCAGTCCCTGCAGTATGGCTGCACCAAAATCACGCAAATACACTTTAATAAAGTAATTTCATGCTAATCAAGCAATAATATATAAAGGAAAAAAGCGATATACGGAACTTGCGTCTAGATTGAAGCGCCATCACGGCGACGGAATGTCGCAAAATTTCTTGACACTTTAAAAAATTCAAATTGTTTGTAATAGTTTGAAAATTTACAAATTTTTATATTTCGGTTTTGTTCCCGTGAACGAGATTTCAGATCAAGGTTCTGTAAATATTAAAGGTATTAAATTATTTGAAAGCAATCATGTGTATAATGTTTTGGAAAGGCAAGCTCCAAATGAAACATTTTCTGTGATAGAGGCAAATGTAATCCCGCAAATGAATGTTACCAAACCACCGTATTTGGTTTCAATAGAAGTGAGTCGAAAAACTTACTATGACGAGGAGTCTTGAAGTAACTTTCCATGTTATGTTTTACAGGTAGATAAAAATCGAAGAGTTAATAAAACTGCATGTACCTCTAGAGCGGGAGTCGCAGAAAATTGCAAACATGCAATAGTGGTACTTTGCTATATTAATTCACCGCAAAGTTCAAGTTCGAAAACAGATTTTCAAAAACAATTGGGAAAACCGCCACAGAGAGAAAAATACAAAAAAGGTGCTAAAATACAGAACTTTAAATCAATAAAACTACAGCCACTTTCGAAACAAGCCAAGCCGTACAAACTTTCTTTGGAAGAAGTGCGCAATATTAATTGTTCATTTCGAAGAATTCTCGATGCCGAATAACTATCTGAATTTGAATTAATTGCCCGTGAAACGGTTCAATTTTTAGTAGACGAAACTGTTAAAAATGAATTGCATAGTAAAATCGATGCTGTTATGGATATTGGTAGCGACAGCGACAGTGCGGACAAAAGTTGAACTACAGATGGACAGTAGTTGCCCAAGACTGCATTGTCAGTAATGGATGTTTGTTGTAGTTGTGTCGTTGTTTTCAGTTTTTATTATTAATTCGTTGTGTTTTTTCGTTCAGTGCCTTTTAGTTATCTTCCGTATGGAGTGATAGAGACATTATATTATTTGTGTAAGTTTGTCATTCAGTTATTTCCTAGTTAGGCAAGATGAAAGTTTTGTCCTTTTTTTTCAAAACTTTCCATTCATACTCTTCCTATTGAATTTAATTCAAAATAACTGGTTTCAGATAAAGCTGAAATGCCTAGATTAAGCATTGTGGAGTATATGAGTTATCTGGGAGGGACAGAGTCTTCAAGATGTGTTCATGAAGGTGAGGAACGTGGAAGAATATGCACAGCAGACACCAAACATGTGAAGCTATGTGCATTATGCTTACAAACAAGTGCTTTAAAATCTGCTCCGCATCATATCAATGGAATGTTGCATATTGAAGGAACAGGAAATGTAAAAGTTTTGAAAATGGATTGTATCTGTAAAGCTGGAAATAGTGGAAAATGCAAACATGTTTCAGCAGTTTTGATAAGATGTACAAGGTAAGTTCTTTGGTGTGGTGTTTAGCTTATATACAGGGATGTAATAATCAACCTCCCATACTGATTAAAGTTGCAAATATTGACTTTCAAAATTTCATTTCAGGGAGAATATTGATGATTTAGACATAATGTCACAGACAGACCTTAAATGTGTGTGGTCAACTCAGAAAAATTTGACACAAGAAAAGTACAAAGCCGTTTCGATAGATGAAATGCCATGTTTGAAAGGGAAAATCGTGGAGCCAGAGTTGAATGTAGATGAACAAACAATGGGGGAGTTTTTCATGAGAAAGATATGTGACTCAGCAATTGCAAAACATAGGTTGGTAGTATATTTTACTCTTCTTAAAGTCTATCTTATTCCTAAGTATATTTTCATTTAATAAATTATTTTTACTTTTAGTGTTGGTAGCAGAGATTTGGGAAGTTCCCCATCATGTACTGTGGAAACAAATGAAAAAGAACTTTGGACAAATATTTTAAACAATGCCTGTCAGTCAACCATAATGATGGAGTTGGCATCAATAGAGACTGCCAACAGAAATGAGTGTTGTAAAATCCTGTACAATAGGCTATTCGACAAAGAAATTTCAGAAAACTCAATTTTTCATTCACAGCACTCAAACGAATGGAAAGCAAATAGAAAGTACAGGGTGACAGGATCACGGGTTTATGAACTGTTCACATATGCCAAACAGGAGTAGAAAAGTAAATCTCTACAGTATTTCTTCCCCAAAAGTTTCACCAACAAATTTGTCAAACATGGCCTCAAATATAAAAGTAATGCCAGAGATGCTTTCATGGAAAAAATGGATTGATGGTAATTGAATGTGGAATGGTGGTTTCACATTGTAATGAATGGCTAGGATTTTCACCCGATGGCATAATCGTGACACAATTGAAGCCAGTTGCTTTACTGGAGATAAAATGTCTGTATGAAGGTAATATATTGGACAAATAGATATTTTGTGGTATTTTAACCTTCCAAAGTCTGAAAATGAGCAAGTGTAAATTCTTCGTGAAACAATAAGATCTTTTTTGACCAAGTCGAGACGAAGTCAAGTGAAAGTTACAATTGTTCATTTTCAGACTGTGGAAGGTTAAAAGTCAAGAAGCGACTTTCCTCAACAAAATAAAACTTCCACTCAATAGATATTACACTTCATACTTGTTTCAGGTGCTACGTCTACAATAATGGAAGCAATATCCAACGCAAAATACCTTTATAAGTTGAATGGAAAATATTATCTCAAGGAAAAACATAAGTACCATGGACAGATTCAGCTCGGGATGGCATTACTGAATTTGGACAGCTGTTATTTGGCCCTTTTTGCCTCATTCGATAAAAGTATGCACATCATTGAAATTAATTATAACAGAGATTTTACCCTAAAAATGCTGAAAAAAGTAAAAATAAATTTTTTTGAAAATATGATACACAATTTATGTGAAAGTGAATCCATATTAGAAATATGATAGTTATAAGTTGCTATTGTGAAGGTACTGTTTAGTTATGATAATTATATTTTATATCTCCTTAATGTTATCTAATTTCATTTTTTCCTTTCCCACTATAAAATGAGTTCGTCCTGTACTTCAGTTTATTATTGATTGAAGCACACAGACTGGTGCAAACTAATCACAATAGTAAATAAAAGACATTTGAATAAAAAAAATATTTATTTTCTGAAAACTCATCTATATTGCAAAATACCTAATATAATATTAAATACATAATTTTGTTATAACATTTGTAGAATACATTTTTATCATGAAGGTTGGCAAAATCAGCTTAAAAACTTGTTGTCTGCTAAAATTGGGCTTGATAGATTCACAACAGCACAGGCAATGACAAAAATATGATTAATCATGGGAATCAATGACCACTGCAATTTTCCATTTAATACTTTGAAAACTTTGATACGTTGATTTGCTCTCTCAATGTGTACACGAGCAGCAGCTATTTTTGAATTAAGTAAGGCCTCTTCAGCACTAAGTTGTTTTTTGTCTAGCAAGAAAGGTGGTCTTATCAACCTTATTTTTCACATGTATCATCAATCATAAATCCTTTGTCTACCATAATTGCATCAACCGATTTTGTCAATTTTGTAATCAAATTACTTTGATCGAAAATCAACTTATCAGATGCACGACCTCCATATGGTTTACTGATGAAAGTGATTATTTCACCAGGTGATACACCTGTCATGAATTTTACTGTTTCGTGGGATTTATACTGAGAGTAAAATTTTATACGACAGCATAAGCATTTTGGTGTCTGAATACGTATTTCAGTACAATCCAGAACAATTCGGACATCCTGAAAACCTTCGAAACATTTTGGCATATTATTTTTTATTTCGATTGAATCAGGAAACCGTATGCAAGATTTTAACACCTGACCTAAAACTGGCAACATATCTAATATATAAGTTCTGCAAAGCTCATGAGAAATATTGAAAAGAATTGAGAGTGTTATATATGACATGTCACACTTGAGTTTAGTAAATACCAAAACAATCCTCTCTTTTATGCTCAAACGATGAGATCTGATATCATTAAATACAACTCCTACAGCTTCAATTATTGCATCTAATATTTTGAAACTACTTATTCCAGTAAAACTATTGAGTGCAGAATCACTAATCAAAAGATCACATAATGTTAACACTTTTGGCGTGTTCACTTGAACTTCAGAATCCCTGACTTGTATTGGACCAGTATAATCAGGTTGGGATTGAAGCATGAGCAGTAAGCTTTCAGCAGCAGCAACATCTTCCTGGCTATGGTTTGGTTCCTTATTTTCTTCACATTCAATTTGAATTTCAGATTGATTGGAGGCTACCTCCTTCTTAGCGAGTCGTTGTTTCCTCCTTTCTGCTGTACTCAAAGATCTTGGTGACACTCTCTGCTTTGGTAGTTTCTGGGAAGGCACAGCCGTCTTCTTCAATAGCCTTCTTTTATCAATATTGTCAGCTGAAAACAAAAGTTCACTTAATTTTTAAGAATATTATTTGATAAATAGTGCCGTTTTCAAATAAACAAAAAAGTTTAAATAGGGTGACTTCCCGTATGAATGTATGAATATTGTGCTGGTGAAAAGGAAGCAGTTTGGGTGTTTTTGTTTTGGTAGCACAAACTGAATTTTAGCTCACCTTTACTGAAGTAATCACTTTCTGTAAAGTGAAGAGAACACACTCTCATGAATTTGGTAACAGGTTTTCCAATTTTTAATTTCAAAATCCATGCCTTCTGATGGTCAACTAGAGACTTTGTGCCCATTTTGTTTTCCATGTACACCTTTCATTGTCCGGGTTTAGGAAACAAATGAAATGATAGTTCAGTATGTTTTTTCCCCCACGAATTACAAAAAGGCACTGAACAATACCGACTCATGATTAAGACTTTAGAACAAATAAAAAATATCAATAAATGATGAACTAACAACCACTCTCTCTATGTAAACAAATCCAACTACTGCCTGTTTATAGTTTCAGATTTGTCCACCAGAGAGCGTATCGCTTATCTTGCATTGCCAGTTTGGAATTACTGAACGACGTGTACACGAATGAAAACGTAGTTCCTGATAATTTGTACAAGAAAAAGTTGTTGTGGACAAAGATAGAATAGTTAAAATTGTAAATTTAACTGTTGAACAGTCACAATGTTTGTTGTGGTTTAATATACGAGAATGTAGACTATCCGCATCAAAAGCTAGTCAAATAATCACCAGAGAAAAAAACTTTGACGTTTTAGCTGAGAAAATCGTATCTCCTAAGCATTTCAAGAATGACGCAACGTTGTATGGACAACAAAAAGAATATATTGCTTTTTCAGAATTCCAAAAGTTATTGCGTGATAAATGTAATTTATTTAAGTTGGGAGTTGTCATAAAGATGTCACAACTATGGCTGTGTTGCTCCCCTGACGGAGTTATTGTCATGGAAGATGATAAGGGATAAGGGTGTGAGAAGCTTATCAATTCTTGAAATTAAGTGTCCTTAAACTTGTCGCAAAGTTCCTGTATACGATTCCACAAACAAATCTTTCAATGTCAATTATTTAATTGTTGGACATAAGGATTTTTTCAACTGAAAGTAAACCACGAATATTATCGTCAAATTTAAATTCAATTGTACGTCACAAATGCAACGTGTTGTTATTTGTATGTTTACTCACCTAATGGAAGCGAGGTTGTACTTGTTAGTCAGTCAAATGAATTTTTGCGTGATGCCATACCAAAAATGTAAACCTTTTATTGCAAGGACTTTTTGCCTCAGCTTTTATTGGGTAAAAAACGCTGTGCAAGATGCATTTGTACAATGATTGTGATGATTATAAAACTTCAAGATTTTCCATAAAGTCTATTTACTAAGTAAAAATAAATTCTTTCAAAAAAAAATTGAAGTATTACTTACTTACATTTCTTAACACTGTTCAGTTATTTTACGCTCTATTGTTTGGAAAAACTGACTAAGTGGCAATAAAAAAATAGCTATTTATGATACAAGTTCGTAAAGTAGGACTTTTTTGTATGAGCGAGTACAAAAAAGCTCTTTAAGAAAGTGTTTCATGCAAAGTTTTTTCTTCGACAGTTATTATATTGCCAAATTATAGCAATTATGTCATTAATTTGAATGTTTTATGTTGTGAATTGTCTTCGTATTATCAAATAAAGACTTCCGAATTATATTTGACGCAAAATACTGTATTTTTTAAAAATGCATTAATGTATGAACAGTGTATAAAAAATTACTTTACGCACAGGTGATTTTTTTACGCACTTGTGCGAAGTATCACTTTACGCACTGTCAGCAGTGCGTAAAAGCTTAGTTTACGCACTGTCGTAGAAAAAACGAATGTATAAAATAAACTGTTTTTATCAAATGTACCTTCTTTTCTATTTTAAACCTCTAATTCATAGTTACAAAAGCTGTCAAGTTCAATTATTACAATTAAATCCACATAGATTGAAAGAATTAGTATTATAATATCAAATTACTAATTATAGTTGTTAATCAGATCATAACATACAACAAAAATGCTATTCTAATATTTTCATTATGTATATATTGAGAAAATATATTAGGATTTTATTATTGGAGGTTGCAAATTAGCTAAAGCACAACAAATATGTAGAATTTTGTAACAATATGGTACTAACTCGTGGGGAAGAAAGTGAGTTATCCTAAACAATTTCACTCTTTGAATGCAGCGTTCGATATGGATTCTTACCGAAGCGATTTTATATATTGTGCTCATTGCATCTTGGGTAAATTGTTCGCTATATGCGAATGGAGGCATGAAAAAGCATTTTTATTTTCAACATCCGTTCTAATAGCTGGAAATCCCTTATCAGCCACGATAACGTCACCTGGCTCTATAAGGTCTAGAAAACCTGAATCGACTGTGGTAAATCCATCACTTGCACGGCCTCCGTAACAATGTGACACGAAACTTATATAACCACCTGGTGTACAAGCAATGAGAAATTTTACAGTCTGGGATGATTTGTAATTCGAATATGTTTGAATTTGTTGCTCGATGGATGAGGGATGCTCTATTCGTATTTCGCTGCAATCTATAATAGCACGGCATTTTGGATAATTTTTCTTCAATGCTTCTGGCAATAAGTGTTCTACTACATGTCGAGAAGGCCACCATACAGAGTCTTGCAGCCCTATATATAATGCTTCCAAAACAGACAAAAATGTGCGAGATATTGATGTTTGGTGTACGTCAAAAATAACAGAAAGACTTGCAAATGTCAATCCAAGCTTCATTTTCATTAAAAATATCAGTAACTTATTTTCTCTGTTTATTTTCATGAACTTTGAATTTGGCAACACAAAGCAAATTAAACACTTCAAAAATCACCCCAGACAAAAAATTTAATTTTTCATCACTGTTAATGCTAGAAAAACCGTGAAATCCTTGTGAGTTATTATAAGCGTCAATCTTTATAAGCTTTCTAGGGGCAAGGGACACTTGAACCTCCGCAGTGCTGGTAAAACCAGAAGTTTCTCTGTTGCACATGAAATAATTGAATTTCACAGGTGAATCATCAAGTGGTGTTTCGTCGGTTTAACTGCTATTGTGTGAAACGTTTTTAGTGGCAGTATCGCCTTGTCTTCTGCGGTTGTCTGTAATGAAGTCAACCTGTCTTCAACAATAATTTCACCTCCAGTATTGTTCAATTCCTGAGGGCATTCACCTGCAAGGAAGAAATGTATCATAAAAAAGTAAGTGTAAATTGCTATTTATGTCAATTTTCTTGCTTTTGTAATTTTTATTAAAATAACACTGTTTGTGATTTGAAAGAGTTAGGGTTCCACCAGCTGCAGTAAAGAAAAGACAAATTTTCTTACCGGATGTTTTCTGCGACTTTCCTTCTCACTGGCCAGTTTCCGCCGCTCGTTCCCATAGAAAAGACGTGGACTGTAACTGGGGGGGGTGTTTCTTGTTTGTTTCACTTATACGGCAAACTTAACTTTTGCTCCGGACTCGCGGTTTTTCCCTGTTCGTCGTTCGAGAACAGTTCTCTCATGGCGCACGTCCCCCTTCTCTCCGTGAAAATTGACTCCCATTCCACAGCTGATTGGAATATTGGAATACAACGCACGACGCAGTCAAGGGATTTTGGTTGAATGAATAAAATGAATATTTGAAAAATAAGCAAAATAATTACTTGATCGGTGCGATACTTGATGTACCAGATTTAAACTAAGACTATATAGTAAATAACTAAAATAAAAACTAAACTAAATTATCGAGGAGTGAACAAACACCATGAACTACAACTGACCACTATCAAATAATTCTGTAAATATGAAATACTTTCAAGAATGTCTAACATATTTGAAATAGTTCTTACTTTTTCTGTGCTGAACTCGTTGCCTTTAGAAACTTTTCTTTGCTCATTTCTTTCATATCGGGCTAAGGCAGATAAAGTGCTCACTGCACACGTAGGAGGACTTCTTACGTGTGCAGTGAGCACTTTATTGGTGAAAGGAAATCTAATATTTCTTCATATCCTGCTTTTGCACCAACAATATTTCCTTCTGTTTATAATAAGCGTAAAATAAGTTTGACTGCCTTAGCCCGATATGAAAGAAATGAGCGAAGAAAAGTTTCTAAAGGCAACGAGTTCAGTACAGAAAAAAGTAAGAACTATTCCAAATATGTTAGACATGCACTCATTCTTAAAAGTATTTTATATTTACAGAATTATTTGATAGTGGTCAGTTGTAGTTCATGGTGTTATTTTAATAAAAATTACAAAAGCAAGAAAATTAACATAAATAGCAATTTACACTTACTTTTTTTATGATACATTTCTTCGTTGCAGGTGAAAGCCCTCAGGAATTGAACAATACTGAAGGTGAAATTATTGTTGAAGACAGGTTGACTCCATTACAGACAACCGCAGAAGACAAAGCGATACTGCCACCAAAAAAGTTTCACACAATAGCAGTTCAAACCAACGAAACACCACTTGATGAATCACCTGTGAAATTCAATTATTTCATGTGCAACAGAGAAACTTCTGGTTTTACCAGCACTGCGGAGGTTCAAGTGTCCCTTGCCCCTAGAGAGCTTATAAAGATTGACGCTTATAATAACTCACAAGGATTTCAGGGTTTTTCTAGCATTAACAGTGATGAAAAATTAAATTTTTTGTCTGGGGTGACTTTTGAAGTGTTTAATTTGCTTTTGAAAGTGTTGCCAAATTCAAAGTTCATGAAAATAAACAGAGAAAATAAGTTACTGATATTTTTAATGAAAATGAAGCTTGAATTGACATTTGCAAGTCTTTCTGTTATTTTTGATGTACACCAAACATCAATATCTGGCACATTTTTGTCTGTTTTAGAAGCATTATATATAGGGCTGCAAGACTTTGTACGGTGGCCTTCTCGTCATGTAGTAGAACAGCATTCAAAGAGTGAAATTGTTTAGGATAACTCACTTTTTTCCCCACGAGCAAAATTCTACATATTTGTTGTGCTTTAGTTAATTTGCAACCTCCAATAATAAAATCTTAATATATTTTCCCAATGTATACATAAGGAAAATATTAGACTAGCATTTTTGTTGTATGTTATGATCTGATTAACATAATTTGTAATTTAATATTATAATACTAATTCTTTCAAATCTATGTGGATTTAATTGTAATAATTGAACTAGGCAGCTTTTGTAACTATGAATTAGAGGTTTAAAATAGAAAAGAAGGTACATTTGATAAAAACAGTTTATTTTATACATTCGTTTTTTCTAAGCTTTTACGCACTGCTGACAGTGCGTAAAGTGATACTTTTTCGTACAAGTGCGTAAAAAAATCACCTGTGCGTAAAGTAATTTTTTATACACTGTTCATACATTAATGCATTTTTGAAAAATACAGTATTTTACGTCAAATATAACTCGGAAGTCTTTATTTGATAATACGAAGACAATTCACAACAAAAAACATTCAAATTAATGATATAATTGCTATAATTTGGCAATATAATAACTGTCGACGAAAAAACTTTGTATGAAACACTTTCGTAAAGGGCTTTTTTGTACTCGCGTGTTTTTTGAACTCGGCTGCGCCTCATTCAACAAACTTCAAGCTCATACAAAAAAGTCCTACTTTACGAACTTGTATCATAAATAGCTATTTTTTTATTGCCACTCATTCAGTTTTTCCAAACAATGGAGCGTAAAATAACTGAACAGTGTTAAGAAATGTAAGTAATACTTCAAATTTTTTTTGAAAAAATGTATTTTTACTCAATAAATAGACTTTATCGAAAATCTTGAAGTTTTATAATCATCACAATCATTGTACAAATCCAACTTGCACAGCGTTTTTACTCAATAAAAGCTGAGGCAAAAAGTCGTAGCAATAAAAGGTTTACATTTTTGGTATGGCATCACGCAAAAATTCATTTGACTGACTAACAAGTACAACCTCTCTTCCATTAGGTGAGTAAACATACAAATAACAACACGTTGCATTTGTGACGTACAATTGAATTTGAATTTGACGATAATATTCGTGGTTTACTTTCAGTTGAAAAAATCCTTCATGTCCAACAATTAAATAATTGACATTGAAAGGTTTTTTTGTGGAATCGTATACAGGAACTTTGCGACAAGTATAAGGACACTTAATTTCAAGAATTGATAAGCTTTTCAAACCCCTATCATCTTCCATGATAATAACTCCGTCAGGGGAGCAACACAGCCATGGTTGTGACATCTTCATGACAACTCCCAACTTAAATAAATTACATTTATCACGCAATAACTTTTGGAATTCTGAAAAAGCAATATATTCTTTTTGTTGTCCATACAAGGTTGCGTCATTCTTGAAATGATCAGGAGATACGATTTTCTCAGCTAAAACGTCAAAGTTTTTTTTTCTGGTGATTATTTGACTAGCTTTTGATGCGGATAGTCTACATTCTCGTATATTAAACCACAACAAACATTGTGACTGTTCAGTTAAATTTACAATTTGAACTATTCTATCTTTGTACACAACAACTTTTTCTTCGTAAAACTTGTACAAATTATCAGTAGCTACGTTTTCATTCGTGTACACGTCGTTCAGTAATTCCAAACTATGCATTATATCCATAACAGCATCGATTTTACTATGCAATTCATTTTTAACAGTTTCGTCTACTGAAAATTGAACCGTTTCACGGACAATTAATTCAAATTCTGATAGTGATTCGGCATCGAGAATTCTTCGAAATGAACAATTAATATTGCGCACTTCTTCCAAAGAAAGTTTGTACGGCTTGGCTTGTTTCCAAGTGGCTGTAGTTTTATTGATTTAAAGTTCTGTATTTTAGCTCCTTTTTTGTATTTTTCTCTCTGTGGCGGTTTTCCCCATTGTTTTTGAAAATCTGTTTTCGAATTTGAACTTTGCGGTGAATTAATATAGCAAAGTACCGCTATTGCATGATTGCAATTTCCTGCGACTCCCGCTCTACAGGTACATGCAGTTTTATTAACTCTTCGATTTTTATCTACCTGTAAAACATAACATGGAAAGTTATTTCAAGACTCCTCGTCGCAGTAAGTTTTTCCACTCACTTCTATAGAAACCAAATACGCGGGTGGTTTGGTAACATTCATTTGCGGGATTACATTTGCCTCTATCACAGATAATGTTTCATTTGGAGCTTGCCTTTCCAAAACATTATACACATGATGGCTTTCAAATAATTTAATACCTTTAATATTTACAGAACCTTAAATCTCGTTCACGGGAACAAAACCAAAATATATAAATTTGTTCATTTTCAAACCATTACAAACAATTTGAATTTTTGAAAGTGTCAAGAAATTTTGCGACATTCCGTCGCCGTGATGGCGCTGCAATCTAGACGCAAGTTCCGTATACTCAACCAGAACTAGAACTACTCTGTTAAATCAAATAGAGAGTATAAACAATTTAAGATCGCCTACCAGATACGTTCTCCTAACTTCACTCAACCTTCCGTCACGATCAGAACCCAAAAGGAAGGATTTACGGCGTTCTTTCTGCCATCAGCAATTTTCATCCGGTCACGCGCATTCCCAATTCTATATCATCTTTCGACCTGATAGGTTCAAGTTAAGATGCCTAAAAACCCTGGTGTACCGACCACAGACCTCAGAGGTCTGTGGTACCGACTTATACCTGCAAAACTGTGGGATAAAACGAGAGACATTCGCCACTGTTTTTCGAATATCCCGCGACACTTGAGTGTACCGCCACCGGACACCGTCGGTTTTCTTGTTAGGGTTAATTTTCATGAACAGAAGTTTGAAGTTTTGCTTACGATTTACGAACATGAAATTGACAAAACAATATAATTATTGGAATATACGAAATCACTGTCCCCAAGCAGTTCTATTCCTTACATTTTCGACATGATTTATTAATATTTTTTGCTGAAATACAATCAACTCACATTTGACATAGAAGTATGGAAGTTCAGCTGCATCGCATGGAAATTCACCATTAATTAACACCTGTCAATCTTATGCGCATGCCCTCGCGCTGATATATGTGCATTTGTGCCCGAGTTTTCACTAATAAACTTTTTTTAAAGAAATAAAGAATAATTTTGTCGCTTTGAATTTAATTGTATTTGAGATTTGATATTTGTGATGAGTTAGTGTTATATTGTTCTTACACTTTTAAAAAATATGACATATAAAAGTGAAAATATTTCTATTGTGGAATTTTATTCGACAGAAAAGTGTATTTTTCGATCTAACATCTGATCTAACTACACCTTAACAAGCTTACTGAAGACAAAACATTGATAGATTTCAGTGGGAATGGAGAAAAATTTATATTTTTTACTTTATCGCGGACTTTCGCTACTTATGGAAGATTTCAAGAAACGGTAAGATATAAAAACGCATTCAGAGTTGATTGAATTTATTAGAAAACATTGTTACCATAAAATATTGTCAACATGCATGGCGTTTTGAAATAAAATGTCTGTTTCAAAGTATGTTACAGATTCTAAGTGGTTCGACTCAATTTCTGTACTGAAAATAAATTAGTTATCTAGGTACTTTTGTTCATCTTTCTGGATTGTCGGCACAAAGACGGAACATGATCAAATTATTAAAATATAAGGAAAATGAAACACTCAATAATATAAGAAAATTGCACAAATTTTTTTTATTACACCACAAATATTGAATTTCAAATGATTTTTAGATTTTTTTTTGGAAAACATTACAAAATTTTAGTAGTGTTATTTTTTTTAATAAAACTTGATCTTTCATACTATTACTTTCGTATGGCAATAAAAAAGTTTAATAAACTTCCTTAAAATTCAATTAGCAATCACAATCACCATGTCCTTGGAATGATGACAGTGTTGACAGGAGAAAGAGGACTCCATCTCTGGAGTCGATTACAAAAGTAGACCACTCATTCATTTGTTTTGTTTTCAAAAAATTCTAAACAAAATCTAATCAGTCGGTACACCAGGGTTTTTAGACATCTTAGATCAAGTTCAAGGGGTGTTTTTTAGCAGTGACTTTGGATGCGGGAATTTTAAAAACTTGACGAGAGAACGAAATTTTCGTTACAAACATACGAAACATGCGAGAACAAGAAACATATGAAATAAGTATACGAAAACAAGAAACATACAAAACGTAAGAAAAATACGAACACATACGAAATATACGAAAAATACAAAACGAAGCAAACGAAAAAAAGAAAGAAGGAACGATCGAACAAATGGATGAAAGAACGAATGAACGAACGAATGGAAGAACGAACTGGCAAACGAATCAACATACGAAACATAAAAAATATATGGAATATACGAAACATACGAAATATACGAATCATGCGAAATATAAAAAAAAATCCGAAACAACGAAATATACGAAACGAGCATATAACGAACGGAAAGGGAGGAAAACGAAAGTGAACGAGAGAAAACGAAAGTAAACGAGAGAAAACGAAAGTAAACGAGAGAAAACGAAAGTAAACGAGAGAAAACGAAAGTAAACGAGAGAAAACGAAAGTAAACGAGAGAAAACGAAAGTAAACGAGAGAAAACGAAAGTAAACGAGAGAAAACGAAAGTAAACGAGAGAAAACGAGAGAAAAGGAAAGTAAACGAGAGAAAACGATATAAAAACTGAAGAAACGTACTGAACATATCAAACCAGCGAACACCAAACGGAACGAAGGGAAAACGAATGAAAACGAACCAAACCTACAAAAGAAGCGAAACAACGATCGGAAAACAAGGAAACCGATTGGTACGAAAGCAAACAGAAACCAAGAGAAAACGAAACAAAAACGAAAGGAACCGAAATGATTTAAGCAAACGAAACATACAAAACAGCGAACGGAACAAAGCGAAATAAAACCACACAAAAACGAAGGAAGCGAACACGGTACGAAACAAAACGAAACGATGCGGAATGCAATTATGCCATTATGAATACATTGTAAGTTGTGATATTGTGGATATTTATTGAATGAAGTGGAATTACAATGTTTTAGCATTAATTTCATAGTAGGGGTGTATACAGGATATTTCCTTCGAACTATTACCAAGAAGCGGCATGTTGTAGGAACTTGTAAATAGTGCGACAAGCATTTTTCTAGGTTTTGGGTGAAGTTTTCTGTGGTATTTAGAAAGTACTATTTTTTTTGTTTTGAGTGAAGTTTAGGTTTATATTTAGGGGGTGAGATAATTACCCACCTTATCCAAGAGCTGATACGCAATAACCGTTGTCTGAAAACGAAAGTGAAACCGAGTGGTATTTAAAAAATTATAATCGTGGAACGAAACTTCTGAATTCAGCCTTACAGGAAAATGATTCAACTAATGGTACGTAATTTTAAATTATTTTCTGCATTAATATCCTCATGATGAAATTATTGTTCAGACAAAAATCGCGAAAAGTGAAGGGAGTAAATATCAGAACGGTTTGGAAACTTATTGCCAACAACGAGTTTTATGAAAATTATAATTGTGATTTGAATTTGCAAGTATTCCAGGATTTGTGAAACTACGATCCATATTACTGCTGTGATAGCTTTTTACTCAAACACTTGTACATGAGTCCTCTGATGGAATCTTTTTTGATCTCAGCAGAGCATTGGACTGAGTCGATTATACGACCTTATTAAATAAATTATGTCCTTACATAAAAAGAGGAAATGCCCTCGACTGGATAGTCTTTCACTAGAAACAGGAGTCAATTTGTTTCGGTGAATCACAGATATGAAAGCAGTAATAATAGATTTAATTCAAATCTCAAGCTTTGAATAGTGGGGTACCTCAAAGATCAGTGTTGGGACTGCTACTATTTATATTTTATTGCAATGATGTTGAGGCTGTGGTTGCTAATAATACGTGTGTTATGTATATCACTTATAATTTCGGACAAAAACGACAAATTTTTAAAAGAAAAATGTGACATAGTGTCAAGTCACTTGGTTCCGTGGTGTGGCGCTAACTCACTTAATTTCAACTGTCATAAAACGTTATCAATACGGTTTTATCACAGACAAAAAATCTGTTCCAACATTAGAATAAAAATTAATGAGAATGAAAACACACTCTAACTGATAAATGAAAATTTTTAGGACTCAGCTAGATAATTGTCTGAACTGGAAGAATCATTGTAATAAACTGATATCAAAGCTGAGTTCTGTTTCGTATCTGACACAAAATCTCAAGCCGATATTAACTACTGAACAGTCAGTAAGCTATTACTATGCACATGTAGAATCAAGAATAAGATATGGCATTTGCCTCTGGGAAAACTCCTTACTCCCAGCGACAAAGTAACCAAAACGCTCGCTGAGTTACCATGGAAACCATAATAGAAAAACGTCAAATGTTTTACGATAGATAGAGCGATAAATAAAGCATATTACAAACTTAAGTTTTAGAAAGTAATTAAAAAAAATTGTTATTATTGTTATTTCAATCAACTGTCTGCCCTGTTACGAGCAACCCTCAGAAGTCCTTGAGAGACTTGTGAGAGCTAGGGAAGATGCAGCACTTACCTTTTACCGTGTGATGCCATGCCATGCCATGCATTATGTTTATAAACTCTTATTTTCTGAACTTTTCATTATACTAAAGATGATAAAAATGTATACAGGGTGTCTCAACGTCATCCTTGGAGGGCTGATAGTCCAGCTCATGAATGACTAGAATATCACAATATAACCTTAATAAAATATTGATAGTTTTGGAGAATTTGGCAGTTTTATGAATTTCGTAAAAATCGAAACCGTTGATCAGTATTTTGAGTATTGCAGGTAAAAAAGTTCATAGTTTAAGATTTTAATTTTTGTTATGCAACCTTTAACATGCCTTCTATTGACTACAATCCAAAATAAAAATATTAGTGTAAGACCTTTGGAGAAAAAACTATTCATACTGTGAACAAAATCACCACGCGAACCTGGCACATTTGGTGCAGTTTTTGACATGATACAACATTCACTAATTTCCACTTGGGGAAAAAATATATTTCTAGTTTACTGCAATAGGGAGCTCATTGTGAAATTATTTGAATAATTTGGAATGAAAACACTTGGTAAATTGAAGTGACAGGTATTTATTGACAACTAAACAAAAGACAAATGAAAATGAAATGAACATCAAAACGTCGTATTAAAGAAGCAGTTTTCCAAATAAGTGAAGATAGTGAATGTTGTAGACTACAAGCCCATGCCAATTTTGGAGGGGTCATTTGACCCAGCATGAATTATATTCAGAATTATAGTGCCATACGAAACAACTCCTTTACGCACTGTGCCGTCAGTTGTGAGCGGTGCAGATGAGTACGCAGGTCAACGAAACTTTCAATCCAGAGGAGGGATTTTCCGACCAAAGATTCTTGTACAGCATTTCTCAAGATGATAAGATCACGGAAAAATAATCGAGTAGGACCTAATGCCGTACAAAAAGAACGGTGCTGAGAGCCAGCAATTTTTTTTATTTTCCCCAAATTTTTGTTATGACTTCAAGTGCGGCATTTGTATAATTGAATTTGTATAACTACATAGATTTATGTTTTAACAATGCCGTACCTATTTGCCGGTACAGGGGCGGGGAGCCCCGCACGCAAATTCGTACTTCGACCTGTATGTTTCAAGATCATTGCAAAATGTACGGCATCGACCGCACATTATTATTCAACACATAAAATGTGTTTCAGAAATTATACCGTCTAAAAATATTGGTGCATAAAAAAAATGAAAAAAAAAATAAAAAATTACCTTCATTTGGGGGGTTGAATCTTATATTGTTCACAGAGAGGTTATAAATGCCTGTACGGCAACCGGTTTTTAGGCTAACTATTTTCGTTTTATGTAACATCAGGTTATAATTAATGGAACTAAATAAAAATATGAATTAAAAAAAAATTGGACTGTTATTTATTAGAGAAGTAATTTTTAGAAAAGCATTGCTTTTTTAATTTCTCAAGCATCCCAAAACAAAACAAAAATTATGCCGTAAATTTTCAATTTAAAGATTTCTTACAGTTGATAAGATTGTTCATTATGTTTTTAGGAAATGTAAGCATTTTTAATATACTACAAGCCCGTATAACATTTCGGGGGCATGAAACATGTACAAAACGATGCTGCTATATGAAAAAATAACTGACAAAATATTCTTGCACGGCATTCCTCACGTTGGTAGATTATGAAAAAGTAATCTCCAACAACCCCATAGACGTGGCCGAAATTTTTTCTGACCACTATCACTCCGACAACTCTGGAGAAAATTACAATAGTACATTTTTAGAAATAAAAACCCAAACAGAACAACTAAACTTACATTTCACTACAGATGAAAACCTAGCATATAATCATCCCTTCACTATGGATGACCTGCTTCAGACAAAATCCACTATGAGTTCTTGAAACACCTACGAACTAGAAAGAAGACGTGTTGGTAATATTCAACAAAATATGGTACTCCGGTATATTTCCTGAGTGATGGCAAGAAGTGATAATAATTCCCATACTGAAACCTGGAAAAGATACCACCAAACCTGACAGTCACCGTCCTATCTCCCTCAGCAGCAGTCTGAGTAAGTTACTGGAAGAAATGGTAAATAATCGTCTTATTTGGCATCTTGACACCAATAACCTACTATCCACGTTTTAAATGGGTTTTAGAAAATTCCGCTAATTCATAGACCCGCTAGCTCACATAGAACATGAGATACAAACCATTGTCATGAAGGAAGAACACCTCTCGGCAATATTTCTCGTAGAGATATGGTATAATGAAAATACTCCATGAATGGAAAATCAGGGGTAACTTACCTATCTTTTTACAGCAATTTTTGAGTAGAAAAAAATAGAAGATATTATATCGAATTCTCGTAACATTGAGAATGGAATACCCCAAGGGTCTACATTGAGCATGACCTTATTTGCAACAGCAATAATCTCTATAATCGAAAGTATTCCAAGAGGGATTCATAAAATCATTAAAGTTGATGATTTGATAATATTTCATTCCTCCAAATCCATCAACGAAACTGAAAAAATTCTGCAAAGATCCATTGATATCCTTTAAAGAAAAACTACAGAAAAAGGTTTCAAATTATCTACTTCTAAAACTAAAGCCATTGATTTCTGCAGAAAAAGGAAACATCATGATGTACCAAATCTCAATCTACATGAAGTTCCAAAAGAATTTCAGGACTCTATTGAATATCTAGGCTTAACTTTCGACTCCAAACTTACATGGAGCCCTTATCTGAGCGATCTCAGGGTGAGATGCCAAAAATGACTCAGTGTCATTAAAACACTAGCTGGAATAAGATGGGGCGCAGATTAAGAAGTACTGCAGAATATTTATCAAAGTCTAACCATCTCCAGAATCGCTTATGGGTGCACAATCTACTCGTCTGCCAGGAAAAGCCGCCTGAAAACTCTAGATAGGATTCAGAACACCGCCCTATGACTGGCAACTGGTTCATCCAGAACAAGACTGACATTGTCACTAAACTGTATGGCAGTACTTCCTCCACTTGAATACAGAAGATCCAGACTTCCGTCTGACTATGCAATGAAAATATATGCCCAACCACACCAGAAATCTCAGCCTTGATTTACTCCGTCTGCTCAGGGCACATGAATCTCGGACCTAGTAATCACTCACCCCCACGATCTGAGTAAATGGCACCAGCGCGCCCCCTCCGGATATATCGGGGCTCCGGAGATGAGGCCCAAATGGGATAATCCTATCGGATAAAAAAAAATGATGATGAGAATTTCCAAATTCAATTTTCACCCACTTCCAATCGCTCGAATAACCTGGAATACGGTAAACTTATCAAGGACCAATGGTAATACAAGGATTCCGAAATATTAATGGAATTATAATAATATAGAGCGTAAATTGTATACCTTCATTTTTTTATGAATAAAGTGATGGTAAAAACTTGCAGTAATATATTATTTAATCATTTACCAATAATTAATTGATGTATTCAATAATTTCCTAGTAAAAATTCAAGCAATTTTCAAAAAACGTCGATATTCTAATACAAATGATAAATTGAACCAAATTTCGCATTGAAATATCGTTGTAGGCATGTGAGAGAGGCACCTAAGGTGCATATGAGATACTAGTACTCTTTATGACGCTATAACTATAAAAAAATTGGACAAAAATATTGTGGCGTAGGTGGCTGTGATTCCAAATCTCAATACTCTTTTCGATTCTAAACAACTTCTCTAAATAAACTTCTTTCATAATATCAAAAATAAGGGTAGATTACTCTTGATCAAAATTCTTATTTTTTTTTCTCCCCTGTACACCGGTTAGAACTTCATAATTTTGATACCTCAAATATAAGTTTTTCGCGAAGCACTAACTTTTATGAAGAATGAAATTTTCTGACAAGTGCATAATAAAAAAGTTTCCCATATGGTGCAAATTTTTTAAACTTACTATATACCAATTCCAGTCTTATAGCACTATTCTTTTTGTACGGCATAGAGTTCTACTTGATTATTGCTATACTAACTAATAAATTATATTCATGCCGTAAAAAAACAAATGACCGTAAAATCACCCTTTCCAGAGGGAAATCAGTTTTCCGGGGCAGTCACATGTTCCACGAAAAATGTACGGCATAACAAAAAATATATTTTCATAAAATAGTATTAAGATCATTGTGTCAAATGACCTAAACTATACTAGTTAGGGTTAGGGGGTTAAGTGCGGAGCTTCCCAACCCTGTACCGACAAATATGTATGGCATTGCCAAAAAATAAATCCATGTAGTTATACAAAGATGCGAATGCCGTACAGTAACAAATCACCTGAAGTCATAACAAAAATTTGCGAAAAATAAAAAAAATTGCTGGCTCTCAGCTCCGTTTTTTTTGTACGGCAATAGGTTCTACTTGATTATTTTTTCGTGATCTTATCATCTTGAGAAATGCCGTACAAGAATCTTTGGTCGGAAAATCCCTCCTCTGGATGGAAAGTTTCGTTGACCTGCGTACTCATCTGCACCGCTCACAACTGACGGCACAGTGCGCAAAGGGGCTTGTTTCGCATGGAACTACAATTCTGACCCCTCCAAAATTGGCCTGGGCTTGTAGTCTATTGTATCATGTCAAAATCTCCACCCAATGAGCAATTTTTTAAAATATCTTTTCAGATTTGCGTGGTGATTTGGTTTACAGTATGAAGAGTCTGAGTGAGTTAATGAAATAAATTAACTGGTGAATTTGGAAAATATGTATTTTTTCCTCCAAATAAGTTATTTCACCAATATTTTTATTTTGTATTGTAATTAATAAAAGGGTTATTAAAAGTTGCACAAATTAGAAATGTTACGATTTTCACGAAATTCATAAAAGTGCCAATATCTCCAAAACTATCAATATTTTACTACGGTCATATTGTGAATATTGTGATATTGTGGTCAGTCATGAGCTGGACCATCAGCCGTCCGAAAGATGACGTTGAGTTTTGGGACACCCTGTATTCAGTAAATAATTCACATTATCTATACTATAAATTTCACGGATGCCCAAATTATCGCGTTGAGTAAAATATGAAACTACCAACGAAAAAAACAGATCAAAAATTGGTTGGAGATTATTATTCCTCTATTTTTTTTAACAATTTTGTACTACTAAAGGTGGTAGAAATCCATTTTTTAATCTCGCACGTTTTAAAATCTGAACTGTCAAATCTGAGGTTATCAATAATCATTAATTTTTACTAAATAGTTTTGGAAAATCTGCAGTTGTAGGAAAATCTTGTGTGTAATTCGAGCGCAAAAACTTTGCCGCTTTCAAAACATTGCCGCGCTCAAACTTTTTTCTCAATCGGCAAAGTATTACTTTGCGCTCTTAATACACAAACAGCTATTTATTTCAAAATGACGAAAATTTTAGAAACAATATGGATTTTCTGTCCTATGATGTTTTGATGTTTTGTTTATATAGTCTTAAGTTGAAAACTAACCAATAAATTATATAGTAAGTACATCTGGTCCTAAAGCTGCAAAGTTCTTAAAACCCTCAAGATCTCTGTGTTATAGAGTTGCACATTTTATTAAGCAAAACCATATTTAAAGTAGTAAAATTGTAATTTCCTCAAATAAAATGCGCCAGCGAATCCCAATGAGTCGCTTCAAAGCGCTAATGATTTTTTTTCCGTTTTTAAATAATCAGGTAGTTTCGCTCTGAAATAGATTTTTACGTAACATTTCTTGTAAATATTTCATATTGACTTTATTTGAAAAGTATTTCTAAAACTAATTGGGCTCACGTAAAAAGTACCTTGCAATTGGCAGGGATTCTTTGCATATGAATGCAAATAAGTTGCAACTTCTCTTCATCGTCCTTCTTGATTTTCGAACCTGCGAATTCGCTATTTGGTAAGGTTTCTGAGCTGCCAGTCCCTGAAGTGGAATGAATTTGGCCATCTACCTGAGTAAAAGACGGTAATATTAATTATCCATGACCAACAAACTCCAACAGTTTCGAATTAGAGTTTTAAAGAAATCATTTCTTATATCTACTAAGATTTATTTCTTGCTTATAAAGCAGTAATGCAGAATAAAAGCTATGACTAATGAAACCATTTTTTAACTACAAATGAGATTCCCAACATCGAAATCCAGAAAGCAGTAAGAAATAGCTGAATTGGGATGAAAACAATAAAAAAGTCTTCTCATTACCATTCTCACAAAATAAAATATATAAGTTGAATATCTGACAGAAAACAACTACTTCCTCTCAAAGACTATGAATTACATGTGATATCCATTGTGCAATGTTCCTCAACGAACACTCAATTCAGTAATTCATGTTATTTGCTCAGTTATTTTCAGCAGACGTATCACCCTCCTCTTCAGCTTATATTATATTTTGAGAATATAGGACATTCTGTATTCACCTACTGTGAATTATTATTCCACAAAGGTGATTATGCTGGGCTGAATAGTTACTTAACTAATGTGATTTGGTCTTTCTTCTCTGTTTAATTCGGAAATTGAGTTGGCATCTTTATCCTTTTATGACAATTTGTTTAATTTTGCTCGATTTCTGCCATGGTATTTACTTAAAATGAGTCATCCTACTGCACACCTACGAGCAACCCTCCTGGAAGACTTGTACGAGCTGGGAATGGTCTTTCCTTTCAACGTGCATTCCTACTGAAAATGAAGTCTAAAGGTGAGTTCCTCATGTTCAGAATCATTTTTACGGGCGTCCAGGGCCGGCTTCTCTCCAACAATAAATCTTAACTTCCTTATTAGGAACTCTGCCAGTTTCATATTTCAGGGCAGAAATCAAGATCGGTTGAGAAAATGATCCTCATGTTCAGAATAATTTTTCCTGGCGTCCAGGGCCGGCTTCTCTCCAACAATAAATCTTAACTTCCTTACTAGGAACTGTGCCAGTTTCATATTTCAGGGTAGAAATCAAGATCGGTTGAGAAAAGGATCCTCATGTTCAGAATAATTTTTCCGGGCGTCCAGGGCCGGCTTCTCTCCAACAATAAATCTTAACTTCCTTATTAGGAACTGTGCCAGTTTCATATTTCATTTCATTTAGAAATCATGATCGGTTGAGAAAAGAATCCTCATGTTCAAAATAATTTTTCCGGTCGTCCAGGGCCGGCTTCTCTCCAGCAATAAATCATAACTTCCTTATTAGAAACTCTGCCAGTTTCATATTTCAGGGTAGAAATCATGATCAGTTGAGAAAAGAATCCTCATGTTCAAAATAATTTTTACGGGCGTCCAGAATTGGATAGTGACTAATAAGGATTCTCCTCGATGCGCAAGGAAACGAATATTACATTGTTGTTATATAGTGTTACCTGGCATATAATATGTCTGATACAGAACATATGAACTCTAATATTCGAATAAATGAATATTTGGAACCTTTGGTGACACGACAATTCAAGGATAGAAGCATAAAGTTTACTTTTAGCTCTTGAGAATGCCAACTTTGTTGGCAAAATGGGCGACGAGCGAAAATTTACGTAATTTTGATGGTTTAGGGTATTTCTATTTTTTGAATCTCTAATATGAAATATTTTAGATAATTTTTCAACTCATTGAGAAAAGATAGTTTACCTACTGTCATAAAATATAATCGGTTGAACTTTGACACCCTGAAACTATTGCTGATACTTTTGTGTTAAACTTCAAGTTATACTACTTGAATCATATACTTGTTCAGAACTATGTACATGATAACATCAATTTTGTTAACACCTTATCGTTCCACACTTGAAAATAAATTAATTTAAAATAAACCGACAAACCTAGACCTTTTAAGGGGTTCGCTGGGTCCTGACAGGATTTTAAAACTTAAGGTAGTACTTCCCTCAGACGGTTTTCTTACGAAAAGGCTGAGATCGATGTATAATGTCTACTAAAATTTGAGATTTTTTGTGTGTTTTGTTTTTGGGATATGTAATAAGAAAATAGATCACTTTTACAAGCAGTTCAGAAATATGTCTAAAACATAAATATTTCATGAACCGCTCTTACGACCGATTAGAAAAACGGAAAACATATTTTTTTTTTTTTTTTAACGAAACTATTATCAGAATTTCGTCCAGTTCTTGTGTTTCGTTCGAGTTATTCAGTACGAAGGTACATGAAGTTTTTACGCCTGAGCCGTACACTTTGGCAACGATGCGCCTCCAAGAACGATATAAAACGGATAGGGAAAGAACTTGTCAACGTGTTGATTCGACATAATAGGTGGTGAGTCAGAGACAGAAAATTTTGTGTTTTTTGACTTGATTTTTTTTTTTTTCAGAAAAATTATTAAGTAATATAATTTTTTTGATGTAATTAATATATAAAATTAAATATTTGTTTATTTGTTCGGTTTCCATTAGTTCCTTTACCAGTCCGAGTATGACGTGAGTTGTTAAGCGCTCGCCTGCGAAGGTTTCTGACCGAAAAAAAAAGGCGAATGAGTTTTGAGACTTATGGACCGATTCTATTTAAAGTTGGTGTACAGGTTTTTTAGAAGTCGGAAATCATAATTGAATTTAAGAATTCAAGATGGCGGACGATTTTTTTTACTATGATCCGATTTCATTAAAAATTTGTATAAAATGGTGTTTGGGGTCGAGGATCACTTTTTCATAATAATAAGAGAATCAAAAATGACGGCTGCAGAATGGCGGACGAATTTTGTGATTATACAGTTTGACTTGGTTGAAAATTCATACTTAGGGGTTTTGGAATCAGGTGATCATGGTTTTCATCAAAATTTTAAAATTAAAGATGTCAGCTTCAAAATGGCAGATGAATTTTGTGATTACAATAACATTTCGTTAAAAATTGATATGTAGGGGTTCCTGGGATTGTAAATAATAATAATAGATTTTATTGATAGGAATAGCAGTAACATATTAAATGCAAGTACATCATATATAGATAAGAGAATATCCTATCAAATGGCAGGATTCAATGTATGACCATGATAGAATACCATGATCATACCTTGCTCTTCCATGACATAAAGTGAGTTCAAAGACAAGCAAACAACGGAGTAGATCGTTCATCAATAAATATTTGCCTTTCATTTATTCATGAAAATGTATCTATGAAGGCTGGGGGGGGGGGGAGCTGTAGTCTCAAACAATCGAAAATTTTATATAAGTATTTCCTTTACCACACTAATTAATTTCTCTTATAAGTTATTGATTTTGTGATAATTGGTGTTGAATGAAACCAATTTGTGACAAATTCCACCATAACTTTCGAATTACCTGGTATGAGCTCATAAAATCCTATATTTTGAATAAAACGCTTTTCCTAAAGAATTCAATCTAGAGAAAATATATAGGGTTTTTCATTAAAAAAATATAATTTTGATAACTTGCACATTTGTAAAATTTTCACCCTTGGCAAATTCATGTTATTACCTTGCTATAGTCTACTCATCGTACATTTTCAGGTTTTCGCAGGATTTGAAAGTGCAGGGGGATGTGAGAAAGTCGCAAAGTAAAACTTGATTTAAAACCTAAGTAGCTAGCGGATTCCTGTTCTAATTCTTGTCCTGCTTCATATGAATTATATTCACACCTTGTTCTCAGTGATTTAACTGTGTAGTTTCTCAGTTTCCTGCCAAATGTACCACAATATTTAAATCTCGCATGTACCCCGTTCTTCGCCGTATTGCTATGCGTTCGGCCATATTTACGTGTCATTCTACATTTTTGTGCGAAGTGTTCACATCGCGTCACGCGTTTGCTCGCAAAAATAATTATTATTGTGTAAGAAAAACGAAGGCAGAACAATGGAAAATAAAAATATCGCAAGAGATCTTATTCGTCTTTATTTCGTTTTCAGCTTCAACGAAATAGCCGATCTAAGAGAGGCAAAAAGAATTCTAATACGTGGCAGTGCACCTGGGGCAAGTTTCGTTTTAAAACGAACATTCCGTCAATGATGAAACGTGTTTTTTTTGTGTCTGGCACTTGCAAAACCTCAAATGGTTGAGTGATGGAGACTCTTCTTCTCTTATATCTCTCGAGTGGGTGGCCTTGTGGCTATTTAGTTAGTAGCCAGCCTTATAATTTTTTTATTTCCAAATTCTGTTTTACTGTTCAAAATCGGCAATTAAGACATACTGCCAATTATGCAAAAAAAAATCAAACGATGCCAGTAATAAGGCAAAGCAGCATATGACAGGCAAGGTGCATTCCTTTTTTGCTCATTGAGAAAGAGGGGGAGGGGGCAACTGATTTGGCCCTTGGGATAGGTGCCACTGATTTACACTTCAGGGAGCTAAAAACACGTAAAACTATTGTCGATGTAGCCGTCAACCACGACAACAAATTATTAATTGATATATGCAAATATTGATGGGTTTCAGTTGGTAAAGCTAGTTGAGCGGTAAGGCTAGTTGAGCGGTAAGGCTAGTTGAGCGGTAAAGCTAGCTGAGCGGTAAAGCTAGGGGAGCGGTAAAGCTGGGGAGCGGTGAAGCTGCAGGAGCAATAGAGAAATCAAGAAATGAGCTGATAATACTTAGGCTAGGCGGCCTGCAAAAGTTGTGTTCAGGTACATCAGTTTTCTCATCCCACCGCAACTAGACTGGATACGGCTTCAAAACAGATACCGCCAGTCAAATTATTAACAAAGAAATGGCTATAAGCACGAAAAGTATGCGTTAAATACAGGTTAATTTCAAATCTGAAATTGTTCAACAAATAGCTTCCTTAGACTCGAATAAGGATGCTTAATTTATGATACATGCATTCCTTTCGGTCTATGTAGTGGCCCTTGCATGGTTTTTCACAAAACTTTTGACACCAGTTGTTCCCTTCCTCAAGAATTAATTTTTAATGTCAAAGAACGCCTTGGTTCTATATTGAACGTGAAGAAGAGCCGATTGGCCTCCCAGAGCATTTTAAAATTCTGAGGTTTGTATTAAATTCAGGTTCCAAGTGCCTTTTAGCTGGTGTGCAGACCTATTTTCGCAACTGGTGCAGTTTGGATGTTTTTATCATGAGATCAAACGAACTTACCAAGTGATGTTCGATCTTGATTATGTGAAGGCCTCGTCGAAGTAAATAAGAAGTGTAGTACCCTGAGTTGTCACCGAATCAGTCACACATTTTCAAAGCTAAACTTGACAACCTCGCACATTCCAGTACAGCGATACGCACTCTCACGTTGTCAGTCTATTTCAAAGTTAATGGTTGCAACTTCAATATTTGGCCCATGAATAAGGGTTACTTCGATGAGGCCTTCACATAATCAAGATCGAACATCACTTGGTAAGTTCGTTTGATCTTATGATTATATTCGGCCTCGACTCGTAAATAAGAAGTGTAGTTGTTTAAAGTAAAGTAAAGTAAACAATAATCAAATTTATTGATAATCTATGTTGAACAATCACAATAAATCTTCTAAATATACCTTATGAACAACTTAAAACGACATTGGCAAAATTGTCATTTGAACTCAAGGGGCGATTATAGAAAATAGCAAATGTTTTGGATTCTTTGGACCAACCTGCGGCCGCCGAAGTGGAAGCATGACGAGTGCTATGCGGCTTAAATATATTTGTATCCAAACCAATTTTGACGAACACTTTTTTAATCCATTTACCTATGGTTTGAGTAGAGGAATCATGGTATGGTCTCTTGACTGTTATTAGCAAATATTTGCAGAATTCCCCTCTCAAGTCTTTTGTTCTTTCTAAATATGTTATTAGTGTTCTTGCTACGCATACATTAGAGTCCGAGTCGAAGAAAGGTAATTTCAGAATAGGTTGGGGTCTAGTACCACCCGACGTTTTCATTCTTTAAGAAATTCTAATTTCTACATTTTCCATGGTAGTGAGAATATTAGGAATTCCTATGAGTGCTAGCGTTTGGATACGTTGTCCTGTGGCAAGCGCCAACAAAATAACCAACTTATGTGTAAGATCTTCAAGAGATATGCTACTGTTATTGAGATTGCGTATATAATTGAGAATGATTGCATGATTCGAAGTATTTTCATACCTAGGAAGTGCTGGCCTTTTTCCATAAACCCCTTTGAAGAATCTTTTAATGAGAAAATCTTGTTATAAGACAGACCCTGTTAATTGAGCAATTCCCGATCTGTAGGAATTAAGAGAGCTATATTATGATGCTCCTTCATTAAATTGTTGTGTTAGAAACTCCAAAACATTTACTACTGAAACAACAAATGGATCCAATTTTTTGGAACAGCAAAACTCCCACCATTATTTTGAACCACAATTGTATTGTGCCAAAGTGGAATGAGTTATAGATGCTATACAGATCTCCAAAGATTCTTGTGGTACCTTTCTTAATCGGAGTGCTTCCAGGATAACCTCGCGGCTACCAGGAAAAGTTTGTTCCACATTGGGTGGGGGATTCTGCCAACAGAAAGTAAATCTATATTAGGTTCGAAAAATATAGGTTCAGATTTCAATAATGATGTAAAAACCGGATACCATGGTTGGGATTTCCAAAAAAGGGACCACGACAATTCCCTCCGCTTTATCATCAATTATTTTTTAAATTTTCAGAATCATGGTGAATGACTTTCCAATTAATAAGTTATCATCCAAGTATATGACAGTAAGACATGAAGGTAAGACATAACAGGCTTCATTAATTTAGTGCGCACAATTCAAACCAAATGGTGAACTTCATTTAGTGCAGGGGTCCTATCGATGACCTACGTCAATGAAAGAACAGCGCAATGGCTCAGAGGGGCGGTAGGGGCTCTGTGGCAGCTCTGAGCGGAGTTGACGGCAGTCGGCTACGAGTACCTGCCGGTGCGGCACAGAGTGCTGGTCTTCGCACCTGGAGCAGCAAGAGAAGAGCCAGCAGAATTCAGACGGCACCTCCAGTTCCAGCTGAGTAGGAATACTGAGAGGGAAAGAAGGTCAACTCCTGGCCTTCTCAGTGGACGACGTATCATTCAGGGCGTTGGAGAGGATGAACTTCCGAGCGTATTACAGACTCGGAAAAGTACTCTTCACAGATCTTAGCGCAAGACGGAAGAAAAACGATGGAGGGGATAAGGATAACTCAGATCAACCTCCAGCATTGTAAGGCGGCTTCGGCAGTCCTTGCAGCGGCTGGGAGGGGATTTGACGTAGCACTTATACAAGAACCATGGGTCAGACATGGGAAGATAAGGGGACTGGGGGTAAACTGTGGAGAGCTGATTTACAGCAGATCGGCAGAGGTCCCTCAGACCTGCATAATCATGAAAAAACACATTATAATACTGCCGCTAACGAATTTCTGTCACAGGGATCTTACGGCAGTCATGATCAGGATGAAGGAGGGGAACGAAACGAGGGAGCTAGTACTCGGATCGGCCTACTTCCCATCGGATCACCCGGAACCACCACCCACAAAGGATGTGAGACACTGCAGGAACAAGGGACTGCAACTAATCATCGGGTGCGACGCTAATGCTCACCACATTACTTGGGGCAGCAGTGACACCAACGAAAGAGGGGAAAATCTACTGCAATTCATGGTGGCTAATAACCTAGATACGTTGAATGTAGGAAATAAACCCACCTTTATAACAAAAAACAGGAGGGAGGTACTCGACGTAACAATAGCCTCAATATACGTGAGTAATCTTGTTACAGATCGGCATGTGTCTGATGAGGTAAGCTGCTCGGATCACAGACATATCAAATTCAGAATAAAGAGCAACATCTACAAAGAGACTTATCGAAATCCAAGGAAAACGAACTGGGTAGCATACAGAACAGACCTAGGTCACAAACTCCAAGGAATGAATCGAACGATAAGAACAAACAGGGACATAGAGCTGGCTGTGGAAGAGTTTAATGACGCAGCCATTTCTACGTTCAATGAACATTGCCCACTCATCACAAGGAACACCACCAGGAGGGTGCCCTGATGGCACAAAGAACTTGCAGAAATGAGAAAACAAGCCAGAAAATAATTCAACAGGGCTAAAAAAAATGGAAGGTGGGATGAATACAAGAACGCTCTGACCATTTACAAAAAAGCTCTGAATAAATCCAAAAGAGACTCCTGGAGGAGGCACTGCGAGGAGATAGGAGGCTCTCGAGAGTGTGCCAGACTGCAGAAAATACTCTCGAAGGATACACAACAAGCAATATACTCCCTGAAAAATGAACACGGGGAGCACACGACTACAGGAGAAGCTACAATCAAAGAACTACTAAGAGTTCACTTCCCTGGAGCCCAGATAGGTCAGACACATGCTGCGGGGGGAAACCCGGAAGAACTGGAAACTCTAACTAGAGGTTCCAGGACGAGCTGGGACATAGCAAAAAGGTCGTGACCTATGAAAAAGTTCAATGGGCAATAAGCACATTCGAACCCTACAAATCACCAGGACCAGACGGGATCTACCCTGCGATGCTGCAGAAGGGACCCGAAGCACTGCAAATCAGACTCTGTCACATACTCAGAGGCAGTCTGGCCCTCGAGTACATTCCAAAATCATGGAGGCATGTTAGGGTCACTTTTATACCGAAACCTGGTAAAGCAGGACAGGACTCGGCAAAGTCCCTAAGACCAATTAGTCTTATGTCATTTGTGCTTAAGACATATTAGGGGCGGGGTGCTAGTGGAGAGACCACTGCACCTCGAGCAATATGCCTACAGGACTGGCTGTTCAACGGAGACCCCCACTCCACCAACTCGTAAAGAGGGCGGAGAATACGCTGGAAAACAAAAAGGTGATGTTAGCGGCCTTCCTTGACATAGAGGGGGCCTTCGAAAATACCTCTATAAACTCAATCACCAGAGCTCTTAGACACAGAGAAGTCGAGGAACCATGTGTGGCCTGGATAGACTCGATGCTAAGGAGCCGGTTGATACACATTACTGTATTAGAGGAGACCGTAGTAGCCAGGGCGACCAGAGGATGCCTGCAGGGTGGAGTACTGTCCCCGCTTCTGTGGAATCTGATCGCGGACTCGCTGCTGCGGGCTCTGAACGACGCAGGACATCGAACCCTTGGCTATGCTGACGACATAGTAGTTTTAGCACAAGGAAAATACAACACAACGGTTAGAGATCGCATGCAGCAGGCTCTTAACCTAATTACGAGATGGACGGACTTGGAAGGGCTGAATGTCAACCCCAACAAGGTAACCATAGTAGCATTCACCCGAAGACGAAAGACAGAGGGCCTGGGACCTATACGACTTCGAGGGGAAGACATACAGATAAAGGGGGAAGTCAAATATCTTGGAGTAATCCTTGACTCTAAGCTGACCTGGAACCAGCATTTAGACAAGATTACCAAAAAAGCGGTGACATCCCTAGTGATGGCCAGACGGTCTTTTGGGAAAAAATGGGGGCTAAAACCACATATGTTGCACTGGTTGTACAACACGGTGGTCATACCTTGCAAAGACTTGCCTGTATTGGAATCACAGGGGCAATGAAATCAACACCAACTGCAGCCATGGAGATACTCCTGGGGCTGCCTCCTCTCCACTTTGTGGTGCAGGGGTAGGCAAGGCTGGGTGCTTCCAGACTGCATGACGCACACAACAACCGGAACGTCGGAACAGGGCATATGAGTATCGTTGGAATTGTGATCGGGGACGCGCTAGGATTGAGAACGGATCACATTCCTAAGAGGTACTACTTCAATAACCAATACAGGGTGTTGGTGCCGGACAGAACTGAGTGGAACGGCTCGCAGCTAAAGCACATTTTGCAGGGAAAAATCTGGTATACGGATGGTTCCAAGACTGAAAATGGGGCGGGCTCAGGAGTGTTCTCCAGGAACCCAAGCACTGGCATCAGCTACTCACTGAGCACATATACCTATGTCTTCCGGGCAGAGGTGTATGCCATCCTCCAATGCGCGAAGGAGAACAACAGGAGAAACGTTGAAAATAAGCATATCAACATCCTGTCAGACAGCCAAGCGGCACTTAAGGCCTTGTGCAACAAGGAAGTGACGTCCAAACTGGTATGGGACTGCAAAAAAGAACTGAGAGCGCTGGCAGACCGGAATCACGTCAAACTGATATGGGTTCCAGGAAATCAGGGAGTTGCAGGCAATGAGAAAGCAGACGAACTCGCAAGGAGAGGTTCGGAAAATTCCCCTTACCAAGGAAGAATGCTAGGGGTACCAAAGTGTACATTAAGAGCGTCTGTGAGAGACTGAATTGGGGACAAACATAAAAACTACTGGGATAGCATCCCAGGAAACAAACATGGGAAAGAATTCATCAAAGGACCGTGCCCCAAAAGAACGGCTGATCTGTTAGTAATGAACAGGAGCCAGCTGAAAATCACTACGGGACTCCTGAACGGTCACGCACCGGTGAAGGAGCACCTCAATAAAATGGGACTTTATAATGGAGACCTGACCTGCAGATTGTGCGGTAAGGATCCAGAAACAGTGACACATATACTGTGCTATTGCGAGGCACTAGACCGTAAAAGACAGGAAATATTCGGACAGCCTTCTGCCAGTCCAGAATCATACAGCTCCCACCCAGCACAAGACTTGTACAAACTTGTGCAAGGCACAAAATTGCTGGATTGGGTTTAAACAACAGGGGAAGATACAATGGGCCAGTAGGCCTAAGTGTCACCGGAGGCAACAGTCAGACGGGCCTAAAAGGAGGTGGAGGTTTTAGTGAATATGCCTGGTAATGAGACAGGAGAGTTTCACAGTAGACCAGGCTCATAACCTCTCTATAAAAAAAAGTATATGACAGAAATGTAACCTCTAAGGTAAGACATAACAGGCTTCATTAATTTAGTGCGCACAATTCAAACCAAATGGTGAACAATTGTATTGATACAAAGAGTTGTCAAATTGGAATCGTAAATACTTTTTATGGTATTCCTGAATTGGTACCAAATGATAAGCATTTTCTAAATCCAAATTCGCCATGTAATAGTTACGTCTAATTAATCTAGCAACAGTTTTTTTATTAAAATGGTTCAACTCAATGTATTCATTGAGTCGTTTGAGATTCAGGACTAGACGATAAGAGCCATCTGGTTTTGAAACTATAAATACATGTGATTAAAATTGACCCTCACACGTATCGACCTTGCTAATGGCACCTGACTCCAGTAAACCCTTCATTGAATTTTTAATGAGTTGAAATTCAGAAAATTACCATTTTCGTTCCATAGTTGCAATAGTTTTTTTCGGTATTTTGATAAAAGGTATACCGTAACCGGTCAACCAAGATGTGATGTGCTTATCTTTTATACACTTGTACCATCTGCTAGCAAAATATCTGCCTACCTGCCGATTAACCAACTTTCAAGGGTATAACTGGCGCTTTGTCAGTCTGGGCTTATCTGGTTTTTTCGCCCGTTGGCTCGATGCAAGACGATAATGGAGAGTTTGAGGAGCTTGGCGAAAATTTTGTCCACCTTGCGTACTCCCTGTATATGCTGAGGTGGACTATTGAAGTTCAACTTTTTTAAAGTACCTGCTGGTTTGTTAAAAGTCTTTTTCGTATCTTTCAGTTCTCGACTGGAACGCTCCAGACTTTTAGTCGCTTTAATACGGTCCTCCAATCCCCCTCTGAAAAGCCATTCATCCACAGGAGTATTGTTCAGTGTCTCCTTCAGCTTCTTATTTGAGTTTAATGCTATAAGTTCACGCCGAGACAATGATTCAGAAAAATGCACCTCTGCTAAGAGTCGACCAGCGTCACTCAAGGCCTCCACAAGCATCTTATTATCCCCCTCCCTCTCTTTCAACAGTGAACTGATTACAATTCCGATTGCTGCCACCCCGGCACCAACCTGTTCTTGGAGTTGAGACAAACGTACGTCCCTACGTACCACAGACTCAGAGATAGCCGCCTTCACCTCCGGGTTGAGTTGGGGTGGGGCTAAAAAAATACAATTTTCGGGTGGAGGATATTTCGAAATTGGTTCTTTCCTGGTGTCAGCTTTGAGACCATTTTCAACGACCAGCAATATCACATTGCAAGGGTACTGCTGTAGCGTTCATTTTGTAGCTAAATTGTCACAGATATTTTAAGGTGAAATATTTGCAAATGACGCCCCTCTGCTGCTACGGCTACTGCTCAGCAGGTGGCGCTGTCATGTAATTGATGTTTAACGAACGCCATTTTGTCTGTGCCACGTGTGTGTTTCATGAAATCTTACTCAAATAGGTTAGTTGGCAGCATTGATATCTCAAGTGTTCAAATGTCGAGATAAAACAGTTTCCTGTAAATAAATACTTGATAGGGGTGCGTTCTCCTTTTTTTAAATTAATGAAATCTGCTGTTCTATTATTGGTTTCGTGGAAAATGCAAAATGGGTGAAATTCACTACCTTTCTTGTCCTGACTGGGATTATCGCAAATCTCTTGCTTTATCCTTGTCTTATTCTAGCGAGTTTCTCTTGCAAGTTGTATAGAGAGGCATAAGTGGCTGACAGTAGATGGCGCCACGTTCTGTTCGAACCTAACGACGACACACCGAAAAATCGAGGTGGGGAGTCATCAGGCTGAACGGGAGAGACGCAAATTTAAGCCCTTTTGGCCGTTTTTGGTGATCGAAGAAGGTGATTGATTCTCCTGAAGAAATTGTGCCCACATTTTTATTTATTGGATGAGCAATAGCTCTCCAAGCCGTAAAGGCAATATTTTCATTGAGGTACCCTGCCGATGCAGTTAGATTGTAAAAATTGGACCTGCCATCATGCTATGGGTTTACTCCTCCAAACGTGGAGCATGAAGATTATCTTTCTGAAAGATTTTCTACCCAAATAACCCTCCGAGCGAGGTAAGTTATAAACATTTCCAACGAGCCAGTAAATAAAACAGAGATTTTCTTTTATAGGGTTATTTGATGTTGTGAGATTCACATTTTTTTTGGTTATGGAATAATTACCCTCGCCATTTTGGGAAATAATTATTATTAAATGGGATGCTGATGGACCCACCTTTGTACAGAGATGTCGATTTATTTTGCTTACTAAATGGTACCCTGCCTGTCGCAGACTGGTACTCTCCTGATGGAAAATGGCAAGGGATTTAAACAATTTTTATGGTTATTTACTTTATGGTACGGGATGGTCAGTACCTAGATCATTTGTAAGAGCATTCATGGAAATCATTGGAAGCACACTGGAACGTGCTACTAACTTTCTAAATTCGAAGAAAGCCCCTGCTGTTGAGCCAACGCTGGATTCACCAATAACAGGCATTTATTAATTATACTATTAGTGTCATAAAACCTCCACATTTTGATATGGTTTCTTAAATGATTATTTCACTTATATCTTGCTGTACAGCAAACGCCCAGTACTGCGCGAGCGCTTCTTACTATATACAAATATAAAGTTATTACTGACTTGCTGATAGATAACAAATAACTTCGAACCTCTATCCATTTTTATATTCATCATTCATATCAATTTATTACCTATATTGTTTAAGGTTAAAGAGGTCGTTTCAATGTTGGTTTAGGTAACTGTTGTTGCACACATCTGTAGCATACAAGCATAGTCTGTTTGACTCTAGTGGTTGTTAATGATTTTTTTTATTTCAAAACTTCTAGGAGAAGTTCAACATATTCATATAAATGCTTCATATGGTTGCTGTCAATGCTCTAAATATTATTTAAGAATATTCAGGGGAATTGTAAGTGTTCTTTGTAAATATATATATGTGTACAAAAAGGGGATCTGTGTATTACTTTTTGACTTTTCAGATCTTCAACAGTACGGTCCAACCAAATCAATCCATTATTGATATCAGTAGAGTATAAAGAGACTGAGCTCTGATTCTTGAACTTTAGATGAACTCGCTTCCATTGTGTAGACTAACTACCTTTTTTTTTAATTCTTGGCTTAAACAGGATAGTTTAATATTAGTTTGTAAGTCGAGTGGCGCCCATTTTTGAATTGCTTTTAAAACTTATTTCTTACTCAGGCTAACACATCAACTCACCCCTACATGCTCAACCGACTACCATGCTAACGGCATTGTGCGTTTTATTTCGCTGAGGAAATAAAATTCGTTACAAGTGGCGTTGCCAACGTGAGGGCCTGATTGTGTTGATTTTATTTTAAAGCAAAATTTTTTGAATTTATTGACAATTTTTGTTTGGTGAAAAATATATATAAATTTGGATTGGTGATTGGATTTGCTTTTGGAGACTGAGGTTGAAATACACAATACACACTTTCGACTTCAAAATATTTTTGAAGGTTGTTAAATAATAATTTTCATTTGGTTCTTACATACAGGGTGGTCCAAAAAAAAAAAACATTTTTTTTATAAATTCTAAATTTGAATTACTGCAAACTTTTGAGATCATTGGTGCTTAGTATATTTCTTGTGGCACATACGGGGTGAGACGGATTCTTGGTGACATAATCCGATTGCTATAAGCAAATTTATTTTTGAATTTCTTGCCTTACTGGTATTTATTGATTTTCATACAAAATGGCAGACAGTCTCAAACCTGTTCATTTACTTCTGGAGGAATTGACTTATGAATTAGCAATAAGAGGGGTCCATACTACTAAAAATCAGGATGACAGACGAAAAATGTTGAGAAACCTCCTTGAGAAGGAAAAATTTAATCCAGGTTGTTTATTAAAAATGGATGAATATCAATTTGATTTTGATTCTGAGAAGGCGGCTATTGAGAGTTCATTATCTTCGATTAGGTATGCTATAGGTGAGTTTGAAGGTACAGAGTCTGACTCAACATTCAAGCGCTTAAAGTCTAGGTTGGCTCATGTATCTGGCCGTGCTAAACGTTTGCCTGTTGTACCAGGATCAGAACAGTTAATCACAACTTATAAAAATGAAACATTAGCTGACTGCATACTTGCTGAGACGGATTTACTCGATAAAGTTCAAGTTGAAATTAGTATACAAAGTTCACCGGGCATTTCCAACGTTATGCAACCAGTAATAAATATTCCTCCCCCAGTTGTAACATACAATACTAGGCAGATACCTATTTCCGATTGGGGTATAAAATTTAGTGGTAATCCTAAGGAGATTTATACTTTTATAGATAAAGTAACAGAGTATTCATTAGCTCGTGGACTTGATAACGCAGAACTTTTTAAATCTGCTGCTTAGTTATTTACGGGAGATGCTTTTTTATGGTTCTTACATGTGAAATCCAGTTTAACTGATTGGGAAAGTCTATTAAACAAATTAAAAACTGACTTTTTACCTCCTCATGAGGAAGATGACCTTTGGGAATCTATTAAATCCAGAAAACAAAGTAGGAGTGAATCTATCGTAGTATATTCCGCAGTAATGGGAAATTTATTTAAAAGACTTCCTCGTCCACCTCATGAAACAACAAAAGTTAAGGTTCTTCGAAAGAATATTTTGCCTGAGTATATTTCTCATCTAGCCCTGACTGATATTGGAACTGTGTCCGAGTTGGTTCAACTATGTAAAAGGTTGGAAGAAGCAAATTATTTAAAAAATAAATCTACTCCCAAAATAAAAACTTTTGAGACAACTTGCTCTTGCCAGCATTCTGAAGTTCCTGTTTCTTTGATACAATCTAACCCTTCGAGTAGCTCTTCCAGCTCAACTTTGAAATCTTTTAGTAGTAAAAATTCCTCTCATTCAACTTCTAAAAACAAACCCAATGGTAAAAATTTCAAGCCAAATAGAAATTTCAACAGAAGTGTTAGTTCAGAAAAAGCTGAAGTACCTTCCAGTTCAAAGGAGAAAATGTCTAGTGAAAATACTGCCTCGAGTTCAAAAACTTTGATTTGTTGGAACTGCAGATTTCCTAACCATACTTTCCATAATTGCACTGTAAAAAGGTCCACTTTTTGTTATAAATGTGGTTGTCAAGGAGTCACCACTAAGTTTTGTAAAACTTGTTCGGAAAACTGAACAGGAGTAGATGTAAGCAAGGCCGCCATCTTTCTCCAAAATTTAAGGCCGATTGTCTTAGAGCTCCCTGGAGTATAGAACGTCACTCAACTACCTGGAAGGATTGGTTGAGGACTGTTGGGAATTTTTATTCAGACAGCAAATGTTCTAGAGCTGCAGAAGTTGCTCCACTTTTTGTAGAAATGAAAGATGACAATAGGCCTTTCATTTCCATTAAATTAATTGATCAGGCAATAACTGTTCTGTTTGATTCAGGTTCCACTGTTAGTTTAGTTGGCGGTGCAGGACTTATTTATGTGAGTCGCTTAGGTTTTGAGGTAACTTCTAATAATATGACTATGAAACATATTACTACAGCTGATGGGACTAAGAATGTTATAGATGGATTTGTAGACATGCCCATTTGTATTGGTGAAAAGTGCAGATTAGTCAGAGCTTTAGTTGTACCCTCGATAAAACAGCCTTTCATTTTAGGCAGCGACTTTGCTAGACAATTTAAAATTGTGATAGATTTTCGTGAAAATTCTTGGGAAGTTCAAAGTACTCTCTGCAATACAGGGTTACATGTAGAGAAAGTTACTAGTAATTTTGATTTAAATGCTGAACTTTGCACCGTAGACAGCCTTAGTTTAAAGGATAGGCAGGATGCCGATGATGTTATCAATTCATTTGGTATTATAGATGGTGAAAAGAAATTAGGCCGGACAAACAATATTTCAATGATTATTGATACTGGTGATGCTCGTCCAGTACGCCAGAGACAGTATGCTATGTCTCCTTTTATGCATAACATATTATTGAAAGAACTTGATGAAATGTTACGCTTGGAGGTAGTCGAAGAATCAAAGAGTGATTGGTGTTCACCAGTCCTTCTAGTGAATAAAGCTAATGGAGAAAAACGACTATGTTTTGATGGCAGAAAAGTCAACGAATTGACAAAACATGATAGTTATCCACTACCTAGAGTAGATCGAATTTTAAGTATGCTTCGCCATGCTAAGTATATTTCTTCAGTAGACCTTTCCAAAGCATTTTGGCAGATTCCCTTAGAAAAATCGTCACGTGAGAAAACCGCATTCAGTGTAGCTGGGCGAGGACTTTTTCAATTTAAAGTTGTTCCTTTTGGATTAAGAAACTCGGCTCAAACTTTATGCCGACTTGTAGATACTATTTTTGGTCCTAAATATGAACCCAACATTTTTACATATTTAGATGACATTATAATTATTTCCTCAACTTTCAAGGAACATTTACAGTTATTGACTGAAGTAAGAGATAAACTGGCTGAAGCCAATTTAACTGTCAATTTAAAGAAATGTCAATTTTTCAAACCATCTCTCAAGTATTTGGGTTTCGTCATAGACGAAAGTGGAATCCACACGGATCCAGAAAAGGTTTCTACCATGGTAAATTATCCAAGACCAAGCACAGCCACAGAGGTTAAGAGATTCATAGGACTCTGCTCATGGTATAGGAGATTTATAAATAATTTTTCAAGTCTAGTTTCTCCAATAAATGCTCTTATAGTAGGACGCAAGAAGTCTCAGACAGTTGTTTGGACTGAAGCTGCCGAACAGTCTTTCGTAAAAATCAAAGAAGCTTTGATTTCAGCACCAATTCTTTGTAGCCCAGACTTTTCAGAGCCATTCACTATACATTGTGACGCTTGTGATACTGGCGTCGGGGGCGTCTTGACGCAGGATTTAGATGGAGAGGAAAGGGTTATTGCATATGCAAGTCGTTCACTTACCAAAACTGAACGAAATTGGACTGTAACTCAACGTGAGCTGATGGCTGTCATATTTTGCATTGAGAGGTTTAGGTCTTATGTAGAAGGTACTCGGTTCACGGTCTACTCGGACCATCATTCACTTTTGTGGCTTAATAATATGAAGAATCCTACAGGTAAACTTGCCAGGTGGGCTGTAAAACTGAGACAGTATTCCTTCGACTTGAAACATCGAAAGGGGACTGCAAATGTTGTGCCAGATGCTTTATCGAGAATACCCCATGACTCTTTAGAGACTGCCCTTATAGACTTTAATCCTAATAAATCTGATGTTTGGTATGATTCTTTAAAGGAAAAGATTTTGAAAGATCCCGAACAATATTCTCTTTGGAAAGTTGATAATAACAAAATATTCAAATTTATTGCTTCACGCTTACCTCTCAAGTCTAATATCCCTGAATGGAAACTAGTGATTCCAAAACACGAAAGATCTGCTCTTATTGCTTCTTCACATGACTTACCTACCAGTGGTCATTTTGGCTATTTTAAGACATTAGGGGCGTCTACGTGAATTATATTACTGGCCAAAGATGCGCCAAGATATCTTGAAATATGTAAAATTATGCAAGGTTTGTGGTTCTCAAAAACTACCGTCCACAACAAGATTAGGCCAAATGGGTTTAGAAAAATCCGTTGATTTTCCTTGGCAAGTGATAGCCGCGGATTTAATGGGACCATTTCCACGTTCTAGAAATGGCAATTCATATCTGCTTGTAATAGGAGATTGGTTCAGTAAATACACGGTTGTCCACCCATTGCGAAAAGCTACAGCTCAAAGCATTGTAAAATTCGTTGAAAATAACATCTTTTTAGTGTTTGGAGTTCCTCAATATTTCATGGTAGATAATGGAAGTCAATTTCCAGGCTCTGTTTTCAAGAAATTGTGTGAGAAGTATGAAGTTCAAAAAATATGGTTCAATGCAAGGTATCACCCACAAGTTAATTTTGTAGAAAGGATCAATAAAACTGTAGGCACTGCCATACGATGTTATGTAGATGAACATAAAGATTGGGATGTACAATTACCAAAAATTGCCCATGCAATTAATACTGCCAGACATGAAGTCACAGGTTACACTCCATGTTTTTTGAATTTCGCAAGACATGTTCCTTTATCTGGTAAATTTTATGGCAAAATACAGACTACGTCTGATTTAGAAGTTCTCCCGGGTGATCGCGATTCCTATGCTGCAGACTTGCATTCTCTACGGGAATTATTTGATGAAGTTCGACAGAATTTACATAAATCTTATAAGAACAATTCCAAGAGATATAATCTACGGAGACGAGATATTTCTTTTGAAGTAAATGATAAAGTATATAGACGAAATAGAAATAAAGTACAGTCCAAGGCTGTAGATCAGTTTTCTGCAAAACTTGCACCCAAGTACATGCCAGAGCCATGTACCGTGGTAAAGAAAATTTCAAAAATAATTTATGAATTGAGAAATGCTGATGGTTCGCCTGGTGGCACCTGGCATATAAAAGATTTGAAACCATATTTCGGTTCAAACTCTGATGTTTCTGTTGGATAGAACTTCAGTTTTTTTTTTTTTATTATGTATATAAAATGTGTCTATTATTGACATTTTTTGTGAATAAATTTAAATCCAAATCTGGGAATCCTTAAGTCATTTGACTTCCTTTTCTTTTGTCTGGCCAACAAGAGAAAATATTTTTTTAAGAAGTTTTCTTCCAATGTATATAAATAAACTAACTACATATATTATGTGTACATAAATAGATAGAATAAGCTTATCCAAATTTTGACTGCAAATTTTAACAATTGAGCCCTAATTGTATTTTTCTATTATGCCTTGCACTCATGAAACCCTACCGATTATGACTATTACCGATTATGACTATTACCGATTGTGAGTATAACCGATTATGACTTCCCAAATTTTCAATTCTTTTTCAAGACGTGTGGTACGCGAAGATACTATTGTGCAAGGGCATCTGTAAAATATGCATTTTGAAATATTGAAAAAAAAAAGGAAAAAATTAATGAACGGTGTTCAAAAATTTTTTTTTTGGAAGGGGATGGTGTAGCGTTCATTTTGTAGCTAAATTGTCACAGATATTTTAAGGTGAAATATTTGCAAATGACGCCCCTCTGCTGCTACGGCTACTGCTCAGCAGGTGGCGCTGTCATGTAATTGATGTTTAACGAACGCCATTTTAATAATCTTGGTGGAATATTATTGCAGGAATCTGTCTGTGCCACGTGTGTGTTTCATGAAATCTTACTCAAATAGGTTAGTTGGCAGCATTGATATCTCAAGTGTTCAAATGTCGAGATAAAACAGTTTCCTGTAAATAAATACTTGATAGGGGTGCGTTCTCCTTTTTTTAAATTAATGAAATCTGCTGTTCTATTATTGGTTTCGTGGAAAATGCAAAATGGGTGAAATTCACTACCTTTCTTGTCCTGACTGGGATTATCGCAAATCTCTTGCTTTATCCTTGTCTTATTCTAGCGAGTTTCTCTTGCAAGTTGTATAGAGAGGCATAAGTGGCTGACAGTAGATGGCGCCACGTTCTGTTCGAACCTAACGACGACACACCGAAAAATCGAGGTGGGGAGTCATCAGGCTGAACGGGAGAGACGCAAATTTAAGCCCTTTTGGCCGTTTTTGGTGATCGAAGAAGGTGATTGATTCTCCTGAAGAAGGAGATGGCTTCGTTTAGTACGAAATTGTGCCCACATTTTTATTTATTGGATGAGCAATAGCTCTCCAAGCCGTAAAGGCAATATTTTCATTGAGGTACCCTGCCGATGCAGTTAGATTGTAAAAATTGGACCTGCCATCATGCTATGGGTTTACTCCTCCAAACGTGGAGCATGAAGATTATCTTTCTGAAAGATTTTCTACCCAAATAACCCTCCGAGCGAGGTAAGTTATAAACATTTCCAACGAGCCAGTAAAAAAAACAGAGATTTTCTTTTATAGGGTTATTTGATGTTGTGAGATTCACATTTTTTTTGGTTATGGAATAATTACCCTCGCCATTTTGGGAAATAATTATTATTAAATGGGATGCTGATGGACCCACCTTTGTACAGAGATGTCGATTTATTTTGCTTACTAAATGGTACCCTGCCTGTCGCAGACTGGTACTCTCCTGATGGAAAATGGCATGGGATTTAAACAATTTTTATGGTTATTTACTTTATGGTACGGGATGGTCAGTACCTAGATCATTTGTAAGAGCATTCATGGAAATCATTGGAAGCACACTGGAACGTGCTACTAACTTTCTAAATTCGAAGAAAGCCCCTGCTGTTGAGCCAACGCTGGATTCACCAATAACAGGCATTTATTAATTATACTATTAGTGTCATAAAACCTCCACATTTTGATATGGTTTCTTAAATGATTATTTCACTTATATCTTGCTGTACAGCAAACGCCCAGTACTGCGCGAGCGCTTCTTACTATATACAAATATAAAGTTATCACTGACTTGCTGATAGATAACAAATAACTTCGAACCTCTATCCATTTTTATATTCATCATTCATATCAATTTATTACCTATATTGTTTAAGGTTAAAGAGGTCGTTTCAATGTTGGTTTAGGTAACTGTTGTTGCACACATCTGTAGCATACAAGCATAGTCTGTTTGACTCTAGTGGTTGTTAATGATTTTTTTTATTTCAAAACTTCTAGGAGAAGTTCAACATATTCATATAAATGCTTCATATGGTTGCTGTCAATGCTCTAAATATTATTTAAGAATATTCAGGGGAATTGTAAGTGTTCTTTGTAAATATATATATGTGTACAAAAAGGGGATCTGTGTATTACTTTTTGACTTTTCAGATCTTCAACAGTACGGTCCAACCAAATCAATCCATTATTGATATCAGTAGAGTATAAAGAGACTGAGCTCTGATTCTTGAACTTTAGATGAACTCGCTTCCATTGTGTAGACTAACTACCTTTTTTTTTAATTCTTGGCTTAAACAGGATATTTTAATATTAGTTTGTAAGTCGAGTGGCGCCCATTTTTGAATTGCTTTTAAAACTTATTTCTTACTCAGGCTAACACATCAACTCACCCCTACATGCTCAACCGACTACCATGCTAACGGCATTGTGCGTCTTATTTCGCTGAGGAAATAAAATTCGTTACACTGCAGATGCTTTACCAGGGACAATATAATCTCCCAGAACCGATAAATATTCCACATTCAAAAGACGATTTTCAGCATCCTTTACCGGCTCATCAGCCACCGCTGCTAAATTCTTTTGTATTTCTAAATCAATTTCACAATTACAATGTACAAGATTAATCATGAATATAAATATTTATTCCTTTTTCACCTGAAATAAAAATAGTTCTCTCTCATCTGGTCACCCATGTCATAAATAAACATGTTGCAAAAACTTGTTTAAGAATTGTCACTGTCTTCTCCGCAGTGAGGAATTATTATCTCAAATAATAATAGTTGTCATCACAAACAACTAGAACTGTGTTCACAAACAGTTTAATATCGCTATCACAAGCGGTAGGTACGAGACTGCCATCACAAGCAGCTCCTTTCTGATATATTCCCATCACAAGCAATATGTAATACTGCCATCGCATGCAGTGATTGACATCCAAAAAATTGTGTACCCAACTCGGTTAATTCATTGAAAGTTCATGTTCGTACCTTGTCGAACCACAGATTCTGCAGCAACCGATTCTCTATCCTCTCTTCCTGAGGTCCCCTCCGATTCTGTTTCTCCATTTTCCTTGGTGTTTCGACGTATAGAACGCGTAACAGACCTTGAGGTAGAGCTGCTCGCGCTGCTGGGAATCGGATGTTTTGAATGTCGATAGCGATCATTTCTTTCGATTTTACTCAAACGACGTTCGAGCCTTTTCACTATTTTATTCAAACTATCCCGATCCTCCGCAGGAGAACGGCTACGATGTCTTTTTCTAGAATGTTTTGGCATTTTGCTAAGTAAACTTGACGTTTACTGTACGGCACACAAATGAATACTGAGAACGTGAGAGTGCGTATCGCTGTACTGGAATGTCCGAGGTTGTCAAGTTTAGCTTTGAAAATGTGTGACTGATTCGGTGACAACTGCGTGTACTACACTCTTATTTACGAGACGAGGCCGAATATAATTCCTAATTATCATTAGGCCACTAATATCAACAAGCTATATGAACGCAAATTACACTGCTGTTAGTCTAATGTGGATGTGGATAGGCAGGGCATCTCTGTCTTTTATTACTCTGAGATTAATACATCCAGCTCTTGGCGCGGGGCGCGCTGTCATAGACACGTTCAGTCAGTGTTGAAGCCCAAAGTTGTCAACTCTAATTAAAGGCGGTGCTACACTTGCCTGAAGTGAAAGACTTATGGTTATTGCATTCGTGGAAGAAGTTGCCTGAATTAATTGTTCAATACCAAAATTCTCTAGCTAGGTAGGGAAGTTAGTATCTGATGGAAAGCCGTCAGATGCTCCGAGATTTTCAAAGGGTGAAATACTGGCATTGTCACATGCTAGAGGTGATTATGAGAAGTAGGATGAATATTCTCAAAGACTTATCTCAAATAGCTTGAAGTCGATGAAATTGGACTTAGACGTAATTTCACGGAAATCATAGACGAGGCTCATACATTTTAACGTGCGATCATCAAGCGAGTGGGGGGGGGGTTAGGTAACATTATTTTTGGAAAGTATGTAGGTGGCATTGAGCAGTTGAAATAATCAATGACAGAATGGCATCGATAGAATACGGAAAGAAGTTTGAGCAGTTTTGTAGACGAGTTGAAGAATTAAAAAAATACATTCAATTTTTTGAAGAAAAAGAAAATGTTTAAAGCACTTGAATAATTTAGATATTCAAGACAAAGTGTTCAATGGAAAATTGCCTCAAACAAGATACCCATTAAGAAGAATCCAGCCTCGCAGCATTGTAGATTATGACGTCGCCGATGCTGAAAATTAATTTTATTCTTTTATCTGCAATAATAAATAATGTTTTATATGTTAATGTACCAAATGGTGCGAAAATCATGGCAATAAGCGTGAAGATTAATAATTTCGAATATAGGTACAATAGAACAGAATGGAAATTAATGCGTCCAACAACAGTCAATGAGTGTCACAAAAACTGAGGAATTTGTTCCAGCAGGAGGGAAGAAAAGGACAGCACAAGTGGAATTTGAACTTTATACAATTTTCATTATAGTGTCCACGATACTATCATTTATATTGATTAGAATTGTACCGGAAATAATTGTAGAGGATAATAGAAAATGAAATATATTGTTTAAATGAAAATGATTGCAAATTGAATTTTAATGTTGAAATATTTCGCATTACCATACAAATACGGTGTTATCAATTTCTGTTATTCGTTTCATAATCAGTTGGCATTAGAGCGTGGTCTCCGAGCCAGCGTTATCACCAATAGAAAAACCGCGGTGGGCAGGAAATTCAATATCAGATAGCCACTTTGGCATTTAGTTGAAGTTTTAACAGGATACTGCACAGAACCGCATCGAGTAACGGTTATCTGCATTGAATACGTGGGAATCAACATCGTGTTTCTAGAATATTCTCAAACGTTTTTTTCCTTATCAGCGTTCGCTCATATAAACACAGCGAGGATAGCGTATAAACTTCATTATATAGTCGAGAGTGCCACTAGCAAAACTTAGTAGTGATCCGTGCAGCGAATTGGAAAATTTGGTGTTTTATAATTGTTATTATGTGAGTTTTTGTTTAATTTTTAGTTCAAATTTTTGTGTGTGTGTTTTCATGTTTCATGGTTGTTTCTCAGATAAATGCATTTAAAGGTTTTCCCTTTAATTTCCAATTCAAAATTTTCCTCGGATGAATTAACGTAAATGTTTTTATGCTTGCGTTGTGAGTTTTTGTTTGGCGTAGTTGTTTAATTTTCAATTCAAAGTGGTTTAATTGTTTTCGAATTGAAATATTGTTTTTTATTGTAGCAAAAACTTTTTATTTTGGTTTTTACAAGATGGATTTACAAGTATTAAACGCTAGTTCTGTCGTGGAGAGGAAATCGATCAGCAAATTAGCAGAGTTGCCAGTAGGGACGACGCAGAGGATATCAAGTGCGAAAGTCATTAGGGGTAAATTTGGCGAGGTGGTGCTGTTGGATGTGGAGAGAAAGTTACGTTTTTACCACATCGGGTGACGGAGAGATATCGCCCATACATAAAAGAATTTTCCAGTGAAAAATACGCGGTTGTTTTCAAGGGGCTGAAGGGCACTAGGAAACCAAATCCAGCTGCATCATTTGTAGTATTATTGTTTTTTCCATTTGTTTCGTTTGTATGTCGTAAAAAATTCGTTTGAAAATCAATTATTTTTTCTTTATTTTCAGATGGTTATATACCATTCCTTAGTCATTTCTCTTTGAGATTCGTCTTCGTTCCTGCAGCCCCATCAAGCTTCCCTTTGCGAGCCGCCGCCGCCGTCGCCCTGCAAGTATCCGGTGGGAATGCCGACGCCGTCATTAGGAAAAATTGTCGTAAGTTGAAATATTAGTTGAAAATTATGTTTTCAAAAATTTTATTTCATATTGATAAATTACTCGATCAAGCAAAAATATTCAAGTTCCATTGCACGAACGTCGTTAAATTTGATTAGTAAACATAATAGAAAATGTGAGTTGGCAATGAAAAAAATTAAATATTCAGTAAAGAAAAAAAAAAGAAAGAAAATCGTCAGTAAAATCGGGGAATTGAAACGTATTAGATGTAAAATAAACGTTATGAAAAATGGCAAGTATATTGCATCAGGCTTAAATAGAAGCAATAGAGTCAAATGGGAAAAAGTCAATGCAATTTTCAATGATAGCGTGAGTAAGGGTGTAATTATAAATTTAGTACACAAATAAATGCGAAAATTTTTGAGTGATGCACAATTTGATTTCAAATCGAGAATTTCCAAAATTTTGAAGGATATGCAATGCCTCAGAGTGAACATGACATTGTTGGGGAATTTCATCAAATCCTCGAATGACGAGGGAACTTATCGATCGAAAATATTTCAATACCTGTAATGCAATCATTGATTTGGGGACAGATTTGGCTGCTTGATACAATGAACATGTTGTGGATGTTATTTTGAACACGCTTGATGAATTCCAGGAAAAACAGTCGGGCTGAGCATTGAGTAAAATTCTTTTGCTTGGGGTAGCAATTAATAAATATGAAAAGGGCAACGGCTCATCGTTCATAAGGTTACGTAAAGGTATTGAAAACAGAAGGGCATGTGTGAATGTTTATAAACAGGATGATGGAGGGTTTGTATACCCCTAAAGGAATGGTATCACGCTAATTTTCATATCCACATTGTGACACGGTTTTTAATAGAGAGGATTTGGAAATTCCTATGCCAATTCACCGCATAACAAAATTTGAAAAGCAAAAAGATATTTCTAAAGTAAATGTATATTATTCAGAAATGAGCATTGTTAAAGAAAAGACATTTACGAAATAGTACCTGCACGATTAAAAAAAAAAATTGAATAAACATGTTAATTTATTATTTGGTTCAAGATGTTTATTTTCCTAAATCAAATGAGGATGCAGAAGTTATATTGAAAATATGTCTAGATTATTTTCAGAACAAATGAGCAAAAATACAAATGAAAAATTTTTTTGTGATAGGTGAATTATTTTTATAGCGAATAAAAATTGAATGAACATATTGTGTTGTGCGAGAGTATTAAAGAGTGTAAAATTTCATTTACAAAATTTGATGAAATAGAAGAAAAAACTTCTCGACACTGAGCTACCTTCCAAAAAGCACTTCTACAATAAACTCTACGATACCGAAATTGATGATTTTGAACCCAGCATGGTACTGTACCATGCCGAAGTACTCGTGGAATTGTATGTTGAAGTATACTGGGTGCAAATTACATATTTTAAAAGACATCGATATGGTCCTGTTTGTAGAAAAGGGTATAAAGGGCGAAATTTCAGTTTGTTGTAATAAATATTCGAAAGCTAATAACAAGAATATATTATGCTCACATAGAATCCGACGCGACCGTCCAAATTTATCATGTATTTCGATGTAATAACCTTTATGGGTGAGCAATGTTAGAATTTTTACCATACGGAGGCTTCGAATGGGTTGATACAAATATTGATGTGACTCAAAGGACTAGGCACACATATAAGAGGAATTTCTAGGGATTCTAGGTATCGATTGAATTTCCTAAAATATTGTGTGATAGAAAATATAGGGGGGTTTCTAGACACCGATGGAATTTTCTGAGTTTAGTAGGTATGTTATAACGGATGTACATTCGATACTTACTTACATTCTACGTGATTACGATACCAGTTGCATTAGTTGACGTACAGGGTGTAAAAGAAAATAAAAACGGGTTCCTAGGTATCAATAGAATTTGCTGATTTGAGTATGTTACACCTAACGTATATTAGATTCACAATTGACATTTGAGTGCCCCATACAAAATTTGGTGTCTCATGTAATAAATGTTTGTTACTTTACATAAAAATCTATGCGAGCATTCAATTCTAATCTAATTCTACAGTTACGGACACATATACATATAAAACATTTTCTAAATCTGTGTATTAGTACTTCCATACGAATTTTAGTTACCTCCTATTTCCATTACTTTCACAAATCTGTTGTTACAGGACAAACATATTTTGAAATCTGGAGTAATTACTGCAGTATTCACTCCAAATCGTAGACTGTTCTATAATAAAGCTACCTCATTTCTTATAAGGTTGATATTCTCTTTCATTTATTCTATGAAAAACACGACTCGTCGTGTTACGTATCCAACAGTTCACCATTATCTATTCGAACGGCACTTTTTCAAAATACTCTATGCACTTCATTACTTTCACATACTTTACTAGCAATAACAGTAAATTTGTCGAATGCAAATATTGTAAAAATATTTCGTTTTGTCATGGCAATACACGGCGGGATAGAAATGTGTGAAAATCAGGTTCCTATTAATAACAATTCTAAGAGTTTCCGGTGAAGCTATTTTATTATAACATTTTTTGCACGATCATAGGAAAAATACAAATCAACCCCCTGATTAGAGGTATCCAGTAAAGATATTCGGTTGAATCTGTGGACTATGATTTCAAACCGGATTACCTTAATGAGAATGAAAAAATTAAATGAAATTTACCAAATGGGAGTCAACCATTTAATTTTTGAGTAAATGAATACTGGGGTGTGAGTACGTTTTCACATTGATACATAGGTTCTGATCTTTGGCATCACCAGACTTGCCTTAAAATATATCTTAATTGATGAAATTAAAATTGTATCGGTTGATTGAGGCATACATATTCAGTTTTGTATGTGGATCTAGCCATAATTATCCAATTGGATATATACAGGGTAATTCCTAAAGTGACACTTTTTCTTCAACTGTGTATAGAACTAGTTAAAATGAACAACTTTTTTCAAATAACTTTCTCCAAAGAACTGAAAAATAACACAAAGTTGTCACCATCAACTTCAATACAACGATTTGCTCTCTGCGAGCAAAAAACTAAACATAAACAGACTAGATACATCTTGATACACACGCCCAGATTAACTTATTTTATCGTACTTATTTTTTCTGGAAAAAGTTTATTTAAAAAAGTTGTTTATTTTAACGAGTTCAATAAGTTAAAAAAAAAGTATTAACTTGGAAATCAACCTGAATATTGTAATTCTATTTCGACTTCATTTTTCATTATTCATTTAACTGAATTGTTTAATATTTATTTTCTAATATTTGTTCCTCCGGTCAGCAGTTTTTAGAAATATCGCAATGGAGAACTAACACTAAAAGGCATTCCTTTATTTTGTTAATTTTGCTTTATGTATGATATCAATAGTCGCATTACAAGTCATCATATCAATATCGCTTATTACACCATGTTCATCAACTGAGGCAATTGGTATTGTGATTGCATAGAATGTAATTGTGAATCTAATACACATCATGTGTAACATATTAGGTTGAATCAACAAATTTTATGATGTCTAGAAACCCCGTTATATTTATCATTACACTCTGTATATCAACTAACGCAATCACCATCGTGGTGGCGTAGAATGCATTTCTTAATCTGATAAACCTTAGGTGTAATATACTAAGATTTCAGCTAATTCTATCGATGAGAAACCTACCTATATTTTCTAATACACCCTGTATTTATTTATTTATTTATTAAATTTTCCAACAGACAACTACAAAATTGTATAGGAATAGTCAGTAAAGTACGAAATGAACATAGTGCACAACAACAACATGAGTATAAAGAACTAACATCAACACATAACATAAGTGTGACTAGAGAGGTAACATATAAGCATGTAGCTATTATCAAAATTTTTGGGAGAGATACTCTTCCACCGAATAATAAAATTTTTCCTGTAATAGTTGTTTCTTGTTTTTTGAAAGAATTTGAAGTCTTACATTGTTTAATTTCAGCTGGTAGGGCGTTAAAAAATTTGAGTGCCGTGAAGTTAGGCGACTGTCTGGTTATATTCATTTTACTAAAAGGGATGTAAAAATCATCTTTGCGTCTAGTATTAACTCCAAGGCGTGAACTATTGGTGTCAAATTTATCGTTGTTATTAAACACATAGAGACATGATTCTAAGATTAGAAGAGCAGGTACCGTGAGTATTTTCAAGTCTATGAAAATGTCACGACACCAAGTTCTATTGGATACACCCACCAGGGAACGGATAACTCGCTTTTGAGCAATGAAAACGTCTTGTGATGAGCTAGATAGACCCCAGAAGCATATACCATAACGAAGACGACTGTCAATTTGACAGAAATAAAGATTTAACAGTTGTTCTCTGTTAAGAATATTTTTTAAGTTTCTAAATTGATAAGAGTATGAATAGATTTTAAATTTTAATATTTCGCAGTTTTTATGCCAATCTAGATATTCGTCCATGTAAAGCCCTAAAACTTTTACGTTACCTGAATCTGTAGAAATTGGATTTGATGACCCATCAGCTTGTAGGATGATCTCATCACATATTTTTTGGCGGTTATGAAATCTGATTGCATTAGTTTTATCAACGTTCAGAAAAAGTCTATTTGCTCTAGGCCAGTCACTTACTAGTTGCAAAGCTTGATTAGATTGATAAGAGTATGAATAGATTTTAGATTTCAATATTTCGCAGTTTTTATGCCAATCTAGGCATTCGTCCATGTAAAGCCCTAAAAATTTTACATTACCTGAATCTGTAGAAATTGGATTTGATGACCCATCAGCTTGTAGGATGATCTCATCACATATTTTTTGGCGGTTATGAAATCTGATTGCATTGGTTTTATCATCGTTCAGAAAAAGTCTATTTGCTCTAGTCCAGTCACTTACTAGTTGCAAAGCTTGATTAGATTTGGTAGACAGTATTTCGTCGCATTTATCGGATATGATGATTGAAGTAACATCTGCGTATATTGTGAGTGATCCTTGTATTGGCAAATTATCCAAATCGTTGATATACAATATAAAAAGTACAGGTCCCGGTACCGACCCCTGTGGGACACCGATGTTTACTTCTGAACGGCAGGAAGCTGCGCTATTTATGACAACATACTGTTGTCTTAATGATAGATAACTCATTTTCCATTGATATGTAATCCCTCTTATGCCGTATTTTTGTAATTTTTCATATCAACTAATGCAATTGTTATCCTGGTCGCGTAGAATGTGTTAATCAAACTCATATACCTTTGTATATCATACTGAGCTATCAGCAAATTCTGTCAATACGTAGAAATCCCCTTATATTTTTGATTACACTCTGTATATCAACTAAGCAATTGCTATCGTGGTCTTGTAGCATGCAGTTATCAATTTAATATACATTTGGTGTAAAGCCCGTATCACACGATCCAGTTTTTCGTCTAGTCTCTGAATAAGAAACTGTACTGATCCATTGGACATGCCTCTGGTCATAATATTTTGTGTTATATAGTGTCACACATCATTGTATTTTCACACAGAAAATGATCCGTTTTATTATCAATGCTTAAATAACTTGAAAAGTGATTCATTTTATGACTTATGAGTGAAAAACTGAACCGTGTCATACGGGCTTAACATGCTAAAATTTCAGGAAATTCTATCGATACCTAGAAACCCCCTTATATGTGTGCCTAGTCCTTTTGCAAGTTGATTTAGAATACCCTGCACACCTTCACTATTTACACAAAGATTAATGCCAACTTTCCATAATGAAACAGGCTCTTGAACATGGATTTATATTGAAAAAAAGTCATAAAGTTTTAAAATTTAAACATGGCTGCATGGTTACGTCTTTATACTGAGCTGAATATTCGATTGAGGAATGCAGCTACTAGTTCTTTTGAAAAAAATCAGTCCAAATTGGCCAATAACGCGATTTTTGGTAAAACTATGGAGAAAATCCGGTTGCACCGAATATTAAAATTGGTGTCTTCTTACGAGGGCAGATATGACGCAAAAACGTCCAATTCAAGCCCTCGATTTCATAATCGTACAGTTTTTGATTTAAACCTGATGGCGAGGGGGAAACAGCTCGTTCATTAGGTGTACATCATAATATTTCCATTACTCCATTACTCATTTTGTCTCGAGCATTAGACCGCTTGGCCAAAATAGTCAAATCGTATATCATGCCCCTTTAATAATTTTTCAGAGAATAACCTGGCCCCTAAAACTTTTTCGATTATTTTTCATCACAAGTAATTATTCATTAGGTGTACAAAAAATGAGTAGTTGTTTCCCTCTCGCCTGATCGCTATTGAATTGAAAAAAGCGAAACTTGTACTCAAAGTTTCAAAAAAGTTCCAGGACTCATGAAGCGTGAAGCGAATGGTAAAATTATCACGCACTTTGCAGGGTTACGTTCAAAAATGTATACCTAAAAATGCAGGGAGGTTAAGTAGTTAAAAAAGCGAAAGGGGTAAAATATAATGTTGATAAAAATAAAATAAGTTTCGAAGATTACGTGGATTGTTGAAAAATTGCAAGCAAAAGATAATTACTCAGTGTACAATCCGCTCATTCGCCTATGATGTGTTTAGTACCGAGCAGTCGAAAATAGTCCGCATGACGATAAACGTCATCCTATCCCCAAATCATTTGATGCATTGCCGTGGGGGCACTATGGTTTAACGTGACTCTTTTTCATTCTGCAGTCCTCAGCATCCTGCGCGTGCGCACACGTTACCATGAAATTAGAGCAACTTTGTATCAAAACCGTTTGCGAAAACATCTCTACAATTAACGAAAAAAAGTTGTTCAAAAGTATTTAGTGGTCTCAGTTCAACAAAGAGGAAACTGATGATTATGATAATGATGATTATGACATTCTGGTGAATTTCGAATACGTTGATAAGTATGCTTTTAATGATTTGAATATACCTGTCAATTTCCGTAGATCATTATCAAGTGTTGAAGATTTGGAGCCATATTGCCATCATGACTCATACTTTATTTGGGTGAAATTTTACGAAAGTGTTGATTTCAACTTGTTATTATGTGAAAGTTGTTTTAAAGCTTTCGAATATTGCGCTGAATGTACGGCAAATTAAATTTCAAAGTTAGACATTTCCGTGAATTCTTTACAAGTTATGAATTACATAATGCTTACCAACATAAATCATATTGGTGACAATATGATTTTGGGCGCGTTCTTTTTTAATAAAAAAATAATGATGATTGTATTGATGATTTGCATAAGCAGAAAAAGTCAGATTTTGCTGATAATTCACAATTGAAAACATCATATTCAACTAAATTCCAACAAATCATTTTTCATGTATATTTAATTTTTCATTTATAATTCAATAATATATTGTATTTTTCTTTTATTGGGAAGGGATTTTGAAGATAGAAAAAACAAAATTATTTCCTGTGTTTTATTACAATATTTTGTTTGAATATCTAATAAATTTAAACTTGATGAAATAAAAATAATAAACAATTTTTTGTTTATAATAAAATAAATATTCACGTAAAGCATCAGCGCACATACTATCTAACGATGAGGCTTGACAAAAACCATCTATAATTTCTTAAATTAGTTTCATTATCACGTAACAATGACTGAATGATACTAAAAACACCTCGATAATATGCACTAAAGTTGAAAACATCCAACATAGCGATGCGGCTGGACAGCACTCCCACATGTGTATTGAGAGCATCGTTTACATCTTGCTCAGCCAGCTCCATGTTCACAGCATCCTTGGCAATGAAAATTTGTTTGGCATTACTTCCGATATATTGTGTAACGTAAATGTAATCCTCGCAACGTGTTGTGATTGGATTGTATTCGTCTATATAGCCGTCGATTTGTGATTCGAAGAAATTTTCCTTGGTTGTTTGCAATATGCCAATGAGTGTTGCTCATTCATCACATGTAAAATTGATGTATAGAATCGAAAACTGTTGCTTCAAAATGATGCAAGGGGTAAAGTCTCTGGCTGGACTTATAGGCCAAGCTGTAGATGAAAATAAGAGGCTCTTTTCACACAAAATACTTTTTATGGGATAATTCGTAAATGAAAATCCTGGTTTTTACCCCAGCAAAATTGCTTTGTAGAATTTTTTAAACAAGAAATAGTGAAAAAAAATTACAACTTTTTTGGAATCTTGAAAATATCCAAAACAGTATTGAAGGAATCGTTTTACAGTCAATGGAACTTCTGCAGAGAATTATAAAACCTACAAAACACTTTTTTAAGCGACAGGATCGGTGCATTTTCACTGAGGAAATCCGGAAAAACCTCGAAAAAGAGATATAATTTGTATATATTTAAAGCTGAATAAACAATATTGTGGAAACTGATAGATAATGTGGTTCAACTGTGCGCAAGATGTTTTCTGTCCAATGTGTAGTTTTTGTACAATCGAGTTATACAAAATTTAAGGGCACATCTTGCAAGATGTGCCAATTTAAGGAAAATCGTCATATTCAAATTGTGTAGAAAGAATGTAAAAGAAGATATCAATATCTATAATTTGTATATTTTGGATTTCCACCTGAGAGGTTGTAAATGTGTTGAAAATATCACTGAAAGTTGCTCCAAACGCTTGAAAATGCGTTTGTGGCAAAATCCAGGAGCGGTAGTAGGGGAATTGCATTTTTCAAATCGCCGCGCGGTTATAGTACTCTCCTAGATAGTTCCCCCACTACTTCTATTCGACTATGCCAGGATCACACTTTCAAACAATTAGAGCAACTTTCAGTGGCATTTTCAACACATTTCCCACCTCTCAGATGAAAATCAAAAAAATATACAATATTTGAATATGATGAATTCCCTTGAATCTACGCATGTTGCAAGATAAGCCCTTGAATTGTTTATAACGCGATTGTGCAAAAACTACAGAAAACATCTTGCGCAGAGTTGAACCATAGGTTATTATCTATCAGTTTACGATTGAATGTCCAGTTTCCGATTTATAAAAATTGTGAATATTTGAAAAATGGTCCTTTTTAAAGTTTTCCCGGATTTTCTTACACGAAAATACACATATCCGGATTATTAAATGTAGGTTCAATAATTCTCTAGAAAAGTTCTATTTATTGACTGTAAAACGATTCCTTCAATAGTGAGAATATTTGCAAAAAAACAAAAAAGTTGCAAATTTTTTCAATATTTCTTGTTTAAAAGTTCCACAAAGCGATTTTGCTGGGACGAAACCGGGGTTTTCGAACTATCTTGTACAAATTAGTTTAGGCGGCCATTTGCGTCTTTTATTATGTGGGTGAACAAACTTCTATAGCTTGGTCTATTAGTCCACATCGGATTTCATATGGCATGGAAAAGGACGTCAGCAGCAATTGGTTTTCGTTTCGAGCGGCCATTTCGTATTGCTCCAACGCTCTGTCTATCGCATTTAGAGTTGCGCTGTAATCTTCACCATCATCACTATCAAACATTACTTCAACTTTCACATCACGTGGTTATGGCATTGGAGTAATATTTGTTGACTGGAAGGAATATGTTCGGAAAGTGCCCGATAGCCTTTCAAAGTGTGCTTCTTTCCTATGAGATTCAAATAAAATCAACGTTATCAATCCAGCTATATTATTATAAACCGAGCCATTTAACCTACATTTTTTTGCCTTTTTTCCTCAGTACTTTTTCCACGAGATATACATCTGGATTTGCAGTTTTTGCAGTTCCTCCCCATAGAAAACACCCTTGATAAGTGCACCCAGCATATCTTCCAGCATGGAGGTGGCGGGGTTGGTAATATTGACTTTGATAATTTTGAATAACTCCGTAGTCCAATTGGGCGTATAACCTTTTTCGGTCCAGCTATTTTCAAGTGGTTGTATGTTGATTTGAGAATTTTCTTTTCATTGGTTTCATCAATTTCCGAAAGTTTCATGCCTGTCTTTGAGTGAGTATCAATGTAGGATTTTGCGATTTCGCCAATATATTCAACTATTTGTAGGTGCCATTCAAACTGAAATACTTGTACAAGCTCTCTTTTAAGGTTCTTATGACACGTTCGCAGATCGCAGCCCTAGTGATGCTGTCCTTGAAATTTACTATTGTAGAATTCCATTCCCTGTTCGGTTTATAAATGTTTTGGACGTTTCGTACGAGCCAAAATATCTGCAAATGTTTTGGTAATTTCCTTCCTGTTTTCATTTTCAATGGTCTAGTCCACACAAATTTGGAAAAACAATCTTTAACGACTATAATAAGTTTGAAGTCTGATGGGCATAATCTCGGCCAAATCGAGCTGTCAAACGTCATCCAAGCCTTTGATAATGGGTACGACGCCGAGAATAATTTTTTCGAATAGGTTTATGTATTTCACGATACAACTTTGAATGGTGTTGTTCAGCTTAGTGTCGTATAGTTGCAGTAATTTTTTCATCGATTCCATCAACATATTGTACATTGGCAGCATCAGTGTCTTTAGTGGGACTCTTCACATTACTCAATTTCAAATTACTCAGTTACAAACTATCGAAATCAACATTACCATCTGGGGTGTGCAGCAAACCGCCTCCAGAGGGCGTTAGCAATTTTCGCTTTCTTCTGCACTTGCGCTGCTGCTGTCACTACGTCCAAACTTATCGATAACCATTTCCAAAATGTGAATGTATGCATGGACGCATGCCATCTTATATAATTATATTTGCCTCTTTGAGTTCACTCAAAATGGCAATAATCTTGTTGTCGTACGAAGTAAAAATCGCTGGGATCGTCCCAATAAACGAATTCCATGGGTTTGGTATTGAATGTCAATGCAATAGGTGTTTTAGGCAACCCGCTACCTAGCGTTGATGGTGGTGGTGGTGGTTGTGGTGGTGGTTTTGGTGGTGGTTGTGGTGGTGGTGGTGGTTGTGGTGGTGGTGGTGGTGGATCAGATTCCTTATGTAACTTTATACGTGATGATGTTTTACGTTGCTTCCGTGTAGAAAACATTGGTTTAATTATGTTTAGTGCCTTTTGGACGACCTTACGGTGTTTTTGTGAATGGTTGATATATCCAAAAAATTTTTGTATGTTTGTGAATCCTCATCATTGTAATTTTTGGGTTTGATGAGAAATATCAATATATATACCGGGTGTTCCTTATATTCTTCTAAAACTTCTCTATTCATGTCGTCTATTGGAATTGGTGGAACATTTTCTTTCTCTTCTTCTTGTAATTCTTCGTCTTCTTTTGTTCTCCTGCCATTTTCTCTTGTTTGGGTTCGATTTTAGTCTCAGTTCTAATTGGACTAGTAGTTCGTGCCGTTTTGTTCGCTATTTTTCTCAATGGAACTGATACAGGTTCTTCTTTGCATTAACCCAATTTCAAGGCTAAATATTTTTTTCGAATAACGTTACGTACAATCAAATTACAATTGTCGCGTATCAGCTGTTTTGGGATTTTAGAATATGTCTGACAAAGGTAGGCGGCATCAATGCTCTTGTGTCTGTAAACGGAATAATATCCTCGAATTTTGTTGACCATCGCAGGCGACATCGTCGAAAATGAGTATACCAATGGATTTGGATTCGTGAGGACTTATGATTTCTTCGTATTCTCTGAACGGATAATATCCCAGCCACTTGACTTTAATATCAATAAGTATTATATGTATAAGTACTTCAATAAATTTTGAAGAAAGTCAAGTGGCTGGGATATTATCCGTTCAGAGAATACGAAGAAATCATAAGTCCTCACGAATCCATATACTGATATTTGGGTTGATACAACATAGACTTTGCGTATACGTGAATGTTTTCGAATTTAGCGCTATTTGGGTGGAATAACAATGTTAAGATGGCGTTCGTTTTTCCACAACAGCTCGGTCCGCAGATGATTGCACGAAATGACTTGGGTAATAATTTACCGTGCTTTCCAATCATACTGCTGCTGTCGTCTCTATTCAAAATATCCAAATGTTCAATGGGTAGTGACTCGTCTTGTTGAATGACTTCCATGATGTGACGGTTGAGAATAAGCGCGCCACAGTTATTAATAAAAATATCTCAATCACTTTACGTCATTCTCAATTTTGACTTACTCCGGTGCAGGTGCAGTTGATTCAATTATCAATAAGCTCCCGTTCGAATTATATCTACCTGGCTATTCGTTTTGTGGACCAGGCATCAAATTGAAAAAGTAATTGGATCGAGGGGAAACAGGCGTGAATCCTATGGACGAAGTTGTAGAGATCACGATATTGCATACTCTCAAAGCGACTCTCTAGAAGACAGATACAAGGCAGATCAAGTATTGGAAAATAAAGCTTGGGAAGGCGTTAAATCGAAAGACGCTAAATTTGGAAAACGTGCCGCAGCTTTGCTCGTCACTTCCACCATGAAAGCGAAACGTAAGCTCGGCATGGGGGTGCCCAGAGGCTTTCTCACCTACACCGCAAAGATATCAAACACTTGGCCACTTCAGGTTGGACTTTTTCCACCAACACTGGAGTCATCAGCACAACCCATCTAACATTCAACGTGCTCATATCCATTCGACATTTTCTGAATATTTTCAGTGATTATCAATGTGTTTCCTACGGTAAACATACCATTCGATTAGTACGATGGAGATGATAGCAACCTCTTCAAAATAGAGGAGACTACCACCCGGAAGTCAATCTGGAAATTGAAAATATCGAACTCAAAGTTAAACGAATCTATCCACATAATCAAATTAAATTACATCTCTTGAAAGCTATCCAAGCTGACTCTCCCATTCTCATGGGATCCATATGTTGCCTGCTCTCGAAATATGGGCTGTCGAGACATCGTTTCTCGAAAGCCCTCGCTATGTGATTGTATGTTTCCAAAAAGATCGTGATTTTCAATCAATCATGATCCGACAATATTCAACAATTTGAACATTACTGATATAATGCTGACTCTAAACTGTGAGAATTATCCCCAAGAAAATATGCATCTGAATTTTGTAAAGGGAAATTTTTCGCAATCCTATTTAAACTACTCGCAATTTGGGCCCAGCTACAATCTAACCAATCAACATAATCCTCTTTTGGCCTACTCAGCCTTCTTTAACAATACTCTTTTTGTCATCGATTGTTCCAGAAAGGATGAGAGCATCAAAAGTTGTGTTGATGTGAAGCTTGAAATCGAGGCAAGGATTTCCCCCCAAATAGGTGAGCCTATGCTATTATTGTGCACGACACTGTCATTAAGCACCTCCCTCTCAGCGAAATTATCCAAAAATTAAATGTGATTCAGATTCAGTATCAATCACAGAGTCAACATGAGAATAGCTGTTGTAGATATTCAAGGCTTCATCATCGACCAACAATTCCATCATAAGGAAATAGCTATTAGGGTTGGAATTCAATATAACTTTGTACTGTTGCCAAACGTGCCATTTTCCTCTTTGAGTAAAAAAGATCGACGTACCACTTGTTTCTTGGAACGAAACGTTCACGGATTGCGGTATTCCTCTGGCTTTGTGGAATTTCATCAATTGGATGCCATCCTCAAGAAAAATCTGCATGATTCTGATATCATTTATGTGCGAGGACTTCAAAAACGGGACTATCTTACTGCAAAATTTCACGAACAACAACAATGATGGCACTTTACCTTGCATGATTCACATTCGTCGCAACCAGACCAACTACAATCACAGCCTCCGAAACGTAATTATTCTCTACAAATGGCTATGTGATATGTTACCAAGAAAAATGCTCAAAAAATTTGGTATTCAAAATATTTTATTTCATTTTTTACCTAATCCTGCAACAATTCATTATATATACTCATAAGTTAGGTTGGCCGAGCGGTCTAAGGCGTTGTGTTTAAGCTACGAATCCCGAAATGGAGCGTGGGTTTATCCCACACCTAACATTCTTTTTTAGATTTTTTTATCTAAGCTCACTTTATGGTGAAGCAATAACGTTCGCGAAAACGTGAAACGTTGGGGGGTGACCACGCTTTTCAAAACCATGGAACGTTGTGGTGACCACGCTTTTCAAAACCGTGAAACGTTAAGGTGCCACGGTTTTTAAAATAGTGGAACGTTAACGATTATAATTCACCTAAAGCGTTCTAAGGCGCAGGGGTGTTGCACACCGGCTCCCCCAAACGGGAGCGTGGGTTCGAATCCCACATCTGACATATATTTTTTGTTGCAAGATAAATAGTCGAACAGAAGACTGAACGGTTCAATGGGTATCGCACGTAATAAAAATTACGGAGCCCATCACGATGCCCATTTATGTGACACCCTATATACTTTTTTTTGTTTCAACTGACACGTTGGTACACCCAGTATAACATTTAACAAGCACCCGCATTTTTTTTCTGTTAAATGATGTATTTTGAGACACCCTGTATACGTAAGACGAGAAATTTTGAATCCCCCCATGCCCCCTGATGCGATGATTCATTTTCCCACCCAACATTCCATGTTTTTTCCTCTTAAATGATGTATTTTGAAACAGTCTGTTGTTTCTTCTCTTAAATGATATGTTGGTACACCTGGTATAGCACGTTGACAAGCAACCGCTATGTTTTTTTCTCTTAAATGGCGTATTTTGAGATACCCTGTTGTTTTTTCTCTTAAATGATGTAGTTTGAAACACCCTGTATACGTTTCTCATTAGAATCGCACGTTCAAACGTTACACCCTCGTTACCCCGCAATTTTTCAAATTTTTTCAAACATCATTATTATTATCACACTCCAACAATTCTAATATCTTCATTCACAATCATTTTCTTTTTATATTATAACCACGCTGCTCGAAGCCCGCGTGCGGTAGATAACACGTAGATAACACCGCCTCGACTTCGCCGATCGGCGACCTTGACTACTTCCGTTCCATAACCAACTTTTCTGATTGACTACAAACTTCTTCGTTTTCGTGGTAATGTGAAAGTTTTCATGAATTTTTTTCCCATTCAATTTGAACCTATCATATCTACGTATTTGCGATCATGTGACCAGAATTAGCGAATCAGAAAAACATTACACTGACTATTTCACTCACTTGCGAAATGAACCAATCAGAAGCTCTAGTCAAGTTCGTATTACCAATAATACCAAACTTGACTCTTGACTCTGATTGACCTATCAAGTTCGGGGTTTTCATATTTGTTTATAGTGCATGTGACAGTTAAACGTCAAATATAAGTGATTAGGCTGTGCACGCATTAAAAAATGTTTGTGAAATAGTCTAATAAAATTCTACTCGTGATTGAATTTTTCTCATAAGTCTGTCTTTCTTTGTGATCTCAACTGAATTGTCACTCGTCCTGCGGACTGTGGTGTTTTCTCGAAACAATTCAGTTTCGTTCAGAAATGAATCGACAGACTTATCGCGAAAATTCTATCACTTGTGGTATTACTACTGAATATCCCTCGACTATTGATAAATTCTCATAATTTGTCTTAAGTTGCTTTTAGGTAACAGCCCTCCGCCTTCCCAAGCAACTCGCTTCCAAAAATTAGCGACAAATTATTTCGAAATTGTCAATAGCCTTGGGATATTACAAGTAAAAATTTCAGAATATTAGATACTGGACTCCAGTCACAGAATGTATCGAAAATTGAAAAAATATAGAAGCAAAATGAAAGATGAAAATATCTAGAAGATGAACCGTTCAAAAGTACAATAGATTGAAGTGCCAAAACTATTCGGAGATGTTATGAATGTGAATATTGAGAAGAAAATTGTACCATAAATATACAGTGCTGTCGTAAAAAGCCTTCACCCTATAATTTTTTGAATGTTTTTTTTTCCTAAACATAAACCTATTGAAACAGAATTACTTGTTTGGCAGGTGTTTATAACTTCGGTGAAAATGCATTTTACAATCTTTTTCAGAGAAAAACGCATATAGTAAGAGAGCAAGTTTGTGATTATGGTCCCATTCAATTCAAAATTGCTATTCGGGGTCGGAGATTATGGATCTTTTGTCAAAAGTAACAAATTCAAGATGGCGGACAAGATTTGTGATTATGAACAGATTCGATTAAAAATTTGTATGTGTGGGTTTTTGGAATTGGAGATTATGGTTCTTTTGTCAAAATTAATAAATTCAAGATGGAGGACGAGATTTGTGAATATGATCAGATTCGATTCAAAATTTGTATATGTGTGTGTTTTCGGAATCGGAGATTATGGTTCTTTTGTCAAAATTAATAAATTCAAGATGACGGACAAAATTTGTGATTATGATCAGATTCGATTCAGAATTCGTAAGCGTGGGTTTTCAGGCCCAGAGATTTAAATTTTTTGTCAAAACTAATGAATTTAAGGTGACGACTACAAGATGGCGGACAAGTTTTGCGATTATGGTCTGATTCGAATCAAAATTAGTATGCGGGGGTTTCCGGGTTTGGAGATAATGAAACTTTTGTCGAAATAAAATCATGATGGCGGAACGATATTTGTTATTAAGGTCCAGTTTGATTCAAAATTCATATGTGAGGTTTTTCAAGCTCAAAAATTATGAAGTTTTTGTTAAAATTTATGAATTCAAGATGACGGCTTCAAAACGGCGGTCGAGTTACATTAGGGATGAATAAAAATCAATAATATGTTAGTTACAGATGACACCCTGTATATTTTAAATAATCAAGAACTGCTATATGCATGTTTCAGAGTACTCTGAACAGAATTTTGTGTTATTTTTGCGATAAAAAAATCCCTACTGTTTTTTCCAATTTTTCACTTTTCAATTTGCTCGTAGGTAGCCATGAAAAAGTAATATTCGAATATTCCCTACAGCATTCTTTGAACATTTTTAGGTTCTTCATGACTAATGAAATAAAAATCGAAATCAACCAAACATTACGGATGAATAACAAATGAAAAATGTTGTTAGTTACAGATGACACCCTGTATATTTTGATGAATTAGCACTGATATTTGGGGGTTTTAGGGTGTTCTCAAACAGAATCTGGTGTTATTTTTGCGTTAAAAAATGCCTAGAATGTTTATCCCAATTTTTCACTTTTCAATTGGTCGTAGGTAGCCATGGAAAATGGATATAGGAATATTTCATAAACCTGAAGGTAGATATTTCCAAGTACTATACGTAATGAAAAACAAATTTTGAAATCACTTTACTGTCAAGAAAATACGAGGGTGTGGCTGCTCAAAGTGGGACACACTCTATATATATATACAGGGTGAGTCAGAATAGGACCGAGAAACTCCGACTAAAGATTTCTCACCTCATTTCTAGATGAAAATTTCTTATCAAGGTATGTCCTAAAATAAATTCCCTGAGATACAGGGTGCCAAATGTACGAAAAAAAATTAGATGTAATATTTTTTTCCAAAACTCCTGAAGGAAAAATCTCAATTTGTACAATCATAATGGTTTAGCAACGTGATAATTAAAAGTTATAATTTTTCATTTTCGTAAACCAGTGGCGTAGTTACAATGGTATGTGGTCATATTTTCCCTCATATTTTCTTCTCTCATCGATAGTCGACCTAAAAGTCATGACATTCCATTAGCCTAGAAGTGGAGGTTTCTGAGAAAAACTGAAGATATGTCCTGAGTAGCAACGTATTTTCATATGTGCAATAATCGCATAATGCTAATTTCCTGTGTAACCAAACGTGTAATGAGTAAAATATATTGAAGAATTTTTAGTTAAAAAATACCACACACAAAGTTTTAGCATTTCTTGGAGTCGTAAAATGATCAGGTCAAATCAACTCATATCCAAAATATCGGAAAATATCAAATTACAGCCTCCTTATACCGAGACACATGTTATGAAAGTTCCTTTTTCCCTTAGTTTTAAGTTTTGAATATGAAGGGGCCATAAATTTAACGACTCTTTTCAATAGCTAGTTTAATTTTTAGATGTGAATATTTTTGTTAGAGGCCACATCCGGTGGTCTTCCAAGAAGAAACACTTCTTAGAATGGAGATGGTAGAAAGATTGGTTTGGTAAATTCTCTATTATTTTTCAAGACAAAATTAGTCTTAGCTTTCAATCCATACAGAAAGCATGTAGTTCGTAAATTTGTGTTACTGTTATATTTTCCGCCTAAATTCTGTTCTTTCTCATAAGTATATTTTGTTTTAAGTATTTAAATATTTGATAACTACTTAATTTCCGTTATAATTTCCATTATTATTTTTATTATGAAGTCTCAAGTTTTAGAAAGATCTTTCTCACCTCTCACCAGTTTGTTTTCTCAATCAACTTGTATTGAAGTCCTTTTGGTTTTATTTTATTAAATTTTATTTCATTAAATTTAATTTATTTTCAATTTATGTTCGATTATTGTTACATCTAGTATCATTTTCTATTATTTACTTTCAAATCATGTTATTTAAAAATTAAGATTTTCACCGTCGAATAATTCTTAAAATGTCCCTAATTGAAGTATTTGTTTTCTATTATTTATTATTCCTTTGTTCAATAGATATAAGTGTTGTTGATTTCTTTGTTTTATTTATTAATAATTCACATATAGGCTTTTGTAAGCCTTACCGAGTTGAGATTTGAGCATTTCAAATAAGAAGATTGAAAGTCATAAGTGCTATTTCGAGGATAAAGTAAATATCGCGAATAAAGTAAAATTCGCGAAAAGTCAACTTCTAGCCAGTGAAGGAAGGAATCGCTGAAGATGCTGTCCAAGGCGCAGGAGAGAAGAATTAGACATGATAAGGTGAGAGAAACATCTGAAATTTTGTGAGGTATGATTCTTAATTCTTGACAGAGAGCTCACCGTTCCCATACATTATTTTATTGCTTTAGTATAAATGACTTCGCTCGGTCAATCAGTTGTGTAATATTTGTCAACCTCCTGAACATTTTTTAATGTTGGAAGAATCGGAAACATAGTATGGGTGAGTCAGAATGAAACCGACAACTGCATTTCTTCATTCATCATATTATTTGATCAAATCGATGTCGTGGAATCACTGAGTAAGGCCATTCTGACTCACCCGTACTGTTTCCGATTCTCCCAACAGTAAAAAATATTCAGGAGGTTGACAAATATTCCATTATGTTGTAAGAAATCAGTGTTATGCGATTATTGTACAGAGAAAATTATGTTGGGACTCGAGACATATTTTCAGTTTTTCTCAATTATCTCAGAAACCTCCACTTTAGGTACATGAGATTTTATGACTTTCAGGTTGAGTATCGATGAGCCTGACTGATGTCAAACGCTCTGTTGTCCATTCACTTGTCCAAAGAAAATATGAAGGAAAATATGACCACATACCAACGTAACTACGCCACTTGTTTACGAAAATTTAAAATTATAACATCAAATTATCACGTTGATTAACTCTGATTAGTGTACCAATTTTGATATTTTTTCCATCAGGAGTTTTGGAGAAAAAAAAATGAAATACAAATTGTTTTCGTACTTTTGACACCCTGTATCTCAAAGGGGATGCATTTTAGGACATACCTTGATAGGAACTTTTCACCTTGAAATGGGGTTAGGAATCTATAATTGGAGTTTGTCGGTCTTATTCTGGACTCACCCTCTATATAAATGTTATATACTTATGACAAGATTTTGTTCAAATGCACTAAAAAAAAAGTTACTGTATTTAATCATTCCTAAAATGTCATCTTGAATTATTCAGTTTTGTAAAACTCATCTTCTACCTCAGAAAACATAAACCCTGGGCCGCCATCTTGTATTTTTTTATTTTGTACTTTAAAAAAGACATCACATTTTAAATTTTAGTAATAACTTTCAAAGCTTAACTTGAAAACAATTTCAAATCATTAAATTCTTCAAATTGAGCCAGAGAGGCTGGGTCAGAGAGGCTGGGTCTTTGGGGCGCTTTCT